>JBBELK010001074.1:0-322199 GCA_037783545.1 Henricia sp. BOLD:AAB3569 | reverse complement strand
TGATTGGAAAAAATATTACAAACGGCGGCCTTAGTTATTGGGGATGTGTGGGGTAAAAACCCTCATTTATGTCTCGAGAAAACAATGACAAAATGTGTCAATGCTTTAACAAAATTAGACTGGTCCCTGTCTATACTACGAAAAACGTAGTCATAATGCACCTATCAATTGTTTCCCCCACCTCCCCCCCGCCGCTGCTCCACCCACTAGGTGGCGGTTTGGTCGCGTTTGTCATCCCCCAGGGTGGGAATTTGTGTATTTGTATACAAGACGCGCATGTTTTGCACCCGAGGGTGGGGGATTTTGTCACCTAAATGTTGTCCCATGCAGTCCCTATTAGGTGGGGTAGCCCGGGGTGAGGGAGGGTTGGGGAAACAATTGATAGGTGCATAATACCACGGTATGCGGGGATGGGGCGGGGCAATTCCTTCTTATAAGGCCGCCCCCGTGTAAAATAAATAAATAAATAAATAAATATGCGTATGCACACGCGTTTATATTAATTCATTTTTAATTGCCGTTTTATAAAAAGATATCATCTCGGGTGGAATCATTGCATTGGACAGTTGGAACCACTTTTATGTTCCATTTTAAGTAAGGTTTTCTTCTGTAATGGTTTATTAAAATGTTAGTATTTGCAAATCTTGTACACAGCCTTTAATAACACGCCGTATATTCCTGCTTATTTCACTATTTTGTCCACCCTCTCTTTTCTATGTTATACTTGAAATGTAAAACCAGCTATGTACCCCGGGGAATTTGTAACCTTATAGAAATTTAAACAAAAACAAATCGTTAATTGAATTAAAAGTGAAAACACTCATTAGTAGCAATACTAACAAGAGCACTAAGGTCAAAGGCCGGAAAAATTATAACTTTTCCTTTTTGACCAATTCCCCCGAAAAGGAAGAAATGTTTGTGCAACAATTTGACAAAACGTGATGTTTGGCGCGAATTTGACGCTTTCGCTGCAAGACAGACACACCCTCCGCTGTTTAACCAGCAGCGTGCGACACGCGCCGACTGGCCCCGGCCTTAGACGCAAATGGCCCGGGGCCTCGGGCTTAGAAACACGGTGGCTCTCCGTCGTCACAGCGTGTGACCGACCGCGGGACCTGTAAATCGGAAGTTGCCAGCTTTACAAGATAGATCGATTGGACACACGTTTTAGTCTCTTGTTAAGTACGTCTACCTCTAATTTAATTTCTGGATAATTTGTTGGAGATTTCGCTGGAGAATTCGCTCGTTGATACATATTTTTGTCGATAAACTTCACACCCTGCAGTGTGCAGCTAGGGCAGAGGCAGAGCGATTTTAAGCATTTTTGTTCGTTCAAAGAAAAATATCAGCGTTGAATTTTGGAAAATTTTCTCATGGAAAAACAAATTAGAATACTATTTTTTTTTTTAAACCAAGACATTTTAAGTTTTAGAGGTGTGAGGAAGTACACACGAACGTGAGGGGGAACACATAGAATCAAGGAGGCCGGGAATGAGAATCCAATCCACTGACCCGGACGAGATTCGAACCATCAGGGCCACGGAGGTAGAATTCAACTCCGGTACCGCTACGCCAACCAAATCATCACCCCCCCCCCCCCCCCCCCCCACACCCCCTCCCCTCCCCGCTCCCCCCTCCCCCCTCCCCTCCCCTTCCCCTCCGCTCCCATCCCTGCCCCGACAGCTAATACATTTGACAGACAATTAATAAACACTTTGGACCGACAAGCAATTCAAACTGAGAAAATGACATCCCCTTGCGCCTTGCCTTTCTAAAATGGCGGAACCTGCTCCTAAAATTTTACTGCAAAAAAGTTGTTCATATTTTGTCAGGTTGCTAAATCGTGGCAAGGTTTTCTTACTATAAATGCCATATAGGGTATAGCCACGCGGAGCAGCAGCTCAGAGCATCGCACATGTGCGTGGGCTTAGTTCGCTTAACCCGGGCCAGATCAGCGGACAATAAGGCACTGCGGCCGGACTGTAAACAAGATACCGGATAAGACGCACTTTAAGGAGTTAATGCCAGCCAAAGTCCTCGGAAATTTGACTTAAGCTGGAGTTTTTCTTTGGGTTATTACAACCAGACCGCAACGCGATGGGTTTTCAGTCAACGCGCAGTTTTCAGTGAAAAATGACAAAATATAGTGTAGGCCTATATGGTGAAAGATGATGAAATAAGAAGAAAAACGCACACACAAACAATTGGCATATTATCTTGCACTAAAGGCCACATATTACGATTAAGAAAAGGATAAGAACACTGGGAGTATGGGCGATTTGGCGATTCCAATGTTTCTTAAATCGATTCCGATTGCACTCCATGCATTTGGATTCGATTCCATTTTAAAATCAAACGTTTGCACTAATCTCGCAAACGTACGAAACACTGTCAAATTCCTAGAATTGTGTGATTTCTGCACGGCATTAAAGGCCCAGTGGATCATTTGCAATGACCCCAAAAAGTAATCGACGAGTTTACAGGGGAAAAGTTCTGAAAGTAAAGATTGAATTAATAGCAACTATCCAATGAAAGGTTTTCGCTCAAAATGATATAACTTTACCAGAAAATAATCCGTAAAGATGAAATTATTTAGATCGTTTGCAAACGATTTACTTATTTTTGGTTCGCATCTACGCGGTCCAAAATGCATGGGCGCTGTGTACTCCGTGTGCGTGTTCCAACGGGATCGCGCGCACACGCAGTATGTGCGCCACAGAGTGCATGACGCAAGCCACATATAGTACCCGATCAACTGAGAACGAATATTTGAAACACCCCGCCAAGACCAGGAAAATGCATATGGATTTTCATGGTTTTTTTAAACGTGGTACATTTGACAAAGCTGAAATTTCTTCGGATGAGTTTGTTGATGTCTTTCTTTTGATTTATAATGGTTTTATTCGCAGAATCGCTCAAAAACAGATCATCTACAGGGCCTTTAACATACAGAATCGCCGGCACATACTGGAATAGCCAGAAAAACTGAAATCGATTTCTCCAAAAGACTAATCGTGATTCCGATTCCCAATTTCGATTCCCAATTTCCGACTCCCGGGATCGATACCAATGGACCCCAGAGAGGATTCTCCCAAACCTTACTTTGACCAGCTGGCGTACGTTGTACTAATGAAAATACACATGCCATGAATTCACTAAAACATGTACTAGTAAGCTATACCACTGAGCTTCAACCAGGGTCAGGATCCATAAACCCTGGGGACGATCCTGATTATCCATTACTCCAGATGGTTCTCTTTGAAACACAAAGCCTTAAACTTTATTTCATGACGGCGAAAAAGAACGAATCTTTTTTTTTTTTTAAGAAACTATCCGCAAAATCTATGACAATTAAAGAGGGTTGGAAAACTGTTTTGGAGAAATTGAAGTGCTTATTTTAGGCTGGTTTTCTGGCTATACTGTACGGGAAAATGGCACAATAATACCACATTGCAAATCCTGTACACGTGCCTTAGTTAAAATTAATTTTGGTCCTTTCCATAAATTGTCTGCAACGTGGGGAACATTAAAACGTATCGTGGGAAAAACAAAGCCACACTTTCGTCAAGTTTCTTTCCTGAGAAAGATCCATTCAGTTTTGCACCTAAACAATAATACATGTACTGCAAAACTGTACTTGAAACAGGCTCATTAAAATAAGATAAAATATTATCTCGAACTGGAGAAAAATCAAGTTATATGACATTCCTGAATTCGTTTTCAAAAAGATGGGCCTTTCATCCGTATAAACGGACATTGAGTTCGCATTTCTTCGTGTCCATGGAGACAGATAAATGTAAGATCCTTTTCCCGCCCTGACGTCGAGTAACGCAACATCTGATTGGAGGAGACATTCTAATGGGTTTACCTTACACAAGGTGTCGTCTGCTCCGGTAGGAAAATGGCGCGAAACGAACTACTGCATCAGATTGGAAAATCAGATGGCCTCCACTGTCGCCAACAGCATCAATCACTTCTTAACGAGTAGATGATGCCAGATTGATTTGAAAAGAATCGTAAATCGCGTACTTTATTTGCACGAATTCGCACTTTGGAAATTTCAAGTGTCGAAATCACAAGCTTTAACTGAGGGTATTTTTGGTGGTGGCATTTTAAGCGTTTGTTTACACCATCGGCGGATGAATAATAATGTATTTCGTTTTATCGCGATTATAATTTCGCAAAATTAGCCTACACTCTAAAGCTCGTTCACAGGATTTGTTTTAGTCAACCATTAACCGGAAAACCGTATTAAAATGGAAATAGAAGTGACTCCAACTGTCCAATGTTATGATTCCACCAAAAATGTGTTTTTCTTTTTTTTTTACAAAGAAAACGATATCTGAAGATGAATTTATATAGCCTGTCACACACATTTTTTTTACAAGGTCACCCTTATGTGAACATAACTCTGCCCTGAATATCATAGTATTATGGCTCCGTTGTCCACGCGTATGTGGAACGCAGCCCCGGCTGTCATGACGTGGTAGGTTTTTATATTTAAATGATGTGACAATATCTCCACAAAGAGCCTACTCGTGCATGGCGCACGGTGACAATGTGACTGCCCCCTGTCATGGCCGCCCTTGCAAAAGAAAAGGGTGGGGTCAATCAAAGGTCACTATAATTCAGCAAAGACATCGTACAAAACAAGGTAAATGTACTTCTAAACGAACAAGTTCTTCGAACGCAACCCAAGAAAAACACAGTTGCCTGTAGGACCTCCCCGTGCTTATTATTACCAAGATATACACCAGGTGAACTATGAAATAATACCAAAATGAAATCCAATCTGTGGTCTTTAATTCTATTGAGGTGTGAAATGTACGGGAGACGGGGGACCTCCGTGGTAAAAAAGAAGGTGTTTAAGGGACTGTTGACAAGCCGGAGCGGACTCTCCGACCAGCGGGGCGGTGTGGTGACATGATACCGTGTCGGCACGCACATCCCCCGCCCAGGTAATTCTTGTAATCATGGATAATCAACGCGGTTGAGACTTGTTATTTTGTGAAGGAGGGGTCCGGTAGTGCGACAAAACAAACGGGAGAAAACACAATTATTTGAAATGTTGAGAGCTGGCAGATCGTGGGACTGTGTACTTGTATATTGCTCGCTTTTTCTTAATTATTTAAGTCCCATGTTCGAATATTGTCCGGACTCCAAACTGGCAAGCAGGCGTTTACTTAATTGTTCTCCCTATAGACTGTATCGAATAGCTGCCATCTTGTAGGGCAACTTTTGTTGCTTAATGTAAGCACAAAATGTGCAACTCAAGGAACAAAGAAACTGCCCTACAAGATGGCAGCTATACGATACGGTCTATACTGCATGGCATTGAATAGACTGAAGTATGACGTCATCAGCCAAGGTAAACGGGTCTAAACATTCACTGGTAATCTGAAACGTCTACTGCTAAATCGCAGAGAAACAGAGTGTAACACACAAAGGGTGGCTTTTTCACATTAAAGGTAGATTGCATCATTTGCAGTGACCCCATTTTTGTCCATGCGTTGACAAGAAAAAAGTTATTACAATGGTATTAATATGGTAAACACCACATTAATTTATTTCTGTTCAAAATGGAATTTTGTGTGAGAAATTAACAACTGAAGGTGGTTTTCTGAAGAAAAAATAAGACTTTTTGCCATTCAACTCGACACAAAAACCATAAATGGATTTTTCATGGTTTTCTGAAGTATTACTGCCTCTATGTGGCTGAAATGTCTACACGGCAGTTTTATCAACATGGGCTTTTAATCACGAGTGGAAATAATGCTCTTTGTAACAGTTTACCAATCATGTACTCTACCTTTAATTATGTAAGACCAATGTTCGAATATTGTCCGGATTCCGAACTATAGCATATAACAGCTATTCAATACGGTCTATACCGACGTCATTTGCAAAGGTAAATAGGTCCAAGCATTCGCTGGTAATCTGAAATGTCCATTGCTAAAGCACAGGGAAACAGTTCACTGGTTTTAGTGTAGATTCAGTAACCTTATAGCAACACACAGAGGGTGGTGTGTTAACGTACAAGTATTATCCATCATCTCGCGCACGGTGATAACCTCATTTAACCTAATTTGCTCAATGCTCAATATACGTGGTAGTTTCCGGCAGCAAAAAGCCGTCGGTCATTTTGAGTTTGTTTATAATAGGGACTTGATTGTTTTTATCAACGCTACACTTAACAGGCTTTGTCACTCAAACCGACATGTTTCATGATTAGCAATCACATTTCGATGTTTGATAAACAAAAAATCAAGTTTCATTTACACGCTCAGTATATTATTCCCAGCCTCATTTCGGCTCGGACGCCATTTTTTATTTCTACTTGCGACGAACAAAGCTTTTTACACCACGATGACTGTTTAAGTTCAATAACGAAAGAGAAACATTTGGACTTGATTTATAGACAATAATTTATTACATTTAATTTTGGTAATCAGGGAATGAAATTCTTGTGATAAAACAGACACATCAACTGAAAGTGCGCATGGGCTAATTAGCAGATTGCGTGCATGTGCCATTAAAATTTATTTTCTTTCGTCGCAATAGAGTAGGCCTGCTGTATACATGCCGATATGAAGACAGTAGCTTTTTCAAACACACAGAAAAGAGTTTGGTAAAATTTATATGGTTTTTTTAAAAAAAGAGCGTCGGAATAACGTAGTACAGTAATATGTTGTGTATTAAAAAATCAAACCAAATAAAGGAAATTCCCCAAATAGGCCTACTTCAAAATAATTACCAAAATGTCGATAGTCTACATTTGTTTTCCAATCGGGTGCCAATTCGTGAATGGGATCAAGGCAGTTGTCGGTTTTCGTCACCTGACAATTCCCCATATCTATGGGTTGCTCCGTTTTATACACGTACCTATACAATGCGCTAAAACGACTCTATGCGTGAAACAACCGTTCACCATCTTGCTCAAGGTAAGACAATACCTCGTGTAGACCAGCTATATCACTTTTGCTGAAGTGGACGTTTTAAGTGGAAGTAACATTATTCGCTGAAACCTCAAATCAATTTACATGTATTTCTGAAAGAAGCAGAGGCTGTTTTAGTACACTCTAAAGTTTCTCACAATTGCTAAATTTCTGAGCCAGGACATGCCCTTTTTTCGAACTAAAGAGTTAAATTGCTCCCGAGACCCCGTTCCGGCTGTCGGGTCTGATTCGTTTTCCGCGGGGACCATTTTACTTCCCCTAGCCAATCAGAATCGTTAACTCGGACTCTGCAACTTCTTGGTGTACCATTACACAATACTTCACTTGGCCAGTGTGGCGAAACTATAGCCTGAACCTACAAACGAAATACAGTCACATTAACTTTGATTTCTACAGATGTACACGGCTAGAGAATGTAATAAATGTTTGGCGGCTAGGCTAGGAGTCATTCGTCAACTATAGTCATATAAATATGAAGGATTGGTATGTTTTGCGCGCGCACCGCGCTTCGGGGTGGGTCCCCACATGTTGCGCATGGCCCAGCGTTGGTATTTTGCTAGTTAACGAGCTTGTCCGATCTCATGTGTCAACTTTCAGGCTCCGTAATCAGGACAGCAGGGGGAAAACCCCCACTGTGCTCCAGCTCATGATGTTAACGTCGTGATGCGGCGGATACCAGACAACATCAGCTCAGAGCCAAAACGGAGAGGTGAAAAAATAGAAAAGCAAATTCGATTAAGAGCAAGCCTTGCCAAAGAATTCTTAAAGTTCTGAAGTTAACTAGAAGGCTTGGCATTAAAACAAGGGCGGGTGCACTTTTTCCCCATCAGCCGGAGAGTTAATTCACGGCCAAGGGTCATCTGTACTTTATGGAACTGGCGAGTTATGCACACACGTGGTAGAGTGTTTAAGTTGGCTTTTCTGATGACAATTATAGAGTGAGTCAGCTTTGCGTCCCCTAAAACCTAGCGCCAGCAAAGCAAACCACAGCGTGTCTCATCAGCAACGAGTCATCTTGTGTCTTTTGAACACGAGCCAAAAGAAACGGAATTATTATACGGATTTAAAACAGATGCATCAATTGTATTTGGAATTGCCACGCTCCGATATTTCTAGCAGACACACTTGCGCAAATCTGTCTCTAAGGCTAGAATAAGGATTCGTTTCCGATTTCAAACATCGCATAAGCACGCAGACTGTGTTTAGAGATAATTCAGACGCTTGTACCACAAAGTAAGTGGTCGTCGGTTCACATTCCACCCGAGGCCACCAGTGTGCCTTGAGAGAAACATTTATGACATAGACCTAGGCCTAGGCCTACATGTGCATAGCCAAAATTAACTTAGGAAGAGAGAAGAATCATAAGCATGACAACTGAAAATATACGAATATCATCTTTGAAAAAAACGTCAACGATCCATGGGTCTAGATTCCTTTTCGCTACCATTTCTTCTCCAGAGGGGGGTTTTGGGGGTCAACCCCCCCCCCCCCCCCCTGCTCCGACACCAAAACATATAATGTAATGCATTGTTTGTGTGTCCGCCTGTCCGAAATAAGCTGACAAACCCCCTCCTGGAAAAATTCCTGGATCCGCCCCTGCAACCGTTTCAATTTCAGCGCTACAGCTATTCTGCACATAAGTACATCTAAATCTGAGGTCGCTCTCTGCTTCGGACTTACAGATCCTAAAATTTTAATTCAACTTTGGTGAATATTGACCCAATTTACAAATTTGTAACTCAACCTCTCCTAAAATTCGGATCTCCTAAAATTCGGACCTCCCGAATCCGAACACCCTTTATGAAATCCTGAACACACCACGGAGACACATCCTTCATTAAACCACACGGATAAAATCGAATTGTTGCTGTGACAGGATATACCCCAAAAAATCATTTCCCCAATAATTGTTCACACATTCTGCTTATAGAATAATTGCAGTGTCCCCAGCAAACAAAATCTGACAAAAAAAGCGAAACTTCCTCCCTCCTCCTTCCCCCAACCCCGGCCCAGCTGAAGAAGGTAGAAGACATCCTCTCGTGAGAATTGTTCGGAAATCTCCAAATTTCCCGAGGCTTTATTATTTCCGTTGACTAACTAGGCTAACCGCAACTTTTAACAAGATTATTAACAAGCGCGTGTTCCTTCCGTACCTCCTGCGAAGCCCTGCGCGTACATCTTCAAACATGTAACCTATTAGGGACCCTGGGGTTGATGTTTCGGTTCCGAACAGGTAAAACAAAGGAGGCCTTAATCAAAGCAAGCCGCGGATCGGAAGTGTTCGGCCGATGAATGCTCGTTCGGAAGGAAGGTGGAACGTTTCGCTTGAACTCAGTCACCGCTGTCTATTTCCGTTGCGTGATATTTGCAGATATTTCTGATGAGGTTATTGCCAAGTGTATGGTTCTCTTAAAATGATTGTACTTAAAGGGCCCCTGAAATGCTCAATAACTTTATGCACAGTTTTTGCTGCATATGAAGGATTACTTGTCTACAAAGACAATACTACTGTTCATTTTGATGCCCCATAAATAAAAAGTGGCATTTTTCAACATGTTTGGGTCATGTCACTTTAGGAACACACAAAAGCAAAGAAAAAACATAAGACTTCAAAGTGGAATTGTGCAAAAATGCTGCAGTTTCCAGCCTTAGTTTTCTCATGGTTTACAACAGGCAACATGTAAAACATACCTAAACTGTCATAGGTTACAAAAGTTTCAGCAAGTTGGAGAAAATTTTGGAAACTTTTGTGCACAGTTGAATGAGATTTTCCTGTGTTTTCCTAATGTGACATCACCACTTTGCTCACGCATATGTAAAAACCTTGATTTTAACCCCCCCAAACAACTTCCAACTAGGGTTTTTATGATTGTAAATTAATTTCATAGCACAGATTTCATTGATAAAAACACCATTTCAGGGGCCCTTTAAGATATTAAAGGAGGAATCAGAAATGTATCTTCTATTTGAGTAAGTGCACCTGAACAATTCCTGTGGTTTCCACACGTGGCTCTATCCTCTTTCTGGAAGACAAACATGGGGAAAGTTCACTATTGAAACCACTCTATACTTGAGGGAACCAGACGGCTTGTAGGATCACACAAAGGTACACATGTAAATACACGATGACGTCATCATGACGTCTTCCAACTGTCTTTTTTCTTTCCCTTCAAAAATCAAAAGATAAGACGCTAAAACATGGTACTATACAGCGATAACCAACGACCTTTAAAGATGTCCGAAGCATGTCTTAGCAAGATAAATTGTAGTTTCACCATGATAGATCGCCATGTCAGTCCTTTTGCTGGGGGAAACCTTTATTATTCACTAAGAGATATTCAAGTTGAGACGGCAAACCATTTGAAGCATTGACTTATGACGACCACATCAATCATGAGAAACTCATTTCTGATACCATGCCATCTGCCGCTGTTATCTGTGACATTTGGGCTGGGGTTTTGGGTCCAAAATGGTCTAGTTGAAGGTTGTGGTTGGCGTCAAGAGCAACACACAATGACAACGACCACGACAAAGTAACGACGACATTAAAACACAATTTTTCACTTTATTGTATGTATGATGACATTATAGTCCTTTTGAAATTGCGCGAAACTTTCATACGCCATTACTGGAAAAAGCTAATGTTTCACCAATGGGCCCATTCTACCAAGCAAACCGAGCACCAAAATGATCTGCAGAAAGTACCCCTTTACTTTGAAACTACATAAAATGCCTGTTAACTTTGAGCTGTCAAAAGTCACCAGTAAAGCCAAAGGGTGCTCTAAACAAATTGCGTTTCTTTTTTTGCTACGTAGGATACACTTACCGAAAACATATTTTCTGGTAAAATACCCTAGCTATAGCCTCTGTTCATTCGCGACATTCGCCTGACAGACGCCTTCTGTCTCGTACGTTTCTAATGTTTGGCCCATGTGTGACTTGTTTGCGTAGTGCGTCGTTCTATCGTTCAAGTACCGGCATGACGGCTTAAGTTACAGAAATAATTCAGTACGACGCAACAATTTCTGGCACAGGGCCAGTTACTGGTCGATCGCATTAGTTCGAGTTGCGTTTTAGGCTACTTTGAGGGACTCAAACGCAATAATTGTTTTTAATATTTGGTAGTTATATTTATTTAAATTGTATTTTACGATGGCCGTTTTACACATTCAAGAAATGAATACAGGAAATTATAGTGTTTAAACAGATTTTACGTGTCAGTTTTCCAACAAGAAAAAAATCCCCAGCGTGTGCAGACAATCGTGGCCCAAACATGCATCCCGTTCGGCTATTAAAAAGAAAAACAGTTGTATTTCCCAAAATCTGCGGATTTAGAGGGAGGGCTTGTAAGATTTATTCGGAAATCGCGGGAGATTTATTGGCGCTCTGTGTACAAACTACAAATCTCCCTGAGGGATGCGCTCTGAGGTCGAATCGCTACCTGCTTAATGACGGTTCCAAATCAAGGATAAAGAAAGACAAAACCTTTCGGTGAACCCTGGCCAAACGTTTTCCTTTGTTGGTGTATTTGCAGGCCCTGTTCCGGGGGGATTTGGTGGGACCGTGTAATGGCTGGGAAGCGCGGAGGCTGAGTAGTTTAGCAGACCCGGTGCCTAACTACCAGGGCGCCGTATAGACCAAGCCTTTAGCGGTCTGGCTACAACCCTAGCGTCAGGTTTAGCCCATTATTCTGCAATTTGCGAGCCCTTAGACGTTTCCTTGAGTTCACCTCATCCCTCAACCAAATGCATTTTATTTCCGATGTCGTCAAACGGTCTTGTTTTGGTTTTTTTCGATCGCTGGTGTGGGATTTTAAGATCTATCTTCTATATAGGCCTATACTTGTATCTGGATTTAAGACACGAATGTTGTGGATTCTACGGACCGAGGGTCGGCATATAAAATGTTGACATTTTGCTGCATATTATATAAGGTGCATTTTATTACATATTATACCATGCACGTTTTTCCCATATTTTTTCCAAGATTTAATATCCAGAACATTTTTATAAAAAAAAGCTCCTATTGGCAAATGTTAAATTAGCACCGACAGCCTCGTCTTGGATTGTATTACGTCACACCTCCTTACATTGCAAATTCTAGGCTATCACAAAAGAAAGCACTGAGATCCTCGTTTTCAATGACAATTTAAAATTCTTCTATCGTCCCGAGAATTATAGTTTTCCTGAGGAATCAGCTATAATTTCATCGAAAATGGAATATCAAAGAAACGTAGGAGGGAGACGTGGCGCGGTTTACAAAACCAATGTTTCAAAATAATATAATATATATAGGCTAGTTGTCTTTTTTGTGATTGCAGATCATGTATGCTGACTTTAAAGGGACACGCCGACTTTGTTGGGCTATATTGGGCTAGAAATGGACCCATACAAGATTATAAAAGTCTTTCAGAAATAAACCAAGGTCACGTGATTTTCTGGCACCAGATTTCGGTTCCAGAAAATCAGTTAGTTTTATTTCCAGCCGTAGAAACCAGCGTGAAGTGCGAGTTGTTTTTGTCATTCGCGGTTGGTTTATCTTCTTGATGGAAAATAATGCCCTACGAACACTATTTACATACTGTAGTTTCCAATTTGTATACAAATCTGCCAGCAGGTTTCATTAGAAGGGTTTCTGGGTGTTGATATGGACGAGAGAATCTCTCGGATTTTCGCGGATTTGCGGCGATACAAATAATATCCGAAGAAAAAAAGCACCACGCATTGCGGACGTGCAAAAAACCACTGCGTTCGAGTACCTTCCGCGAGTCAGCGCTGACCTTGGAGGAGCTTGCAAGGTGTGATTAGTCATGAAAAAGGAGGTTTAAACACGTGTCGGCCCGTATCAAACGCCACCTTTATTTACAAACACATGGTATACAGCGATGGCCGGCTGGTAAAGCGTATAGCCCAATATGGGCCTCTTTTGTTAATTTTAAACATTTTTACTTACTTCTTAGGCCTACGTGACATTTTGATTATTTATTGTCACAACGACCATCGAAAAATTATTGTCAGTGATGCCATGGAGCTCCATGGTGATGCTAAATCACTAAATCATGTAAACGGTAGGCTGGTGTGTACCTTTAAGATGAATGCTTGGAGTAGTCATACGCTGTGCAGTAAGTGCTTCATTTCAGCGCAGTTAAGTGATTGATTTACCCCCAAACGACCAGGTATAATTTCCAACTCTTTGAAGGTGCGAATTCAGCTATTATTATAATTCCTTTTCCTCCTGATTCCTCAATGTTTACGACCGTGCATTCTCGGGAGGTTGGTGACTCAGATGTCGTGCGTTATGGCCTTTGTGCGCAGCCAAAAACGACCAGAACAGACATGTTTTAATACGAAGTCGTATATCTCGCGCGTAAATCGGGCGCCAGTCTTGCACCGCGGAGACCGAAAACATTCGGTTGGCTATGCCGTCTCGCGAAGGTCTCTCCCCGCCGATAATTGTCTAATTTAGCGGTCGAGCTTCGGTGCCGGAACATGGGAGCCAGTCCCGAAGAATTATTCGTCGCTCGGGAAAACTACACAAGCCTCGTCGGTTTACAGACATTACCTTTTTTATTATGGGTTTACGATTGCTTTGCCGAGGCCTGGTAAGAATTCGAGAACGTATACGCTGAGGGAAATAGCTATCCGAGTATTGAATATTGTCACGTGAACCGCGAGGGGCGAAGTATGTCATGAACGGCCCTTGAACTATAGCGTCTTCAGCTCCCAGTAAACAAGCATGGTCGATGTCAGTTGGGAAAAGACGAACTTTAATCCAGGACTTTAACACCACTTCAAGTTTACCTTCGAGACTTTACTGTATTTTAAAATCGCACATTTCTACTTCTTCTTTTTTTCGTAATGACCCTGTCTCTATTTCGCAATGAGTTTTACAATGCCACTTTAAAGAGTCAGATCAGCGTTTTCGAGCCTTTGTTTTTCCCTCCTTTTTTCAAAGGACATAAATTATGTTATTATTTGTCAAACCCAACGCAGTATGCGGAGATTATGCAAATTATGGATCAGGAAATCGCGTTATTGGTGCCTCCAATGAAGTCATAATGTAATTTTATTAACTTCAATCACAATTTAATAAAAGGAACAACGGAATACATCCTAGCGTTCGGGAAACCCCACGTTGAACTCGCAACGAGTGCCCATCCAAATTCAGACAAACAACCACGGGGCGGTCCTGGTTGGTTTTTAGAGTAAAATTTCCTCGGAAGCGAGTCAATCACGAGGCTGGGACCCACTCCAGGGATTCAATAAACGAGGATAAAGTGAAGGATTCCTGGGCTTATATTATCCGTGGTACGGCGAGCGTGGCCTTAGCGACGGTGGTCGGGGCAGTTCGCCGCGGGACGGCCCCCGCGGCGTGTTGTTGCGCCGCACGCTCGTGTCGTTGGGTGTCCAAGAAACAAGGTTTGCTCCTTGCCGAAAACTGATCAGATTTAACATGTTTTCTGTTGACCATAAATTTATTTTGTAAGCCGATGCTTTTGAGCTGGTATAACTAGGTATAGCCACAAAATGAGCTTGTATGACCACAAGATACCAAACATGCCCCTTACTGATCATTTAAATTGATGCTTTTAAATTGTGGTTCTGTTAACTATTAAAAAATTGATTGAATAAAATTTGGCACTATGGAAAAACCTCTTATACAAATATTACATTCAAGCATATTTCCAAATATTTCCAATCTTCAGTTTTAGATGGAACAAAATCTTAAAAGATAAAAATAACTTCCTGGAACATTCAACAAGAAAATTGTAAACGTAAAAACACCATGGCGAGAGAACGATCCTGAAATTACTCCGTAATAGCCAGCTATTTCCACGCTCAATGTTTCAATCAGGCGGTCAAAGTAGACGTGAAAATGACAAGCATTCAGCGCTGTCACGGCGAATCAACGTTATTGTTGGTCCGTTATAGCGGGGGCCCCACAATGAGAAAAACACATTTACATACCGCTTAAACTTGCCGAACCAGATTTCGGTTTTGCCAGTTGTAAATAAAACATTTTTATGGGGTTATTGTGACAGCTTGGAAGGGAACAGTCGCCAACTTGAGAAGGACAAACTGAATTATGCAAAACCTCAGGGCTACTGTAAAAGACTCGATGCCGGTAACTATACACATACCAAATCAAAATTGATTCATTTTCCATGCGTGCTTCATTATAAATATTGTAAACGTTGGACGGTATCTGATGACGTTTTCTTGAACTTAAGAGTATCGTGTTTTGTAAATCGCTCTGCAGGAGTACTTTCAATTTGAATATTTCATGAGCATGCTATTTTCTTCACAGTCCACCTCCCGATACAGCAAATTACACTAAAATACGGTGTATGGACCCAAGGTTACTGGGTCTACACTGAAACCAGTGAACTGTGCCACTGTGCTTATGTTTTTAATTATACAAAAGCAGGATTAAAATATGTTTATGATATTCATTTTATGATAATCTATTTAAAAGTGCTTGTTCAGATTTTTCCAAACAAATGGATTTCTTTCTAACCTAACAATCATATAAAATGCCTCCCCAAAATACTATCCATAGGGCGAAAACAGGAAATATTCAATCTCCAATTTGGATGTGGAAGCAAACATGTTGGTGTAATCACTGCACTGCTTTATGTAACTGGATAAATTAGTTTACAAAACTTCGGTGCAGTTTTTGACGATATCCTTGGAAGCGCGATTGGGAGCGCGAAATTTCAGAACGGTAATGAGACAAATATGACCAATCATTATGGTATCGAAATCTCAACACCCATGAAAATCTATAATTTAGGGGTTTTTCACTTCTACAGCCCATTGAAAGGCCAGGTAAAAACTAAAAAGTGACGACTGGTTCTTGGTTCAACTTGTGAGTTTTGCGGTAATATAATGCGGCGTATACCGGTACCGTCTACATGCGATTCCCCGTGGACTGTCTATTAACTTTCACCCCAGGCTATTATCGTGGTCTACAACCAGTCTATTGGTGGTATGCGTTGTGAAAGTGCCACTTCAAAAATAGTTTGGTTGTTTCATTTCAATGGTGATCAGGCAACATACCAGATGTTGTGTTCAAAAATAGTGTAATACCAAACTGTATGAAGGGAACATGACAAGCCTAGTCTTGCTCCAATACTTTTTAAAACATATTACATGATTGGATTTTTTTGTTAACTTGAACAACAGCATTACATAGCTAAAGATAGAAACTGCCTTGTCGAAATTTTAGACACATAGACAGCAGTAATACTTCAGAAAACCCTTAAAAATCCATGCATGGTCTTTGTGTTGAATAAATGGAAAAAATCATTTGCAAATGCGTTTTTTAACGCACCTTCAGTCGGCAATTTCTCCCACAAAAGTACCATTTTACATGGGAAAAATCATGCGGTGTTTGTTACTATTGCTATCAACAGTTTTAGTCGGGTTTTGCTTGACGTCAACTTGTGAAGTAAAATTTTGGATAACTGCAATGATGTATTGGGGCTTCAAAGTGTGTTCGAACAAGTTGAAATAATAGAAGAAGTCTTCCATTAGCAAAATATTTCTCGTGACTCAATGAACTGAAATGAATCTTGTTCATTGTCTAGACCAGAACCATGATCTCAGGTGTATAAGTCAAGTATTCGGTTTCATAATAGTTCGTGACAAACCAACAGATCGTGACATTTTCTCTTTTGTTTCGCTGGTAGGCGTCCACCCACGCCCCCGGGCAGCGTGAAGGTGAAGGGGAACCCATGGCTTAATTTGTATAACCTTTGAACTTTATTGCGGTCAGAAAATTGCAGTTATTGAGAATGATGCAAAATCCAATGGTTCAAGACGAAGAAAGACCTTAAGTCAAGTGTGACTTTTGTTAATTGTTTTCATGTTTTCATCAGTGGAAATATAATGAATAAAAAAAGGAATGCAAATACACTCTGACCGAAAGATCGAGGGGGCTGGGAGATGGAACATTTGATTGGTCAGTATTGTGTATCACCACCTCTTGTAGCAAGACTGACTGCGCCCGCCCATTTAAGAGCCGCTGAGGCAGGGTGCGCCACTCTGCCTAAAGTGCTTCCCTGAACTCCTGCACTTCTACGGCCGTTTTTGAGACGTATCACTTTGTCTCTTGAAAACAGGTTTACTTTGACGAAATCACTGAAGCAGAACAGTCTTGAAAGCGATTCCAAAGTGACTGGTCGATCAGTACCTTGTTAACAAGTTCACTGTATTCAACAAACTTCTGTTCTGATCAAGAATTGACATTTTTACGAAAATTTTGTATCATTTTTGGGAGAGTACATAACCAACGTTGTCAAAATTCACAGATAAATTTTACGTTGTAGTTCTTCGAGTCCTTCTCTTAAGACCGCCCACCTTAAATTATGATTAATGCTGACGTGTACCTTATGGAATACCTGCGTCAGTGAAATGTCTTAGTTAATCAACAGAACTTGAGATTTTATTAATTATACATCCTCCTTACATACCTATTTCTATATCCTCTGACTGACAGGAAGAGCTGTTAATAAAACATGCTCGATTTTGACTCATTTAGGATTTTTGGTCCAACTCGGATGAGCGCGGATTACTTATAGTTGTTTCCCCGCCCTTCTTAAACCATGGATCTCTGCCAAAAAGTTATGCAAACTTTGTGCAATAATTAACATACATATTAACACCGCACTGACCATTAACAAAAACACAATGTGCTTCTATCGACGCGGAATCGAAGGCCATTGCATAATTTTGCAACGACCCAAATGTTTACTTTCTGAGTTGGTGAGAAAAAACAATCCGTAAAGTATTAATAGCAATAGTAACAAACACCACACGATTTTTTCTGTTTAAAATGGCACCTTTTCCGAGAAATTAACAGCTAAAAGTGTTTTTCAAAAAGCATAAATTAGTGTGCTCTCACATTTGTTGATATTACCTATTCCTAATGCAAACTTAAAGGGCCATGACATGCTAAACAACTTTATGCCTAGTCTTTGCTGCATATGATGTATTTCTTGTTGAGCAAGACAGTATTGTTCGTTTTGATGTAAAATCAATAAAAGGTGGCCTTTTTCAACTTTGAAGATTTCATTGCAGTAAATCACAGAAAGACAACCCATTAGACTTCAAGTTGGAATTGTGGCCAATTGCTGCGGTTTTACTTTCCACCCTTAGTTTTGTCATGGCTTACAACAGGAAATATTGACCCACATTACTCTACAATTGACTCCGACTGTAGTGTATGTAAACCTTTATTATTTTGTCCCATCTTCGTTGCATCTGATGAAGTATAGTTGTTGCTACGAAAGCTCATGCACCATTTATTATTTTGTTAGCTTTTAAGTGCTATGTTACTTTTAACAGGAAACATGTAAAATAAACCCAAACAGCCATGGATTACAATAGTTTCAGCAAGTTTGAGAACAAAAGTGGAATCATTTGTGCACAGTTGAATGTGATTTTTCTGTGTCTGCCTCTTCTGACATCACAACCTTGGTCATGAATATGCATATTCACATCAGCATAAAAGCTAAAAATCTTTGTTTTTAACCCCCAAACAAGCTCCAAATATGATTTGTATGCGCCCCGAATTTTTATCTGCAATGACAGGACGCGCAGATAACGAGTTTTTAGACCACTGCGTCTCCATAAATGTTTCAGTGTCAAGCGAAGGTCAAATACTCGCATAAGTCGCATCTGTTTTTATTCAGAAGGGGTTTAAGGTTTATGATTTTCTTAATCTTATTATCTAATTATTAATTGTTTCCAAAATGAATCTACCTTCCTGGAATGCTTTTTCTGTATTAACGGTTTCCACGCGCAAATGATCATCTTTAAAATTACGATTTTCCCAGGATCAGTGGAAGGGGCGGGGCGAAGTTCCGTCCCCTCTATTTTATAGATTATAAAATGGAAGAGACGAATCATATTACAAATTTTAAGCACTAATTAAGTAATTGGGGTAATAATATGTTGGTATGTTATTGACAAGTAAATGAACTACGTGTCTTTTCGACAATACAATGCCGTACGAAGGACATCACCATTCCGTACCGTAAGACATCATCATGATGTTTGTAACTTACCAAAACATCGGACGCGTTGGAGCTCGTCTCCGCCGTCTCCATCTCACTCCCATCCCCATTGCCTTTCTCTACCTGTAACAGTCTTTCCAACTTCTCGATATACTCGATAGCATTGCGTAGAATCTCCACTTTAGGCAGCCTCTGGTTGGGGTTCGCCGATGTGTGTCTCTTGAGCGCTTCGAAAGCTTCGTTCACCTTGCGGAGCCTGCGTCTCTCCCGCATCGTGGCAGCTTTTCGCTTGTCCACCGCAACGTTCTTTCGTTTGCAAGCTTTGCAAGCCCAGAGCAAGCATCTTCTCTCTCCACTCCCGGGGTACCCAGGGGCTAGGACATGCTCGAAGTCGTCTTCCCGGCAACTGTCCGACGAGTTGGACCCGTCCGGGGTCGGGTAGCAGTGCCCCCCTCCTCCGCCGCGGATCGGCGAAGCAGCTCCGTTGTGACCGTTGTCGTGATAACCGTTGCTTACGTACATCGAGTGAGATAGCGTATTGTAGTTGGCCACGTCGCCGTTAGTTGCCGGGTAGTTATCGTAGTAAGACATGGGTTGCATCTCCGTGTAACGGCAGCTACTCCGGGACTGGTCCATGGTGAGACAGAGTCATAAAACCACTTTTTTTTTATTGTCAATGAAAATCTCCTCTCTTTCCCAAAGACTGCCAATTGCGAACACCTTTCAGACGGGCTAATGAACGGGGGCAGTTACGTTGTATCAGTCATCGTGCAGAGTTTCTATTCGTCAAAGATGAAATCCCGAAAGTCAAACGCAAGAAGACCGTGAATGTTTACATCCAAATCGCTCAACTACTAAACCATTCAACTTGACAGACTCGGCATAACATAACCACGCAGTTTCCGCACACAAGGCCGCCCAAGGACCCTTTCTCGACACGCGCCCAACGGGGATAGCCCCTCTGAACACACGTGTAAAACAATGTGTGTGCTTCTTGAGTGGAATCGGAAACAGGAATCAACTGTCAATACAAACACGGCCTCAGGCACTAGTTGAGGGTGAACTGGGATCGTAAACTCTAGCCCCAGCATGTGTTTAGGATTTTATATATGCCGCGACCGCGGGTCCGGTGCGGTGACGCATAAGGACGCGTGATAGGTCTTTTCGGCGTGCGCACATACACGGTTGATTACTGGGCAGTGAACTAGGTTTAGTGGTTTTAAAGAGGAGAAAGTACTGCACTCGTGTTTTTCTAATAAAGAAACCTGTGCTATGATCATTAACACAAACCTCAAACCAGACGTGTGCGGACATAATGGGGCACTTGGGGAAGATTTGCTGTTTAAAGTCCATAAACAGGATTTGAAATGTCCCAAAATTTCAATAAACCATTTGCATTTATGCACACATATTTTTACAAGGGCGCCCCCATGCGAAAAAAATAGGTCCCTGACTACCGCGGTATTAATGCTCCGTTGTCTGTGCAGTATAACTACGGTACCAGTCTTAATAGGACGGCGGCATCGCACCATTTCTTGAAAGCAGAGACACATTTTGTTTTATGTTTTCTCGTATAAGAGGTACGGAGCTGACTTCATACACATCTTCAATCACACGTGTTCCGCCGTTCGCTGCGATAGATCTTAATTTTATTTCATGAAATCAAGGTCTCGCTGCCAAGTAAAAAACACGAACATAACCCATACGTGCATCACATGGCTCAACCATGACAAACAAAAACCAGAAAAGTACCTTTCCCTCGTATACTGTAATTAAGCACAGGCCCATTGTCGATACTTTGATATTCCGACCGATAAACTACATTCGCGTAATGACGGTGTTTACTCGTTGTGTGCTGTGATTTATAACGCGGTGCCAGCACAATGTCTGTGCCAAACACTTTAGAAGTCGTTACAAGTGTTCGCAACTGCTAAAGTTTGAGACAGGTCGTCCGACTATTTACTATCCCATGTTTGGTTGTTTCATTTCAGTGGTGATTTGGGCACCATACCAAATGTTTCATTTGTTACTTTGCCTAGTTGCGCACGCATGCATGCAACATCGAGAGAAAAATTGGGTTCATAGGGAAATCCTGAGGAAGTATCACTGTGCCTAATGGCTCAGCTGGTAGAGCATCTGCCTGGTGAGTCGGAGGTTTCGGGTTCGAATCGCGATGAGGCCCATACAATTGTTTTTATCCGATATTTGGTTGTTTCATTTTAGTGGTGATTACTAGGCACCATACCAAATATTGCGTTTGTTACATGCATTGTACATTGCGTTTGTTACAACTGCAGCCGATTTCACGAAAAATTGCGTAGCTTGCGCAACTTTTGAAAATGGCATAAGCCCCATAGGCTTGCGTGTAATTATTACAGGAATGTCACGCAGCTTACGCAATACAAAGTTGCGCAAGCGGGCTTACGCAGTGCGTAAGGATTCGTGAAATCGGCTGTCGTTGTATTTGTTGGAAATTCCTGATTTCGATGGCTGGTACTTTATATCATGGTACTGTCAAGTATCAGTTCTTGCCTGTGGGCCACGCGAACAAGTTACGCGTGGGACAATGTTTGCAGCGTACGAGAGACAAGACGTTATCTAACATGTAAACGTCGAGCCTGTATAGTCTTGAGTTTAGGGCGCGAAACGTCGGTCGCGAATCTCCAAAGCTTATATCTGTGTCGGACAGTTACAGCCTAAGGAGATATTTTCAAGGAATAGGCCTATATACTAATGTGTACCGGTTCATTATCATATTCTACTTTTTGGACTATGTTTCCATATCTTGGATCAGTTTGGGCTTTTTTTATCGTCCAAAATCCCCCAATCTTGGGCTGCAATTACGGGGGGGGGGGGAAACCTCACCCTCTGTGTGCTGCCAAGGTTACTACAGGGTCTGCGCTAAAACCAGTGAACTGTTTCCCTGCGCTTTAGCAATGGACGTTTCAGATTACCAGCGATTGTTTAGACCCAGTTACCCAGACAACTGACGTCACACTTTAATAGTCTATTTCTGTAACAAAACAAAAACCTTCACCGTACACTGCACCCTGTTTGTCGATGATACAAGCTGAAACGTCAAGGGCAAGGAAGATATATAAACGGTGACTTGCAGAAATGCACTTTACATAGAAGTACACGCGGGGTTCATGGCTATAATATAGAGTACGGTTCGCAATGGCATACACAGACGGTGTGAACACAAACGATGCTTGTGAAATGTCAAAACCATCTCAGACGAAGAGAGTCTGACATCTTGTTATGTTATTAGTTTATCGCAATATAGATACGTGTTGCTTTGAGTGGCAGTTCGATCGTAGAAGTGCAATCATATTTAGAAACGGTGGTAAAGTGAAACTTATTAGGCTATACAGTACTAATGGTCAAAATGTCATGGTATAGATTCCCAAAAAAGTAACACTGATATTTTCCTTAAATTAAAAGATCAATTCTTGATCAGAACAGAGATTTGTCGAATACAGGGCACTGATCGACCAATCAGTGCACTTTGGAAATGTCGGTTTTAAGGCTTTTTCTCTTCAATCAGTTGTTTCGTCCAGGTCCAAGAGAACCTGTTTGCATGAACAAAGTGATTCCCATTGTAATAAAATAGGAGAATCCTGTAGTTAAGGGCTCTCGGAAAACCCATTCTATTTTATTGAGTTTTCAACTTGATTGAACCTGCGTGGGATGATCTGACCTCTGGAATCGCACGAGTGGCGCATCCTGCCGCAGCAGCTCTTATCATAGGCGTAGCAAGCTCAGCGGCACAGCGGATAGCTTCGGTGTCGCTCAGCTGGGGAGTGGGGGAGGGGCGGGGGCGGGGGGGGGGGGGGGGGGGGGTGGGGTGAACGCCCTCACACAACAGCCTTTGTGGACATACATGTATATAATGTCATAGTATTGCCATTGCCGGTATTATATTAGTTTCATTAAATGTTTTATTTTTGACGACATTACCATGATTTTGTCGACATGCAGCTTTTGTGAAGATGCAGTTTATTTGAAGAGCTTGTATCTTCTGCTCTGTTCTGAAAGTTGTAGCGACCACTTTTCAATGTTTCTTGTGGTCTATACCTGATGGATTAGATAAAGACAGTTAACACATCAGTTTGTGTTGATCGATAGCACACCTTCTTCATTTCTTTAAATGGTCACCTCTGTTCCTCCAAGAATGCTTCTTCGCAATACCTCCCTTTGCGCTATGCGTTCTACCATTCCTTTCCCACTCGGGGTGCATAATTCACCCCGTTAATTGGTATGCCGTGACGTGTTTTTTCTGCGTCGGTGAGAGATGTTTAAAAGTTTCCAAATTAAGCTCTTGGCAGTCGCAGAAAGTTAGATGCTAAGGATGTAGAAGACGGCATGAGCTCCGGGACAACTTCATTGGATCAATTATCCGGCAAGCTCCGTTGCTTTCGTTTTTCCTCTTTCGCGGATTAGCGACTATCTCCGATATTTGGCACATCATGCAGCTCTCACCTCGCGTGTTGTGAAAGCAAGACGATTGGATATGTCTTCTTGATTAGCAAGATGATGCCACCTCTCTCTTGGCACGCTGCGATGTCTTGACTTCCCGGGAGGACGTGCTTGAGACGACCTTTAAGGTATTTAAGAACAAACTTTCGAAAACTTATACACGAGATGCCCAATTGTGTAATGCTATGCACGGAGGAAGGTTCCTTTTCTTCCTCCATGCTATAACTTACTTGGTTTATGTAATACTTCAGTTAACAAAATACCAAAATAAAACGACACCCACTCCTTTCAAGAAGGCTAATTTGAGACACTGGGGCTATAGAGACGGTCATTGTTATCAGAGAGAGTCCGTATAACAAATCGAAAATAGTGAGAGAAAAAAAACCAATCTAATTTTAATTTGATTTGGTCGAATTATCCAGCCGTTTCCAATATACAGTACTTTTTTTCTGGCCGAACGGCAGTTTTAAATTTCTTTTTTAACTTCTTCTCATCTCAAAAGCCACTTATTATTGTTAGTATTTATTTATTTTATTTATTTATGGCTTAATGCACTTGATTTTGCAGTACGTAGGCTGACTTGCATGAAGCTTACAAGTATCAATTCCACCTAAACATTAAGATACATAGGTTGGCGGAGCCATTGGCAGCTAACGGCTAGAGATACCAGGTAATCCCCTTACTCTTCATGAAAGAATGCTTTGGAATCGTTTAAGTGCATTACACAACACACTGAACCAATGGCTTTACATCCCTTCCAAAGGATGTAGCAATTGTGGGTAAATACCTTGTTCAAGGACACGGCTTTACGCGACCGGGTGTATCGAACCCGCAACACCAAGTTTTCACATTAATTCTGGGAGTCAACGATCCAAACCATTCGGCTTCAGAAAGGAAACTCGGCAAAACTACGTCCCTCTACGAAAATTACCTTGACCACGTCCCTGTCCACATGCAGGAAACCCACCCGGGATTTGTTAACACCGCGCCCCATCTCCCATTTCCTACTGCCCCGCCCCTACCCGTTGCCAACCTAATAACCGGCCGCGGTGCAAACACCGCACGAAGCAGCGTGGACCTTTAACCATCTTCACCGTGGACCTTTAACCATCTTCACCGGGATGATTAGCTCAAATCCTCCCGGGATGATTGTCATTACCGATGGCCACTCTGATCTTTAGCGGACTCTCCGTGGTACATGGCATCCCGCAGACCCTGCCTTAACCTGGGATGTCTTGAAGACGTTCTTAGTTATCTTCTTGATGAGTTTCAATCAGAGGAGACCGCGGCTCTGCATCGTCCATTCGGCCAGGTTCGCGTGAGAGACACGGGGGGTTCTCATCCGCACAAGGCATGGGCGGTGTCCTCTGCACATTTCGTTTCTCGTTGCTTGGTTGAAAGCCCGTTATGGGATTTGCAATGTCCTAAAATGTTAATCCATTTGACCAGGAAACTTTACTCATTAACAAATGGAAGATAGAAATGGTTCCAACTGCAATAGGCCTAAGTCCACCCGGGATGAATGAAGAAAAATTTATATAAATGCGTGTACACATGTATTTTACAAGGGCGCCCTCATGTTAACGAAATTAGGTCGTGACTACCGTGTATGGGTGTTTTCCGTGCAGTGTAGTCAGGGAACCAGCCTAAATATGACGGTGGCTTCGCACTATTTCTTGAAAGCATAGACACATTATTTCATCGCTTTCTCGACGGAACGTAGATGTGGTACTAAGCGGACCTATACTGGGTTTTTATCACATCCTCAATCACGGTAATCCACCTAGTCAAAGCGCAGCAAAATGAGTAAAAAGGCACCAAACTTTTAAGAACTGCCCGGTCAAATAACTACCCCCGAATCCGAGTTACGATTCTAGGTGAAAGGGTGACACTTGTTCAAGGCTATAATAATAATTTGTCAGGGTCAAAACGACCCATATCCTTGTCAGAGAGGGTTGGTATGGTATATGGTATATGCTATTATTCCATATATCTTCCCTGGATTGATTTTATACTATCATTACAAGCTGCGTTATATAAACATGTCATGAATGTCTATGAAAATTAACTTTGTTGAAAACATAACACAACACAATTAGGGCATATTTGTTAATGGAAGATGTATAGGATGCTAGATAAAAAGCCAATCGGGCTTATACAAGACCAAGCACCCCCGTTGTGTCAGTTCTGACCGGGAGTTTTTATTTATTATTCTACATAGTGGAACAACGCCCTCTTTTGAAAGAAAAAAGGTAATTTCAGACAAATATACAGTTGGATATTATTGGAAAGAATTATTCTGAATCTTATTCACAACCTGAAATCCCCGCCCCGGGATATCGCATATCGCATATCGCATATCGCATATCGCATATCCATAATCAACTCGTTAATACAACCAGATTGCAGCACCCCTCACCAAAACACATCGGCAGTACAACATGTTGAAATGAATTTATCCTCAACAAGTTGTCACGCAATATTTTGCGCCAAAAGGGAACACTTGGCATTAAAGCGGTCGTTTCTGGAAAGTGGCGGGTGTTTTTAGGGAAACTTTTTATTGCGAAGATTAACTGTTGCGTGTGGATCAAAGGGAGCCGCCACTATGCGTAATTGTACACAGCGGCTCATGCAATGCAAAGGGGTATGATGTTAATGTAATTAATCTTAACATCGTAAACGCGGGTAATTGGCAAAACATGTTTAAGTCATATCCTCTGAACTGTTTTTTTTCTTCGATTCATTAAACTAGACTTAGCGTTTTATAGTACATAAAAATGATAGCAACCAGCGGCCCTATTAATACACGGTTTGTATCACATTTGTGATGGTTTACCAATAAGGTTTTCCCAATTTATGAATTGTCCTTCTAGGCCCATTAAAACATTTACTTCAAGAAAAACCTGACTAAAAGTGTTGATATCATCGGTAACAAACACCACATGATTTTCCCGTCTAAAATGGTACCTTTGTGGGAGAAATTACCAACTGAAGATGATTTTAAAAAATCCTTTGCAAACGATTTTTTTACTATTAATTCAACACAAAAACCATGCAAGAATTTCTAAGGTTTTCTGAAGCATTATCGGCCTACTGCATTTATGGGGCTGAAATGTCTACAAGGCAGAGTTTGTCGGCATTGTCCTTTAGTTATGTAATGCTGTTGTTCCTGGATCATGGAATTCGTAAAACAAAGTTTTATCTGCAAATGATACTATGGGCCTTTAAAGATGATTGTATGATTGTTTTCATTTTAAGAAAGTTGAATTTGGGGGTTTACAGCTACAATAACTCATAAGCTATACGACGCCCTTATCTAGCTATTGCTTTGTCGAACATTGCAGATTTTGTTTCGTCAAAACATTCAAACAAAACACGTAAGGATTTGCAATGTTCCAAAATTTAAATGAACAATTTAACCGGAAATAAACCATACTCAAACAGAAGATTGGTTGCAACTGTCCGATGCAATGATTCCGCCCGAGATGTTGCCTTTTTATCAGAAAACACAGATGGATTTAAATAATATGCGTGTGCACGTGCATTGTTTTCAAAAGGCCCTCATGAATAAGAAAACTACGATCCTGACTACATTGGTATTATGGCTCTGTGGTCCATGCAGTAAGACCAGGGAACCAGCCTAAATATAGGACGATGGCTTCGCACAATTACGTGAAAGCATGCACGCAATTTTTCATTGTTTTCTTAGAACGTAGATAAGGTACTGAGCTGACATATACACATGTTGGTTTTTATCATACACATCCTCAGTCACACATTGAGATACACATCTTCAATAACACGTGGAGATAACGCCATTTGTAATAGTCTTCCAATCCTGTAATCTATCTCTAATCGCCCAATTAGCTTGGCTTCCAATAAATGTGATGCTCATTTCAGAAGTATAAGACCTTGACCGAGACTAGACATCACTCTAGCGCATCTTGGAAAGTCAGCATATAACGTCATCTGGTAAATGAGGCCCGATGAGGACCTTGGGTTAGCGTCGCTTGCAGTCCACGGTCCAATGAAAACCTTGCGTGGGAGGAGTGCGATCGCAAGATAACGGTCTGACTTTGTTCTGATCTGATTTGCGTCTTCGATTCAATTTTCCCACCGTGAGATGATGATAGCGGGGTGTCATGAACGAGTGGACTGGTGAATCTTTGTTCAAGACATGGTTAATTCTGCAGGTTATTGGTTCGAATCCAAGTAACGTCCATGCAGTGCGTGTTCCCTTGGGCAAGGTACTTTGCCATAAATTGCCCCTTTCCACCCAGGAGCAATCGCATATGCAGCACGATATGTGGCAGAGGGTATCCCCCCTACCAATACCATTGTTCCCCCGTTGTGTCTCAAACATCCAAGGAATTTAAGTATTGATATCAATGGTAACAATTAAAACACGACACGAATTTACTTAAATTGGTCAAAAGTGGTGCTGAACACAAGAATCTTACCATGCATTTAAAGGTTTTTTCTGAAGCATTGCTGCATCATGAAGCTAACATTTCTTTGGGCTAGTTAAACAATATTTTTTTTTGGAATCTGTGAGACGTTTCATCTTGCAAATGATATCATTTGGGCCTTCAAAAGCTTCGTTGGTTTTTTAATGTCCGCAGATGATGCGACTATGTTGTTGTGAAATTGCCGTTTGTACTTTGTACCCCCTAAATTTTTGCCCGAGTACGCCAATATAATCCTAAACGCAGAAGTATTCTACAAGCGAGGAAATGTTTTCCCAACTGGATGCACCCGTACAACCTCCATGGTACAACTAACGGGATTCTCGCGTTAGTTTCCGTGATGGAAATAAAACACCCCGACACTGGCCTTCGCGAAGGATTGAGCGAATTGAAGCAAATTTGCGAACAAGGACCTTCGACAAGGCTCGACTTGAAGTGACAGTCCAATCTCTGTCAGTCAGCAACAAATCTAAAAATCGAAATAACATTATTTTGTTGGAGGGAAATGACTGCGGCAGATTCCACAGTAGAATCAGATGGTTTTTGTCACCTTGCTAGATCACATGGGGATCAAGTGTCGCGCATGCTCCGTACTGGGATTAGCCTATCTCTCATCGAGTAAATCATGCGATGAATGAGAGTGTGTATTTCGAAGGATGAAGGAATGATATCCTTCACGATTTGCAGACATTGTGCACGTGTAAAATCGATTTGCTTGGGGAAATGGTTTTTATGTAGAACCACGTGGTAGGCCTACTATGTGGTACTTCATTCATATTTATTGCATCATTTTAGATACAGAGAGCAGAATTGTTCAAGAGAGCGCCCTCTCCAACCATCCCCCACCCCCCCCCCCCCTCCCCACCCCCACCCCCCCCCCCTCCCCACCCCCACCCCCATCGAAATAGTAGTATTAGTACATCACATTTCTGCATTGGTGGTACGCGTGGTCGTGCGATCACCAAATATTAGAGAAACTCGATCGCTAGATCAATCGTATGTAATCGTGCGACCAGTGGTGGCAATGAGCGACCGAACCCCTTTGCATGATCAATCGTGGCGACCTACGATGATCAGGCGCAGCCAGTCGTGCGATCGATCATCGTGAGGTCGTACGACAGGTGGCACCACCAGTCGTCAGGTGGCGCGACTAGTTCCGCGACCAGTCGTGCGACTGCTTGACCCGCGACCATGCGCGACTGGTGGTACAACCATGTAAAACCTGTCTGCGATTTGGAATCGCAGGTCAGCAGTTTTGAACATGACCATCGACCTTGCTGCAACTGATTTTGCTCTGGACTGGCGATCACCTACGACCTCTGCGACTGGTCGCGCGCTCTTTCTAAGATTTGCCCACAATTCCAACATTTTTCGATCACAGCTATATAGGCGTCATAACCTGGTCGCGGGGCCGTTGTGAAAACCCGCCGGGTCTGCTTGAGTTTCTTCGACTCCAATGAGGTAAATCAATTAAGCAAAGATTTATGAGCTCATGTTGGCGGGGTTTATTGCATGGGCTATTGTATTTCACCAGCCGGGGGACGCATGATGAGCTAGCGGGGCTCTCATGCGCATTCCATGGGGCTACGCTCGGTTGGTTCCCGGTCGCGAAGTCCGGAGAAAGACCAAACTTGATGCCACTTGATCATCGTCAGTGACAGACGGATATCACTCCAATATTTGAGTGATTACATTTGAATAAATTTTGATTAATCACTTAATTGATTTCGAATCGGTCTTGGAATACTCGGCTTGATGATTAGTTATCCCAGTATGCATATTACAATAATCTGCAACCGTCGCTTTGTCTATTCATATTGCGTTGTGTCTCTGGTGAACAAGTCGCAGACTGATTATTGTTTTCAGATGTTCACTCAAATCGGCAAGAGTGCCATGGGCAGCTTCATAAATCACTATGGTAGTATGCTATAGAATAATCCAAGTAGCCGCCATTAGCCCACTGGTACTCAGAACTCGGAACGTGGACTGGGTTTGTACTTTGTAGTAGTACTATGTACTACTTACTTGACTGCGTGGGTTTGCCACGGGATGTTTCCTTGGGGGTTTTCCTCCCACTTCTAGAACTGCATCTCTTTTTTCGTCATCTCAAGTTTACTAATAAAGTCAAGTTAAAGCTAATACCGCATGGTTGAATTTTTAAATTCAAACCAGTGAAAATTCATTCTCTCTGACTGATTTTCACTTTAAAACGTCTAGTCCCTAGTTTCACTAATTTCAGATTTGTGGAGAAGTAATTCGCTCCAGTATATAAACTGGGATTATTTAATCCCTGTCAGATTTCATGAGGTTTTTCCTTTCTATGTGTAGTTTCCATCTAATTCCCCCACCTCTAAAACCGAGCGATTCATCTCAAACAACGACCTTGATCGTGTGAATTCAGCGACTCACTTCGGATGGCAGTTAGTGTGTATAGAGAACTGCAATGTTTTTGTTTTTATTCTACTATATAAAAGTGCGCATTAAAGTCTTTAGATCCTTCGTGAGAACGAACGACACCAAGCAGCAAGTGAGACTGAGGGGGCGCCAAGCGGACCTCCCAGGGTCACACCCATCGCGACACCACTCGCTCAAATCCCAGTCCCAAATCTCGCCATACTTTACCTCTGTCTGGAGTGGTGATCAAGAATCTTTCCAGATGAAAATCTCATTCGGAGTCTTGTTTTATTCTACAGATGGCATGCAGTTTATTGGTCCGTTTGTTGTCAAGGTCTTCGTTGTCATGGTTGGGTTTGGAAATCGTTGGATTTGGAAACCGCTGGTTTTGGCATGGGATGGACGCCGGACTCTGTGAGTACCGTGACCACTAAAGTTGACGAGTCCTGCACTTTCAGTTTAAACATTTTTTAAAGCAAGTGAGGTCCTTTTAAAAACGAAATACGTGACCAAGGCGGATCTATTTGTGTTGAGCCCCATGCGCTACTATACTGAGCAAAAACATGTATTTAATTGTTGCACCAAGCGGGCCTCCCACTGTGCGATTTGTTGCCACAAATTTCCAACGATTAGGTACGATTTAGTACGATTATGTATATAGTCTATAGACAGTCTCTGGTAATCTCACCAAATCGTACCTTATCGTTGGAAATTCGTGGCAAAAATCGCACAGTGGGAGGCCCGCTTTGAACAGTACGGATTGTGCATAATAATTACGTTGGATGAGCACAATCCTTTATGAGAAGTGTCTGCATCTGCCAGACTGGTCTTTTACCTTGGACAATAACAGAATTATTGATTTTCTGCGGTCGAAGTCCCTGGAATGAATGAATTTGTTTTGTATACAGGCGCCTGACAGACAGTTTGTTTTGTACACAAACATATGGGAATTAACCTGCCAGACAGTATGGGTTTGACTGGGAAATTTGGGTCGTGTTTTCTCTTAATGGTGCACTCACTATTTTTAGTGGGGGGAGCTCTGTCTGAAAGGGGAACCTGTGGAGTTTTGGTCGAAAAACGACCCTTGAAACAATTACCTAATTAACTGTGACATTATTGTCTTTCCTCGTGAATGAGGTCTATAATGGAACACCGTATCCCTTGTGCTCTCATGGCCGCGCCCGCAGTCGAACACTTGAGGGCGCAATTTGAAACATGGCTGTCACTTTTGTCGACGTGTGCGATTTTATATGTTGGACACGTTATGTGTTGTTAGTAACGTTTTTAATTGCTTGCCAGACATCTGCCTCCGATAGGACACTTAAATTAACACATGTTGTAAGTAGGCTGTAGTTTCATTGGTTATTATAAACTGATAAAAAGCAGTTGTTCTCTGAATATCACACAGCCTGTTCACCATGTTCTGATGTTCACAATCACTAGGCACATCATAGGCCTACCAAAGCATGACGTCACGGCCATATTATTGTGCCGAATAAATTTTGCGACCGTTTTTGGTTTTGCGAAATTCGCTTAAGAGGGCATTTAAATTGGTTAAAAAGTGGCCTTATGGCTCTTAAAAGAATGACAAAAATTCAAATTGATTCTAGATTTATTTTTGTTTTGATCCGGCCCGTCTATTGAGTGTAGCGCTAGCCTACAGAAATCACCTCAAATTGAAGGGTTATTTTCTTATAAAAGATAACCTAGCCCAGATTTGAAATTTCGCTGCCCATAAAGAAGATATACTAAGGTAGCATCGTGTACAATTTTAAATAAATTGAAGCTGTTCTTCATATAATAATCTCCGACGCTAAGGCCAATTGAATAATGAACTCAAATTTAGCGGGGCGGCAGTGCTCCATTAAACTGCTTGAGAAAAGACCAGCATTCTTGGGCGGGCGGCTGCTAAATTGTTTTCCAAACGACTTGTGTTGCCATGGCAATTGGCTCTAAACATCATGGCCGTCAGAAAAGTACCATTGCAAAAGCACAGGGACACGGTTCAGTGATTTTTAGTGTGGAGCCAATTGCCTAGGCAACCAACAAAAGATGACGTATTCACTTCTGCAAGCAGCCATTGGAAGTATGGTTGAATAGTTTCTATTTGTTATAGCGCTGCAGGAATAAGGTAAAGGTAATCAAGTTTTCTTTATCTGACCTTTAATGCTCATTTTAACAGGTACTATTGTTTCTTTGTATTGTGACAGTTGTATCGCCATGGCAATCGTTCTCCTACACATGGCTATCCGACTGATCCATACCAGGAAGACAGCTGGCCCCAAGGTTTTGGTCAACTCACACAGGTATGAAGTGGTTTGCTGCTGTGTGTTCAGAAGCTGCAAAACTAGGCCCATGTTGTTAATTGATTATTTGGGGAATAAAAGTGGTTTTGGCCAGTCTTAAATACGGTTTTAAACGTATTGTTCAAACTGCTATGCGTCGAGTTGTTTTTGTTTGATTACGTACGTTACCCGTGATGTTTACATGTTGTATGCGCACGCGCACACGACAGGGTACTTATTTTTTTCATAGTGCACATTTTGCTTTCGGACGCTTGCAGCTTCTGTGTGCGTGTGCGTTGGTTTCATACACGCTAACTATGGCGCTGGCGAGGGTTTGGCCTTTATCGTCCGTTTATGACTGGCCACGTGGGGATGCGTAAATTGTCTTAGGTACCGTATTTATCAATTTCTGTTTATTTTGCACACCTATTAAACACTTTGATTAAAGGGCCTGTGACATCCTAAACAACTTTGTGCCTAAGCTTTGCTTCATAATGACGGATTACTTGTTCTGCAAGACATACTATTGTTCGTTTGGATGTAAAATCAATAAAAGGTGGCATTTTTCAACTTTGAAGATTTTATTGCAATAAATCACAGACAGAGGGCGCTGTTTTGAGTGCATCACATAAGGAAGACAGAAGGGAAAAGTTAAGAAAAAACATAAGACTTCAAGTTGGACTTGTGGCAAATTGCTGCAGTTTCTACCCCCAGTTTTGTCATGGCTTACAGCAGGCAACATGTAAAACAAACTCAAATAGCCATGGATTACAAAAGTTTCAGGAAAATTGAGAAAAAAAGTGGAATATTTTGTGCACAGTTCAATGTGATTTTTCTGTGTTTGCCTCTTGTGACGTCGTGACCTTGGTCATGAATATGCATATTTGCATTAGCATAAAAACTAAAAACCTTTGTTTTAACCCCCAAAGCAAGCTTCAAATAGGATTTTTATGACTTTAACTGAGTAAAGTGGTTTTAAAGCATAGATTTCATTGATAAAAATCCTAAATAAGGGGCCCTTTAAAATAAGATAATAGGCTAATTTTCCTATGATCAGCTGAGCTGAGCTATAAGGCACAGTGGTATACTCCCTCAGGTTTTCCCCCAAGACCTTTGACACACCGGGCAGATGCTCTACTAGCTGAGCTATGAGGCACAGTGGTATACTCCCTCAGGTTTTCCCCCAAGACCTTTGACACACCGGGCAGATGCTCTACCAGCTGAGCTATGAGGCACAGTGGTATTCTCCTTCAGGTTTCCCCCAAGACCTTTGACACACCGGGCAGATGCTCTACCAGCTGAGCTATGAGGCACAGTGGTATACTCCCTCAGGTTTTCCCCAAGACCTTTGACAAACCGGGCAGATGCTCTACCAGCTGAGCTATGATGCACAATGGTATACTCCTTCAGGTTTTCCCCAAGACCTTTGACACACCGGGCAGATGCTCTACCAGCTGAGCTATATGGCACAGTGGTATACTCCCTCAGGTTTTCCCCCAAGACCTTTGACACACCGGGTAGCTCCTCTACCAGCTAAGTTATGAGGCACAGGGGTATACTCCCTCAGGTTTTCCTTATAAACATAATGTTTCTCTTTGTTGTAACTGCAGGATGGCATGCGGCAGCTATATGCTTTGGGCCAGTGGTTCCATACACGATACATGAAAGAACACCAGTTTCTCAACTCAACCTACATGAGATCTGAGATCTACATCCGTAGCACAGCTTATGATCGGACGTTAATGTCTGCTGAAAGCTGCCTAGCCGGACTGTACCCGCCAAGTGGCCGACAGTTGTGGAACAAACAGTTGGGATGGCAGCCCATTCCGATTTTCACGAAGCCAAAGGCAGATGATACGGTATGCATACTGAAACAACCCAGATTGAACTCCAAAACCCATAATTCCAAACCCCAAAACTTAAAAACCCAAAACCCCACCCTCATAAAAAGCCAAACTCCCAGCAAAACTCAAAACCCCACCAAAATTCAAAACATAATCCCCTAAACCCAAAGACCGTAAGTCCAAACCCTGAACTATAAACTGAAAACCCTAAACCCTTAACTAAACTTAAATCCCCAACCACAAAAACCTAAAACTCAAAACTCCAAGCGTCCAAAAGCCTCACTGTTCTTTACATCTGCACACTGTGGGCATTCGAGATGCTTGCACCGTGTAACATGGGGTTTACACCGGGGGAAGCCTCCAGAACATGCAAAACAAACGGCACGGGGTTTCGCTTTGAATTCTTGGAACACAGGTCAAAGGTTGTTGCCGGGCTGGGCTTTATAAACACTGTTATCGTTTGACTCACGATGAAAAATGAAACCGCCGCCATGCAGAATTAGTTGCCCTAAAAGTACTGCAATAAACTTTGTCAATGCCTACAGACATTTACTGATTAAGCAAAATGTATTTACATTTTGTGTCATAAATATGTTTTACTTCGAACTCAAGTCACGATTCTAAACTGTCCGCCATGTTTTACTACTGGCAACTTCCACACGGTTATGAGGTGACGTCATTACACTGCGCCTAACACCAGAGACCCTGCCGCTAGCTCGGGTAGTGGTGGCTGCCACCGGGGCAGACTCGTGTATCATGTGATAGCTAAAAGAACGCTCCGGTGTAAGTTGGTATTACATGGTGTAAGCATCTCAAACGCCCCTATAGTTTGAATTTTGTGTGTTCTGTTCAGTTTCTGTGTTTTTTTTTTATGGATATGAAATATCCCATAATGAGTGATGATATCCTATTTGCATGGCATGGTCTCTAATAGGTTAATCTTTCTGTCATCTTTAGTTGCTCCATATTGAAGGTGTCGATTGCCCCAGAAGGAAGGAATTATACTTAGAAACCGAGAAACTTCGAGAGGACTACATGAAGAAAGATAAGGTACAGAAAATTTGGAATTGATAATTGTCATCCGTGGTTTATAGGCCCATTGGATCATTCGCAATGACCCAAAATGTTACTTCATGAGTTCACAAGAAAAACAACTTCTCAATTTATTTTTGTCCAAGATTGTACTTTCTCTCAGAAATCAACAATTAAAGGTGTTTAAAAAAAGAAGTGTTCACACGCATTTCTTTTACCATTTCAAGGGGTCGAAATTAACACTGTCCCGGGGTCTGAGACCAGTAAAAAAATCAGAAGGACCACTAGATCTGTCAAAGACGCTGGTCCGATGGACCATTGAAAACATTTACTGACTCATGGAAACATTCCCTGATGCCTAATCCACAGTAAACATTTCTTACTCAACGCAAAGAATTCCTGGTTACCGCGAACTGTTCCTGTTCGCTTTATACATTTTCAGATAACTACATTTCTTTCTCCGATCTCTCCAGACATGCCCCAGTGTTGGATCAAAAAGCAATCCCATCCATCCTGCACTCAATGACCTTAAACCAGAAAGTGTTGCAGTATCTCAGTGTCATTTTGAAAAGCACCGGTGGACCACCAAATTTTCAGCAGGACCAGTAGAGTTCTCTAATCTACTGGTCCTTCTGACCAGCATGAAATTCAGGTTAATTTCGACCCCTGCATTCACTTAACACAAAAAAATACATGGATTTTTAAAGGTTTTCAGGAGCAGTGAATCATCTATGTAGCTGAAATGTTTGCAGGCTAGTTTACCAACATTCTTCTAATGATAATCCCCTCCGTGAAAAGCTTCATCTCGCAAATGATACATTGGTCCCGTATTTTCTCCATTCGTATAGGGTTTCCTCGATGACATAGCCAAACTGGCAGGATTTGACGTCCGCAAAGCCACTTTTCAAAATTTCACAAGAATCGCTGATGCATTCAACTTTGAGGTAAGTTTGTAAGAGTAGCGCCAAACTAATTGTATTGAGTCGCTCCAATTACAATTTGGTTTCAGACCGGTGTTCTTAATGCAAGCCGTGCGCACACTAAAGATCGACGTCTAAAACCAAGTCGCTCTTCAGTCGTTCTGAGCGACTGGAACATTCGATCTTTCGACTTCTGGCGAACCAAGTCGCTCGAAATTGTTTCATACTATTTTATTATTTATTCACCACATCCAACAGCGGAGGGACTGCCAATTACAGGAATGGGAGCAAGTGTGGTTGAGTGCCTTGCTCAAGGGCACAGGTGCCACAACCCGTCGCGACCCGGAATCGAACCTACATTCTAGTACTAGCACAGGAACTGAAGTTCGACGCACTAGACCGCTCGGCCATAACACCCCACATATACTGAATGTGCTGAACTTAATTCAAATGTTTGGGATAATTTAGTGCTGCCAAAATGCCCCCTTTACTGTGGAAAGACCTATGTTGTAGTCGTTTTTATTTAAAGAAGTCTAGGTTCAGAAAGCTAGGTTCGGAACGTGAGGCAACTAATTTGACGGTCATTTTTTTTCGTTTTCTTTTTCCAAACTTTTTTTAACAGTTGGCTGACAACAGAAAGTTACCAAACTGGGCAACTACAGATGTTGTTAATAGAATACTGCCAGTGCTTGATTTCAGTTATGAGTCTGAAGTGGCGCTTAGTGATGAATATTTTAGACTGACGTCAGGTTAGTTTCATTTTGTTTGGGTGTATATCTTGGGCAGATTGTAGTACAGTCTGTCACAAGCCTTCACAAGTCCACCACAAGTCCCTGGGTCTCAATGCATAGTTCCGAGATTGCCCAGTTAACCCCGCCCCTTAGATATTGTTGCTATGTGCTCACAAGCCATCGCAAAAAAATGGCGACACACAACGTACAAAGCAACGGGACTCGGCATGGAAAGCACAGATTCATTGGAGAAAACTCAAAGGTATTTATGTTTTAGGGTCGACAGTTACCGTAGCACACACTGAGCGAAGGGCTAGTAATGCAGGGTGACATACATGTATATTCATAAAAATGCGCTTTCCTACCTTTGAACAGCGAATCGCCCGACATTGAAACCAAAATTCACCCGGTCACTGGCGCATACAACATACAAACTGTATGGGCAGAAAATCGCGTGATTGTGTGATGATTGCATCACTTTGACCTATATGGGCGCCGTTTGCTAGCTCTGTTGTGATTGGTCGGCGGGTTCGGCTTGATTGACAGGTCGGAACTATGCATTCAAGTCACAAGCTGGACTTGTGTCGGACTTGTGCTGGACTTGTCACGGACTTGTGATTTTATGGGCTCTGGACTTGTGATAAAGTTGTGATGTACTCGAATACAACCCTGTTTTTCACTAGACGAAATCTCGGGGGTGGCCCCGGGGTGAAATTAAGCCCCGATTCCCACTTAAAACTTTCACCCCGTGCCACTCCCGAACCACCTCGAGATTGGGCTTTCCCCGGGGTGAGTTCAACCCTGCTGGGGACCAGTGTTGAACATTTTTACCCTGGGGCGTGACACTTTCCCTGGGGCAAGAACAGCAGTGTAAAATTGGTTGAAATGATTACCTTTGAATTTTGAAAGTTCATCAGGAAAACTAGGACAAAAACCATGGAATTTTGTTTACATGAAATATTGGGAACCAACCTTGCCTGTGATAAACAATTCATGAATCCCGTGATTTTCCTGTGTAGTTTATATTTGTTTTAATTTTTAATTTTTTAATTTGTTTATTTTGCAGGTCAATTTCTAAATGAAGTCATCACACATTTCAAAGATAAAGTTGCGGGGACAGACAAAATTAAAATGTACATGTATAGCGCTGTGAGTAAATCCAGTTTTAAAGGTTTTATACAAATGTCGGGCTTTGCTATCATTTTCAGAAATGGATGGATTTGGGGTAACAGTTAAATGAGTGTGTTAAGATTTTTCCCAAAAATGTATTTCGTTCTAACCTAACAGTCAAATAAAATACCTCCCCAAAATACTATCCATGGGAAGAAAGCAGGAAATTGACATCCCCAATTTTGATGTTTGTGTAATCACTGCACTGTTTTTTAGTTTACGAAACATTTGTATTTTGACGATATCCTTAACAAAATGTGGATTAAGAGCGCGAAATTTTAGTATTTGTTAATGAGAAAAATATGAAACATGATATGGTATCAAAATCTCAACACCTATAGGGGAAAAAGGGAGCATTAAAAATGTGATCTGGTCATGCTCCTTTAATTGGATTGCACTGGAAACATAGACATGTTCAAAGGGTAAATGGGTCATTCCATGAAAATGGGACACAGTATCGCCCTTGTGTTATAACATTTCTGGAGATGTTTTTAGTAAATAATATCTGGCTGCAGAGCTCGGTTTCCCTTCGTATATAAACAGTGACGTGTGTGGGAAACTGAGGCTTGTACAAAATGGCGAAGTTTACTATTGAAGAATTTTACTGATTTACACAAAAAGGTATTTATGAATTGGAATGAAGGGAATGTTGTTGGTTGGTCTTAAACAGTACTTTTAAGACCAGCTAGGGGCCAAGATGCTGACAATGGTTCTTGCCTTTGGCTCGGGGGCCCCTTATTATCAGCCTCCAGGTCCCTGACCGGTCTTAAACGTACAGTTTCACCACTTGACGCTGGATGACGTGTAAACACGTTCTGGCAGTGTATAGTCACAGGGGCAGTTGATGAATTGAAATGTCAGCTTTGCTGCCGTCTTCCACGGTTGTCGTGTAAACACAACATCCATTGTCCACCATTCATTTGTACACACTGTGTTTTGAACTTGATCTTGACGGCCGTGGACAGCCTGTCGGTGTAGCAAATCTTGCGGCCGCCTCGGAGTGTTGCAACGTATGATCTTTTGGGGAGAAGATTCTACATTGATTGTAGAAATGACTCTCAAGAGTTGGTATTTGTGGTGCTTGACCTGGTCTTAACCTTTGGCCAATCCATTTGCCTTTTTTTAAAATTTGTGATATTTTTTGCCAAAAATAATCCCAGCATCAACTGGTTAGGACCAGCAACCTTCACCTTTATTCCCTTAGTTCTGATGACAACTTTTCTACAATGTGTCTACTTTTCAGCACGATGATACCTTAGTGTGGCTACAGCGTTCGTTAAACATGTACAATAATCTACCACCAAAGCCAGCCAGCTGCATTTTAATAGAGTTGTACCACGAGCACAATGAGTGAGTGAATCCCGATTTGATATTCTTGTCTATTTCAGCACAATGGCATCATAGCGTCGCTACAGCTGGGATTACGCATATTGAACAATCGTAATCCTCCACCAGCTAGCTGTTTGTTAATTGAATTGTATCAAGAAAGTGATACGTAAGTGACTTGATTTAAATTTGCAGATGTGTTTTAGAATAACATGAAATTTCATTTATGAGCTGTAACAGGTTACTCGGCAGTATGTCGCCTGTTTCATGAAATGTCTTGTATGTTGGGCACTACCAAGGTTTCGTGCATTCTCATATTTCAGTCTTTAAAGGCAGTACACATGATTGGTATCCCGAAGAATCAGAAATGTTCACAGATTTACACATAACTTACACGATATAAACATGATGACAGTAGAAAACCTCCCCTGAAATGATTTTTCGTCTCGCGAGATGTAAATTCAATTCGCCCCAAAACCGTTTCGCCCTGGACCACTTCGTCCTGAACCACTTCGCCCAAGTGTCATTTCGCCCACAAACCACTACGTCCAAACACTACTTCGCCCAAAAGCCACTTCACCCTAAAACCCACTTCACTCTAAAACAACCTCGTGTACAGGCCGTGGTTCATGGCGAAGTGGTTCAGGGTGAAGTGGTTTTGGGGTGAAATGACTGTAAACCCATTTTCTAAAAACTTAGACGAAGTACGGAGCTGGTTTTTGCTCAGGTTGGTTTTTATCATGAATATCTTCAATCACACAGGGGGATAAACTATTTGTAACAGTTTACCAATCATGTATACTATCTTTAATGGTTGTTTCAGAAATATATGTACATGTGTGTCCAACACAACGCTTTTTGCATCAACTGAAGAGTGTCCCATGCATAACACAAATTTTGCTGATTTATCACTTTGATATCTATTAACTGAAACAATTAATGACCCCACTGAGAAGTACAGTAAACTCTCATTATAGCGCTCTTCAAGGGACCGAAATAATTTGAGTTTTATATCCAGAGAGCGCTATAACCAATGCATACACAATGCATTTGTCAATAATATGAGGAATTTTGAGACAGTTCAAACAACAAAACAAATCTTGAATGTATCCCGATGTTGATTCTGCCAAATTTTCAAGTTGGTCCCAGAGCCCATTTTTTAAGGTTGTGGGCCCATATCACGTAATGGGAAATGTCGAGAAGCGTCGGGTTTTGCCAGAGTCGGTCACATATTTCATGTGATTTTAAAACACGCAAGACTGATGACATTCTTTGTGTTTTTTCCCCCCAGGTCCTACACTGTTGACGTTTTATTTAGAAACGATTCAAGAAAAGCACCAATCAAACTGCAGATGCCAGGTACCAGCGGTCCGTGTACGCTGGAGCATTTTATCAAGATTACTAAGCCTCTATTACTGAGTGACGTCGCCGCGGCATGCAAAGCGCAAAATACGCATCACAGAGGAGGATTCTTGCCGAATACGTGGAATGCAGGTAGAGTGGCATTTCACAATACATAGCGCCACCATGAGTTTGTCGGAGAGGGCATTTTCTGACTATGCGGTCGACGTCCATTTATTCAGTGTACAAATATCCCATTTGAAAATAAATACCTGATTTAGAGGTTGAAGTTGATTTGAAAGACATGATCATTAAAACACAGTTTAAACACATGTAACAGCCCAGATGGCTCAGTTGGTGGAGCGGTTGGCCATGTATGCCAAGGACCTGGGTTTGAATCCCAGTCGGGGCACTGCAATTTTCTTCTGTTTCTAAAATTCATTTAACAGTGTTAACAGAAATTCAATCTATGCCCCTTATTTCTATATAATTTATAACATGTTATAAGCTTTCTCACATGTGCATGTAGCAAAGTGCATATTGAAGGTATATGACAGGATTGATAATTGAAAGATGAATTTAGAAACACGAGAAAATTGCATTGCCCTGACTAGGGATGACGTCAAAACCCTGTTTATCAACAAACCAAGTGACCTTGAGTGTTTCAGAATTTCGGGTGAAGAGGGTCGGAACTGAATTGAGTTTTAAACAAAAGACTGTCGTTTTTTGGCAGAAAACACATACACCTCCATGATAACAGGACAACAAAAATGTAGATTGGGGGTGTTACTAGCAGTACCACATCCCTCCACCCATGGCGCCCATCCCCATGGGTTGATAGCCAGTAGACTATTTACCTTTTTTCCAGATTTTCTGTCCTTCACGACCAGCCGTCGGACATTTCAGTATTTCAATGGTCTCTTTGTGGTCGTAACCATTGTGGTTCTTTGGACTGCCTGCAAATGTGGCAAGCTCCTGCGAAATCTTAACACCGTCAAGCTTCGGGCGTTCCCATCACTGCGAGTACCAGATGCATAAAACGCCAATGTGAGATGCTATTGTCCTTTATCACGGTGCGTCCATCTTTGTCTTCCCCAAAGTACGTGCCAGGCGTGAGTGCATCTGCGTGACCGTGCGATAGCGCGTGCATTCTTCTGTTGTTGTTTTGAGAGAATCATTTTCCATACTGCGTGTTTTCCTGTTTGCGCTACACATGAGTGTCATTGTGATGCCTACAATGAACATTTTCAACACTGGGCCAAACTACATGTATTTTTCCTCCAAACCTTGATTTGGTTACGTTCATTTGACTAGGAGAAGAGGGAAGATGGCCGCACATTGATAAAGGTCTATTTTTGGCTTTGACCTTGATTTATTCTGCCATTAAACGTTCAAATTGCTGACTTTATTCAGTATAGCTGGCTAACACATTTTAACCTTCACTAATTTCTGTAAAGCTGTTCACTTTTGGTTTAATGGCAAAATGAAGCAAGTCTTAAGGTTAATAGCAAACTACAGTGGCATCATGGCATGGCGTACTAACACAGACCCGATTAAAATTGCTTATTTTGATCTGCGCTGGCTTGATATTAACTGCTATTAACTACTAAAAATGCTTGTGCTTGCCCCATAAGTCTAAAGTGTATTTAGAGCCAGTGCAGTGTGCGATGTTAGTTGACGGCTATAAACATGTATGCCTTTTCGTCTGCATAAAATATGTTGCGTATGCGTTGCATTCTTACGTTCCATTTTTGCGGCCATACAAAAGCCAATTTCTACCTCCCTTTCCATATGTATGTACACATTGTGTAGCAATTATTCTGCAAAATACAATGAATACGCAACGTACGCATATCAGACAAAAAAGTATGGAAAGTCATCTTAAACATTTGTTGCCGAGGTACATTGGACAACAGGCTGAGTGATTTTTGTGTGAAGCCATCACATTGGCAACTGACAAAAGATGATGTATTTACATTAGTTTTCTATTGGAGCATGTCTGATCCAGTGGGTACACAGCCATGCTTGTGATCGAGGGGTTATGGGTTCAAGCCCCCTTGTGCCAACGTGTTTGTGTCCGTGGGCAAGACGCTTAATCTTATTGCCTCGTCAACCCAAGCGATATTTGGGGAGCTGTTAGGGGAATGCCACAATCTAACTGCCGATAGGGTAGTGCGCCTTGACCAGGTAGCCACCTAGTTGAAGCGAAATGGTTCTGGTGATTTCCTGATTGCAGCGGTAATAATGGCAAGGTGCCAGGGTATTGAATGTAGGGTAGACATGTGCGCTATACAATAATCCATTATTATTATTATACACATGTAATAGAATCTTTCTCGGCTCTAGAGCCTCTTTGGCGATTGAGATATTTTCTTAAAATGTACAAAAAAACAAAACATTTTTGCAACCATTTCACACCATTCATGTGAAGCATTGTAAATTTCATCTGCACCTTGTTGGGTCTGTGAGACACGTGTTACGTAAATTTTATGCAATTTTGTTAAACTTGTGATGAGGGAAAAATCTTAAGGGCCTTATCGGGATTCGAACCCGAGACCTCTGACTTGCCGGGCAGACACTCTACCAGCTGAGCTATAAGGCACAGTTGCTATACTCCCTCAGGTTTTTTTCCCTATGGACCGAATTTCTATCTGTGTGGCATGGTAACGCAACTAGGCAAAGTAACAAACACAACATATGGTATGGTGCCTGATCACTATTGAGATAAAACAACCAAACCTGGGATGAGAGAAAATTGCAAGGACCTTATTGGGAGTTGAACCCGACCACTGACTCACTGGGCAGATGCTCTACCAGCTGAGCTATAAGGCACATTTGGTATACTCCCTCACTGTCTGCCCGGTGAGTCAAAGGTATCGGGTTTGAATCCCGATAAGGCCCTTATGATTTTTCTCTCATCCCAAGTTTGGTTGTTTCATATCAGTGGTGATCAGGCACCATACCAGATGTTGCGTACACAATTTTATTGGAATTGGCAAAAGACAGTAGATGTATAGTAATAGTTTCTTTAAATAACCTATTTCGTGTTATTTTCATTTCATTCCAGCTTGGATACTAGTCGCCGGTGCCGCTTTGTTTGCAGTTCTAGCTGCTGTTTTCATGGTCCTGTGCCTTTTTATCAGCGTTCAACGCAGGGCAAAACTAATCAAAGCACGCAGGATGCAGCCTGTTAATCTACGTTTGCTTGGACACACCGGTACCGATTCTGAAGACGAATCAATCTTTGATACGTGACGACCACCCAGGGCTGTCTGTATTCAGTAAGTTTATATGTACTCAGTTTCCAGTACTGTGATATTTATATAATATTGGATGGCTTTGAGGGTGATATGAGAATATTCCGCACAAGTCATATAACCCTCAAAGACATCCAATATTATTATTGTTATGTAAAAGAAGCTTATACATGTACCTTCTTTATTTTGTAGGATTTTCGCAAGATTTTTGTCGTTTGGTGTTGAAAACTTCAGTTCTTTTCTAACGTTTACAACTGCATGTGCTTTTGTTACTGTTGTACAGTATTTTTTGTTTATACTGTACTGCACACACACACAATGCATTCACTCGATGCATGACGTGCGCGTACGTACGCTCCTGCTTTGGTGTGCCCAGCATGGATGCACATTCGATTGGGGCTCTGTGCTGCAGTATCAGAAACGCAAGGTATCCGCAAAAGCTTCATTTAATAATTAATTTAATAATTAACATTATATACCTCATGCGTAGATTCCAGTCATCTGATTGGTTAAAAGTGGGGGCATTGAATCGGCTAGACCCGGCGCGTATGCCAACTGGTCAATAGTCTTTGCCATGCCCCGGGCATAGTAATTTAGCGGGTTCCGGACGCGCGCATTACATGTGTTAGCATAGCTATAGCTGTGCACCAACTATGCAGCTGTGCGCTTCACGTAAACATTAATCAGGACGGTAATGGCGGAATCTCGACGTCATAGATGATGAAGTCCTTAAGAAAGTAAGAGAAGTGGCCTACAGTGAAAACTGTGTCAGGTGAAATGTGCTACTAAAGTGCCAGGTGATTATGCTACAATGTTTGCTGTAAATATACAACTTTTCCGCCGTAGACCAGCTTCCGAAATCGAAACTCGAAGGACCACTGTCATGACTGTATGATGTATATCGTTACTTTTAACCAACCAGGTGACAAAAATCTACACATTCGGTATATAAAACAAATATTGACTGCTGTTTATTCGGGTCATGGTTAAGATTATAGGCCCTCGGTAATCTCGAAGCCATGACTATGCCCCTCGGCTTCCGCCTCGGGGCATAGTCATGGCTTCGAGATCACCTTGGGCCTATAATCTTAACCATGCCCCTCATTGCAGTCAAACTTTTCCGCCGTAGACCAGCTTCCGAAATCGAAACTCGAAGGACCACTGTCATGACTGTATGATGTATATCGTTACTTTTAACCAACCAGGTGACAAAAATCTACACATTCGGTATATAAAACAAATATTGACTGCTGTTTATTCGGGTCATGGTTAAGATTATAGGCCCTCGGTAATCTCGAAGCCATGACTATGCCCCTCGGCTTCCGCCTCGGGGCATAGTCATGGCTTCGAGATCACCTTGGGCCTATAATCTTAACCATGCCCCTCATTGCAGTCAATATTTGTATACTATCATATTTATCATATTTTAAATAGAATTGCCACAATATACGGTTTAAAAAAAAACAAACGTAGATCATATTCTGACCAAAAGGTTGAGGTGGCTAATAGATGTAACAATTTATTTTATCTGTAACATGTATGAACACCTCTTGTAGCAAGGCCGACTGCTCCAGCCTCCATGAGAGCCACTGAGGCAGGGTGTGCCACTCTTGCTGAAGTGTTCCCTGAAAATGTGCAGTTTAGAGGGCTGCTTGGGAGATGCGCGGCTCCAGAGGTTAGCCAATCAGTTTAAAAAAATAAGTAAAATTGGTTTTGGGTAGCCCTTAATTACAGAATTATCCAAGAAACGATAAATGTCGCATTTCATTACAGCAGGAATCACTCTGTTCAACTGAAGCAGAACAGTCTTGAAAGTGATTGGTCAATCAGTGCCTTGTTATCCACAAGTTCACTGTATTCAACAAACTTGAATTTTTAAGAAAATTGCATATTTCTTTTTTAAAAGAGTATAAATGCATCAACATTAAAAACTGGGTTAAGTTGCATTAGGGGAAAATAATTCCTACACTGGTGAGAAATCTGCTCAGCAAATTCAGGTTTTTGTTGTCTACAGCAAATTATTAGTTTTAATTTCCTGACATGAATGTTCAGGTTGCAAGATCTACTTAGATCTTCATGACTTTGCAGATTACCTTGTTATAACAGGACTCTCTTGTATTATCAGAATTTAAAAAGGAACCTAAAATGTTCTATTGACCTTTTTCACGATGCGTCCATCTTTGCCTTATTCCCTATGGTACTTGTCGGCCACTATCAGTGCGTCTGCGTGATAGTGCGTGTAATCTGCCATTGTTGTTTTGAGAAAATCGCTGTCCGTGCGGCGCGTTTTCTTTATTGCGCTACGCATGTGCCATTGTACATTTATTTTAATAGAGGAAGATGGCCGCACCGTGATAAAGGTCAATCAACAGTGCTCTTATTGTCAAGGTTTGAATGTACGTGCAGATGGTATACAAAAACTGTACATGTAGTCAATTTTTGTTTTGTGTTCTGTAAACGGCAAAACTGCATAAAATAGTATGTATTCCGTGTATATTGTAATAATGCCACAGGCATTTTATCCAGAGATTCTCTTTATATTAAGTGCAATACATTCTGCATGCAAATCATTATCTGACTGAAATATAAAAAAGACAGAGATTTAACATACATGTATTTTATATTGATTGCGAAGGTAACAACCACCACATTTTCCCATCAAAATTGCCTGTTTTCCGTAGAAAATTAATTGGAGTGTGCACTTACTTTATAGCATTTACTTCATAAAAACCAGGCACGTGTCTGTTTGATGCATGTTGTGGCGAAAAGTTACAGCAGCATCCACGACAGGCATGTCAAACAGACACGAGGCGCATCTTAATAAAATGGTTGGTGCCTTGACGTACTTTGGATTTGACTATGCTTAACTTAACTGCCATGTTAACAAGATTTTTGTTTACTTGATTCTCTTCATGTCAGTGATACTTTAAATTACAACCTACTTGCATATGTAAGTTCTATTTTTGTTTGAATAGTTGATTTCTTTTAGGGACCGCCAGTGTAAATTAATTTGATGGAAATGTGGACAGATGTCAGTTTGGGAAATCTGGATTTTGGAACATGCGATGGTTTCAACAGTCTGAAGTTGAAAACAAAGTCCCGGAGAACAAACACTGATTTACACAAAATTGTATTAAGTGTAAACAGATGTACATAATTTCTCATAATACAGGCAAGCATTTTCAATAAACGGCTTAATAACAAAGCTATACAACATGCAGAAAATGTAGCACTCCATTAAACAGTAAACTCTTGTTATAATGCTCCTTTTTCTATTAATTTTGCTGTTTAGTGTACAGTGATTTCAGGAAAATAAATGCTACCGTTGGTGCACTCATCTCTTCGGGTATATAAATGTACAAGAAACAACTGCTGAACTTCAACTATTAGCCGTAGTTACACATCCCGATTTTGTCAGCCGACAAAATTGGCAAGATCGTTCTGAATAACCAACTTTTTGTGGCCAATCGGCCAACAAAACCGGTGGCCGATTGGAGGTCGGCCGATAAAATCAGTATCGGACTGTGTCGCCGATAAACTTACGTGAAGCACGTGCAAATTGCAGTCTGTTTCGACATCAAGTTAACATGGCGAGCGAGTTGCCCGATAATTACGGCGCTCTGTGAGTGCCATCGTACTTGTTTAGATACCGAGATAATTTCTCTCACCAAGCGGGTTATTGGCGAGATAATTTATGTTGCAAAGTCGACCTCCTAAAGTCAATAAGTCGACTTGGGAAATTGCCAACTGAAGGTGCTTTTTTAAAAGTTGTCTGCAGACAATTTGTTTACCATTTATTCGTACACAAAAACCATGCATGGATTTTCATGGTTTTCTGAAGTATTACTGCATCTATGTGGCTAAAATTTCTACAAGGTAGTTATGTACATGTAATGCTGTTGTTCCTGTTAAAGGTTTTCCAATCGTGTAACCCGTCTACACCATGCTGTCAAAACGTCGCAGTCCCTTTGCTGACCACATCATAGGACAGCGGATGAGTATTTGTTTGTTCAACTATTATGTCAGTGTACAGATTACAGGATTGGAAAACCGTTACAAACAGCGTAATCTCCATGTGTGATTGCTGTGAACAAGTCAACTGTAATATTTATGTACAACACCATAAACAAGTTAACGTCACTATTTTTGTCAGTGTCCATGCTGTTTTATACAGATTCATAAGTGGGTTCCTCACTAGCTGGGGCCAAGTCTGATACGCCATTCTCTCCAGCCTTTGCTTCGCCCTCTGGTGATGCCTCACTTTTGATTCCGCCCCCTGGTACCCATAATCCCGACTCCACGCACCGTTTGATGTGGTAGTCCGCGTCAGCTGGTTCCATATCGCCAACAATCTTTTGTAGCATTGCGATGTCTTTGCTTTCAAAGCAGGCTTGAAGTTCCTGCAAAATTATGAGAGAGTAAAATAATGGCTCCATGGTGAGTTTTTGTAGGGAAAAAACCAGGAAAGCGGTCAATCTCTGTAAAAACCTCAAAAACATTACTAAGATTGAAAGATGAATTTAGAAACACAAGAAAATGTCAGTACCCCGATTGGGATTCGAACCCAGCTCCTTGGCTTACAAGGACAATTGCTCTACCAGCTGAGCTATCTGGGCATCCCGCCGGAGCACCACGCCAATCTCGTGTTTGCTTCTCTTTTTTCAACAATGCAGTGGGGCAAATCCATGCCAACCAATTAGCTAATTGGTTGGCATAGCTTGTGCATGACTTTTTGACAATCAATTCAGTATTTCACCCCTAGATGCCGATATAATCTCAAAACAGATATACAGTAGGTGTCAAAAACACAAATTTGCCACATTCTACGAGTTTGAAGTGGACAAGTCCTCCACTTCTCTGCGAAATCCTATTCGTTTGTACTCGATCGAACTAAAATTCCGTTCCATCATACACTACGCGCAGGGAATTGTGGGGGAACCATAAAGGCGTGTATTTAAAGTACATGTACTGAAATTCCAGGGATGCCCAAGCATAATGCAGTGCAAAGGATCATGTCAATGCAAATCCTGCTTATAAAGTGAAAATTATAGCACAAAAATGAAAACATGATCAAACTTACAGCAGGTAACGAGTCAAAGACTTCCACTGGGTCCATCCCACCGGGGCCTAGTCTAGCTTGCTTCTCACGCTCCATCTCCTACAAGGTAAGAAGTAAAGATTACATGTTTGAGCCCCCCATTTTTCCCATGGGTGTTGAGATTTTGACTCAATTTCATCTGTCGTAATTTGTTTGAAATTTGCACTCCACATATTTGCAAGGATATAAAAAAAAAAAAAATCTGGTTCCATAACGCAGTGCAGTAATTAAATCGACCATTGTGGTACCACATCCAAATTAGAGATTGCAAATTTCCTGTTTTCTCCCCATGGGTAGTATTTTAGGGAGGCATTTGATACATTGCATTTTGAAAAAAAATAATTTAGCACCCAAGACCTATTTAAACCCCACATTTGAAGCTATGCATTCTAGAATTATGTCACAATACTGATTGTCATTGGCTGAAACAATTGTACAAACTACGCCCAAATCGTAGATGTTGGCATCTCTGATTTCCTGGAAAAATCTAAACAAGCTCCTCTAAAGACAGATTACAGGATTGGAAAACTGTTAAAAACAGTGTTACCTCAATGTGGGATTAAGGATGTGTCTGATAACCATCAACCCATTGACGTATACATCAGCTGTAATGCAAACTCCTTTAATTTCAGTATTGACCTTTGACCTGTTCTATTTTTAGCCACTGACCTCCTCCGCCTCTTTCATTGCCCTGTCGATCCTCTCTTGAGACTTTTTCCGGATTCGTCCTTTGAATAATGTCAGCTCCTCGTGGAAGGATTCCATGTATTTCTTATCCGTGTTCTTTATTCTTTAAGAAAGATGGATGCTCACAAATAATAGTAATGTGGATATTTACATAGTGCACATATGTATATCATGGCAGTTAACATTATTACCCCTGGTCATTGGGATCCTTATAGCATTCCTTAATCCAATAACACTGGTAAATTAGTAGTGTGTTTTATTACTCCTTAGAGCTTTTTGGTATTGTTAAGTAATGTTCCTTCACTTCCTTGTCAAGATCAATGACCACATTTTTCCAGTAGTAACACTATGAGCAACTAACAATGGAAATTGGGCACAAACCATTGTTAATAACAATGGTTTGTGCCCAATTTCCATTGTTAGTTGCTCATAGTGTAACCACCCTTACTGAACACAAGATCTAAAAGAAGATGAGTCAAGCTATGAGTACATGCCTATCAATTGAGGGTGTGTTTGCAGAAACTTGAATTTCACTCAGTTAAATATGGAAGAAATACAGGGCGGTTTGGGGCACTTCGAGGAGAAAGCTGCAGGGCGGTTTTGGGCGCTTCGAGGAGAAAGCTGCAGGGCGGTTTTGGGCGCTTTGAGCCTTAAGGAGAAAGCTGCAGGGTAGTTTTGGGAGCTTTGAGACTAATGGATTAATTTAAACCTTCTCAACTCCCTGGGGAACATGCAGCCCCAGTCGACTATTAGGCGCTTATGATCTGAGCAAATCAAACACATAACATCTCCAGTACCCTCACTGTGCCTCACAGGTACCCATTTACTCCTGGGTGGAAAGAGGCAATTTATGGCAAAGTGGCTTGCCTGAGGGCACATGCCTGGATTTGAACCCTGGAATCAAACTTGTTTCGAGTGTCATGGACCAGACCACTCTACCACAGTGCTCGTAACCGGGACGGACTGAAATGTAACACAAAGTGTCCGTCCCTGTTACAAGCTTATATTGGATATTTGTACACAGAGTTTTTGGAAAGGCATGTTGTCACACCATTTGTAATCCTTTTTGGGCCCAAGTTATCTCTTCAGAACAACTTAAACTTATTTCTTTTATTTTGAGACCAGACAAAGGTATTTTCTGGAAAATATGGTCTGTGTTGCCAAAATGCCCCCTGTACTGTGGAAAGACCCATATACACCACAATATGATCGAGTTCGGGCGGTCTGTTCTTAACACGCAAACAATGTTCTCGTGCCTGAATGGCAAGAACATGACCACCTATCTCACACACTGCCTATTCAACGAGAACTGGTTACCCGTCTCAAGAACAGACGGCATGAACTCAATCTAAGAGTCTTACTTTTCAAAGAATGGTCGGATGCAGGATCTGGGGTCCTTATTCAGGCTCTTGGCAAGCTCCAAGATAAACTGCATAACAATGGTCTGGTGGGCAACTTGCTCCATTAATGATTCTTTCTGTTGATGACAAACAAACGAAAACCTTAAGTGATACATCCAATATACATGTATTTAAAACCAAGCATTCTCATTTCCTTGTACCGGTATATTATGTATCAGGAATTTTGTTTTTACTGAAATTTACCGAAATCTGTCCAAGTTCAGTCAAAATTTAAACATCCCATTTTAGTCATTTTACAGCAAAGATCTTACGTATAAATAAGTGATTTATTTTGGGGATAATGGCCCAGGGAGCGCTGGGGTGAATTAATTTAATACAAATGTGGACAAATGTCCATGAGTTTGGGAAATCTGGATGCAGTGAAAAGCAACTTGGCTCCACCAAGATTCGAACTGTGGACCTTCTGCCTAATGTGCAGATGCCCTACAAACTGAAGTAAGAAGCCAAGAACTTTAGTAGGAAATCTTTGCTCATTGTTTTTTATACAATTGGATTCTTAGAGAAAAGGAGGGGAGTACATGTATGGCTCTTTCCATGAAAATGTTCCCCCGACAATTACGTTGTGGCATTTGATTGTTTTTTATTGAAAAAGTATATTGAAAGAAATGAGTTCTTTTCTGAGCCATTTACAATTTTGGGAGAAAACGAAGAAGGGAACCCCCTTTTGCACAGTGCACATGGTTTACTCCATTTTCCCAAATTACTTAATAGTTCTTTGTCCTCAGATGATTATACTCTTTCTACTATTTTCCCCCAAGAAATGGCTGGGAAAAAACACTCACATGGACAAGAAACCGATTTTTTTGTCTTGTCCCCAAAATGACAAAAATCAGACAAACACTCAAGCCAAAAACTATTTAGGTCTCAGTCAAGTAATTTGTGTCAGTGATTTCAGTCTAAGCCGAGTCGTTTGAGGTTGGAGACTCACGTCAAGTCAAGTCAAGTCAGTAACAATCGGAACTCAAGTTGACTCGAGTCCCAAGTCCGAATCATCGCAACACTTCAGTGACTTTTGTATACTTACATTTTCCGACATGAGATCAATAGCCCAGATGACGAGATAATTAGCCGTCTCTTCGCGCACCAAATCGGTGTGTTGCTGCAGAAACTCCCCCGTGTCGTCCCAGCGTCGGTACATGCCGTATTTCTTGATGTCCTTCTCATTTTTCTTGATGAAACGAGCGTGTTTCTCTTCTTCCGTTAGATCCCCATCATCGTCCTTGGGTTTGGATTTGTTGATGCTCGTGCTGCTGAAGCCTTCCTTGCTTAGTGTGTCTACGTTCCACGGTGTCAGCTAGACGAAGAGAACAATGATCATTCATTCATTCATTCATTCATTTATTTATTTCCATGCTTCACGGATACAAGAACATGTTTTCAAGTAATAAAATAATTTAAACTTTGGAGTAGACATACATGTACATTCATGAAATGACTTAAAAAAAGTTTAATTGACTTTTAAGAAATGTATGCCGTAAGCATGGCAGGTCCTCGGTAGAAAGCCAGAGGCTTGTACAAGACCAAGGGCCTGTTTTACTTCAACGAATAATTGTTACGTTAAACATAATTAACAGTGGATTCGTGTACAGGGTGTCCTCAAATAAATAAACCGAGATCGAGTGCAGAAGCGAATCATCAATTTGGTTGGCGAAGAGTTGGGTTCGACGTTACAACCCCTTTCCCACCGTAGGTTATGCCGTAAGCATGGCAGGTCCTCGGTAGAAAGCCAGAGGCTTGTACAAGACCAAGGGCCTGTTTTACTTCAACGAAATAATTGTAACGTTAAACATAATTAACAGTGGATTCGTGTACAGGGTGTCCTCAAATAAATAAACCGAGATCGAGTGCAGAAGCGAATCATCAATTTGGTTGGCGAAGAGTTGGGTTCGACATTACAACCCCTTTCCCACCGTAGGTTAGTAGCCACACTCATTCTGTTCTACAGATACTTCCATAGAAATTGTGCCACCAGCTTGTCCAACTTGGTTCCTCCTGTCAGGGTGTTTCAGCATGCAGCCAGTCTATCTGCGTCCTCTCACTCATACACTCTAATTGTCCCGAGATGTAGAACAAAGAGCTATTCTAATAGTTTTTTCCCACGTTCTGCATCTTTTTGGAACTCCTTGCCTGGTAGCTGTTTTCCCCCATCCTATGACCTGGTCTCCTTTCAGAGGAACATCAATTCCTATTTTCTACTTTTCTAATTACTTTCGTTTGTTTGACTGTTTGTCTCTTTGTTTGTGTGTTTGTTTACTCGTTTTATTTTCTCTGTAGCCCTTTGCCTAGAGTGGCAGTTTTGCCTTGCTTGGGGCGATTTCACATAAAACAAAAAATACATAAACAAATCATAATTAACTAAGCATTTTAATCTAGCTTTTCTTTTTTGTAGGACGCCCTGTATAGTGCACAAGTCTATCTTGCAGGATACTCCCGGCACTGTTACCATTATTACCGCTGGCATCAGGGAATCACCAGAACCATCCCGCTTCAACTAGGTGGCTGCCTGGCCAAGGCGCACAACCCTATCAGCACTTAGATTGTGGCACTCCCCCTACAGGGTACTCCTGGTGCTGTTGCCATTATTACCACTGGCATCCGGGAATCACCAGAACCATTTCGCTTCAACTAGGTGGCTGCCTGGCCAAGACGCACAACCCTATCAGCACTTAGATTGTGGGTTTCCCCCTCTTACCAAATATCGCTCGTGTTGATGAAGCTGAAATATTCGCGGTGGTTTTATTTTCGCGCGTTTCGCGCACCAGACAGAGCCCGCGAAAATAAGAACCCGCGAAAATAAGAACCCGCGAAAATAAGAACCCGCGAAAATATTGTTTGCAATAATTGTGGCGATCCCTGAAACAAAACATGATTTTCATCCGCGAAAATAACAACTCACGAAAATGTCAGTGATGTTAAAATGCGCGAAAATATCTGTACGCGAAAATATTGGCTTTTACAGTAGGTGACTTGGGGGAAAATTGCCCAGTCGGACAGTGGAAAATGGAGGGAATTCTATATACGTACGTCCGTGGAGAGAAGTCGCGTATGCGAAGCGCGAGCCCATGGCACGGGCCCAGGTTTCCATTAAAATTAAACGTTTGGAACGCGTGTACGCATAATGCGTTTCATGCTCTAAACTACCGACAGAAGCCACGTGAAAATGTAGTCAAATTGCCGTGAAGTGTTATTTCACACTGATTTCACTGTGTTCTGACTTTTTACATAGTGTCGGGTCTTTTTACCTTTTCTTTCTCAGTAATTTCGTCTTCTTTCTGTTTCCATTTCTTAGTCTGTTCCTCCAAATTGTGAATCTCATTCTCCAATTTGCTAATCTGTGACAAGGAAAAATACAAAAACAATCCTTATGTTAAGATGTAGGCCAAAATACATTCGTAAGTGTACATGTATGTAGGCCTTGGGGTGGAAAAGTCAAAACTGACTTTTTAAAATAAAAACACAAACATTTCTTCTTTTAGTCAGAAGAGAAGTGGTAAACAATGATTTTTGTACCAAATCAGGCTTCGATGATTGTCAAAAACCTGAAACTATTTCCGAAAGAACCCCGTATTTGAGACAGTGTTCAAATGATTGTAACGATTGTAACGGTCATATTCACATGGCGCTTTCACTAATATGGAGTGTGAGGTACGCTAAAAATGAATTAAAAAAATAAATTGTAAAAATTCCAAAATTGACAAGGGCCTACTTTAGACCGTTTTTGCTTTGCTTGATCACAAAAACTTGTATTTGGACAAGGGTATAAACTGGAATGATGAAAAAAAGAAATTAATTTGCCTGGTGATGAGCAAACCTTACAAAAACCAAGTTCTTCCACGTGCACATTTCTCACAAATGTGTAAACGTCTTCAAATTGGCAATCTCCTGTTTATACCTTTTCGGTGTCTCCAGACGTTTTCAACTTTTCCAGCTGTTTCACTGTCTGCTCCAACTTCACTTTTGTTCTGAACAAAATTAAATAAATACAAATCGATCCTGTTTCTGAAACAATTGTTCAATCTTTAGAGCCACTGATTTTCTGCTTATCTGAACATAACAAGCTCCCCTTTTTACAAATTTTTCCACCCCGTTTCAAACAAAAGCATTTCAAACGAGCCATTTTCAGTAATTTTTTGCAAACTAACTGATCAGTGTTCTCCACTGTCGATTTTGTCTGGGCGCGCCACCCAGACAAAATCGCCAGAGGCACCGTTAGCACCCGGAAAAATGTGCCGCCCGGACAAAATACACAATTTTCCCCTCTAAAATACTTCAAAAGTACGATCGACTCAGTTCAAAATTAGGTGTAAAGTCACCAAACATGTTTCGCTGGCCACTGGTGTCATTGTCGTTCACTTACCACGCATATTTATCGCATCGGCGACCCAATCCGCGGTCGATAACGGCCATGGCAGTTACATGCATGTTTTGAACAGTGCCCTCACTTGGTGTTCACTGCATGAGGGCGATGTTCAGCGCGCCGGGATAAAATATTTAGCAGTGGAGAACCCTGCTGATTTGTAACAAATTAAACAAATCATTGGCTTTACAATGAATAAACTAATCTCTGGTAAAAGCCATAGACTCCTTAGTAAATTCATGACACCTTTCCCTACTAATGTTGAGTTTTTATCATCAAACTAACATTTTTACATGGTTTATGTCATAACAAGGAAAATCCCGAGTGGCCGTGCGTGGTAATGAACCCGGTTTTTATGTCATGCTACTTAGACTTAGTGCATGAAGTCTCAACTGGTTAACGTGAATGGTATTTTTTTCGTCATTTTTTAAAACTCACTGTAGCGACTGTGTAGTGACGGATTCCTTTTCATTCTTTGCTTCCACCTCCCTCTCAAGCCGAGCCTGATGACGCCATCTGAAGAGACTTGGTGTGTCGATATTTGGATGGACCTCATCTTCATCGTCAGAGACCTGACAAATACACACAAAGTTTACTCAGTAACATTATTGAGAATCGGATCATTAATCTGTTGATCGGTGCCACGTCACGGTAAGAGTGGAGAAGTTGATCAGAAGTTTTTTTCTTTAAAATGACTCATCAAGCCTCGGTATTAACTGCAGATTTGATGTAAAACACCAAATTTAAAGGAAGAGACAACACTTGTTTTGAATTATCGTCGTATTTAATATCAATTGTTACCTATGTAGGTCCGATGTAACAACCCTCACAGGAATCCAAGTTAATCGTTTTCAATTTTAATAACAATAAATGTTGATGATCAACTTTAATGCCAATGCAGCAATGCGCTGTGCCATATTCAAAATTTTTAAAGGGAAATGACGTCATACATGCTCAGCGGTTCATGTTTTGAGACAAGTTCAAGTTGGCAAACGCAACGGTCGAGTTGACTCAACTCTGAAGTCGAGTTGGTCAATGGACGAGTTGGCACAACGGTTCAGCTGGCACAATGGTGGAACTAGTACAACGGTCGAGTTGACTGTAAAGGCAGCTTGACGGGGACCCAGGGGAAGTTGTCCTGGGGCCAATTTCATTAAAAAACATGTTACGCTTAATCAAAAATTTTGATTAAGCATAGCACGAATATTCGCTCAAGCAAGGGCCTATTTCATAAAACTTGTTGTTCTAAGCGCGCGTAGAGAGTGCGCGCGCAACGCTGTCGTCTGTTTTGTTCGAACGCGTTCATCGTCTGCTTTCATAAGTCAACGGCAACATTTTCAAAGTACCATCATTGGTTATGTTTCCATTTTGGGATGATTATCACTACCACAGAAGACCCTTGCCTGTCGCTGACTGGAATATTTCAAAAACAGCTGAAAGTTGTGAATCTGTTGGAAAATGTGTCTCGAATTTTGCCGAGAATGGCGAAGAAAAAAGATGGCGTCACGTTAGCAAAAAATCGGTAGGTTAGCATGCCGTTTGGTTTGCTAGTGCTTAAACAGTTTTATGAAATGGAGAGAGCGCTGCTTAATCAAAATCGGGTGCTAACACGTTTTATGAAATTGGGCCCTGGTTGTCCTCCGTTGTACATGTAATGTCCGGAAACTGGGCAACGTTAACATATCTAGCAGTCTGGGCTTTTTACACACAATTAGAAGAAATAGCAGCACGGTTGTAGCCTTAGCGAAAGTCAGTGCGATTTAATAAAAATAACCTGGACTCTTATAAAGATTTTAACGAAAATTGACATCACTTTACCTCAATGTTCGCCCACTTCGAGTAATCCACCATGTTGACTGTACTGGCAAATCTTATCGTCGTCGTCATATCCAGAAACTTCGCTGGCTGAATCCTGCGCCTACGGTGACCAATAAGGGACACTACATGTCATAAATTTAAATTTCATTTTACCAAATGTAGACTCGCTGGTTTTCATGGAATCGACCACATGCGGGGAAAAAATTCATACCAGATGTTTTTGTTCCGGGCAGTTTATTACATAAAGTTCAAATCTCTTTTAAATTCACAAATAATAATTATTATTATTATAATTATTATTTCTTTCTGGTATTCATACCAAGGATTCCTCAATAGTGCTCATTGCACTGTCACTCGCAAGCGTGAGGAAACCCATAAAGAATTAGAAATGGCCCGAGACACCGGGGAATCCACTTGCTCTTCATGAAAGAATGCTCTGGATCTATAAAGTGCGTTACCGTTACCTAACACACTGGACTAACGGCTTTACATCCCTTCCGAAGGATTGAGCAAGTGTGGTTGAGTGCCTTGCTCAAGGGCACAGGTACCGCAGCCGAGGGGAGGTTCGAACCCGCAACCCCAAGTTTTTCACCTATGATTGCGAGTCAATGACACAAACCACTCGGCCACGGTACCCCATAATTTACCAATTTCAAAAATTTATGGATTAAATCAAATGACTTTTGCACTTTACTTTAAAGATACAGGCTCACCAAATACACCACGAACAAATTCGTGCCACAAATTTCACCGCGCTCCATGATCCATACCTTGAAATCACTCTGACTTGTGACTTTTGAAATTGGGTAATTTTGTCTTTCAAAATAATGGATGCCTCTAATTTTCACACAACAGTTATTACATAACAACCATAGAAATATTTGTTACTAGTTGTAATTTTTTTTAAAGTTCTCACTCAAGAAATTATGAGGAGGTATTTAGGGGGAGTCTTATTTATTGTGTTGTGTTTATATGACACCTTCTTGAAGCAAATGTGAATATGACTGAAAATAAATGTCATGAATTTACAAATGGTGTATTTTCTGTGATAAATATTTGATTTCGAAAAGATACACATCCTATTTGCAGAATGGACGAGGCTATTAGCCTGCACCGTGGCCCTACAGCCTCTGGAATCGCAAGAGCGGCTGCCAGGGCAAGGTATGGAGCCCTGTTAGATTGGTTCGCTTATTGCGAAAATATAGGGATCGGTAAAGGCAGCCCCCCGTCACGTGGTTATTATTATTTATTTTTTTAGTAAGTGCGCAGATTTTGCATTGACATTTGTAACTTGGCCGTACGTGTCGAACATATCCAATTATGTAAATAAAGTACATTGCCTAAATATAAAAAATACAATGCGCACGCGCAAAGACGACCAATTACAGATCAAGATGAAGCGCCCTTTACCTGTCCTTATATTCTCCTGTGTGGAATATGTGGACGGAAACCAGTCTAGGAGCTCTGTGAAATTCGTAGCACGAAATTGTCTGTCGCGCATTGACGAGCCTTCGTCTTTAGGTACTAATAATATTCGACTTTATTCAGACCAAACATTTTACGAGAAAAACTTTACTCAAAGTTATCGATAGAAATGGTAACAAACATGCTTTTGTTCTATCTTAAATAGTATCATTTTGTAAGATAAGTACCAGTGAAGGTGGTTTAAAATTAAGCATGCACAACACAAAAAGCATATGCGATTTTTTTTTAAATGTGTAGGCCTAACGCCGTTTCAGAAATACATAAAAAACTGTTCATCTGCAAATATAAATATAATAGCCTTTAAATGTGCCCAAAATTCTGTTTTTGAAATACTTTAGAAAGAAATACTTCCAATAATGCACGTACCCAGAGTTTAAGCTGCAATTAACGGTTTTGGCATTTAACACAAAGGCAAATTTAGCTTTTCAATAAAAGATAAAATACAAAATTACACAATATACCGTATTGAAAAGCCTCCATCTTGTTGGGCAGTTAAAATAACAAAAGGTGCCCCACAAGATGGCAGCTATTCGATACAGTCTATACAACATTTCAAAACTTGTCTTGAGAATACCAAACATGTCTTCAGCTTATTCAGTATGTTCATGACCTGTGTAGTATATTCTTATTCACCATCAAAAATTTTCTAAAATTTATTTAATTGGACGATAGAGAAAGAAACAAGCAAATCGGCAAAGCAAAATTTACAGTGTACAAATAGTAAAGATACATAGGACTCCAGAGTCATGTCTCAAGTCAAAAACAAGAATACCGACTTGAGCCCAAGCTAGCAAGTTAGGAGACCAGCTCTGCCCATCAGGTATAGAACTGACCCAGCTAATTCTGTATAACCACCCACAAGACATACACTTGATTTCAAGTGTCCCACTGCGAAGTGGTTAAACACTACTGCGCTAAAGTCGGCAAAATGGCATTGTCGTGATTAGGTCTGGGGTTATGTCTTCAAGAGATGAACAACCTGCAAAGAAGGCAAAGAAATAAAAAATGAATTTGAAATGAACCATCACTACAAGATGATATTCTGCCAATAATAAAGTACTAAAAATAAAAAGTCACCATATGTGTTGCCAAGGTTACTAAACCAATAATGTACCATTTCTCTCCACTCTAGCAAAGGATGTTTTAGATTACAAGCAATTGTCTAGACCCAGTTACCCCGGCAAATGTAAGCACACTATCAAATGACACATTCTATAACTTTATAAATATTTAATGATATTTTCAAAGTATCCTCTTACCTGTGAGAGCCATTGCCAAGCTCAATTCCTCCTTGAGAATTTCTAAGACTTTCTGTACACCCTTGTCTCCCTGAAGTGGTTTAACGAGAAAACATCCGCTTATTTTTGGTGAAACTGGGAGCATTTTGAACAACAATTGTAAAGTAAGTAACATCACTTTGCAAGCCTATTGGCTCATACAGCCGGTACTCATCCCCGGTTTCTATGGCATGGAGTCATTGGAGTGACAAGGAGCATCATTGCTACTCCCCTGGATGCCCATCGCAGGTTTACCGCCAGCAGTTAGTTGGGTTTCTCAATAATATGATTTGCTATTATATCCACTTGGGTGGAGACAGACAATTTGACATTTTTACAGTAAACTGGCCTTGAACCCAGGACTTTTCGCTCAAGGCTGTACCTGTGTTAACACGAGTAGTACTCCTAGATCTGCACGCGCGAACGGCAAGAATAACGACATTCGGGTCCCCGGCAAATGAGGAGTGTGCTCTTACTCCTGACGAGTGCCGTGTGATTTGTACGAAGATGGCGGAATATGGATGAAATTTTGGGTGATTTTGCTCAACGTGTCAACACTAAGATTTGTTATAGACGTCACCAATGATTATGCAAAGGTTCTCACGACTGTACGTCTGTATTTTCTTAAGTTTCTTGTAAGCAGTGAAACAGCGTTTCATGCAGTCATGACAAGAAACAGCCATCTTGACTGATGGCCATTCGGAATGCAGACTTGCCGTTCGCGTAATATGTGAGCTAGCTAAGTGCACTGCGCGCACATTACTCCGGAGTAACGAGAATGATACGCTCAAACGCAGCACAGAAGTCTGATGCGCTACCCACTGGACCACTGCGCCTCCGCAAAACAAATGTAAACAGACCTGCTTAGACCTATTTGTCAATAGCATCCCCACTCTGTTCTGTAAAATACTGCATGCTGATTGGGCAAGTGCCAGAATGCTTGAATTCACCAATAATCACAAAGAAGGCAGAGAAATGAAAAACAGATTAAGTAGTGAAAGTAGCACTGCTTACATGATAAGCAAGCCCCCAGAGAGCCGGGCGACCAATAAAGACAGCTTGAGCTCCTAGTGCAATAGCCTTCAGGATATCAGTTCCCTTCCGCACTCCGCCGTCAAGATAAACCTCCACATTGGAACCACCAAATGCCTCGGCTACTTCAGCTAAAGTGAATGGAAGTTGCTTACATGATAGGCAAGCCCCCAAGAGAGCTGGGCGACCAATAAAGACAGCTTGAGCTCCTAGTGCAATCGCCTTCAGGATATCAGTTCCCTTCCGCACCCCGCCATCGAGATAAACCTCCACATTGGAACCACCAAATGCCTCGGCTACTTCAGCTAAAGTGAATGGAAGTTGCTTACATGATAGGCAAGCCCCCAAGAGAGCTGGGCGACCAATGAAGACAGCTCGAGCTCCTAGTGCAATTGCCTTCAGGATATCAGTTCCCTTCCGCACTCCGCCGTCAAGATAAACCTCTACATTGGAACCACGAACCGCCTCGGCTACTTCAGCTAAAGTGAATGGAACACTACTTACATGATAGGCAAGCCCCCAGAGAGCTGGGCGACCAATGAAGACAGCTCGAGCTCCTAGTGCAATCGCCTTCAGGATATCAGTTCCCTTCCGCACTCCGCCATCGATATAAACCTCCACATTGGAACCACGAACCGCCTCGGCTACTTCTGATAAAGCATCAATCTGCATTAAACCCAATGATGAAAGACAATAGACCACGTTCCCATGAGGGAAATAATTTCCATGAAAATTAGTTAATCACTGTTTGGTAATAAAGCGTGAGTTCACACCTCACTTAACGAAGATCAAACAAAGAGTGGTACATACGTACTGTTCACTTTAGGCAATTGCTAACAAAGATCAATCTAAAGGAGCGTGACCAGATTTTTCAAAAAAAATGGATTTTGTTCTAACCTAGCAATCCTATAAAATGCCTCCCCAAAATACTATCCATGGGAAGAAAACAGGAAATTTGCAATCTCCAATTTAGATGTGGAAGCAAAAAGGTTGGTGTAATTACTGAGAACGCGAAATTTCGGAATGGTAATGAGAAAAATAGGACAAATGATATGGTATCAAAATCTCAACACCCATGGAAAAACTGGGGGGTTCAAAAATGTGATTTGGTCAAGCTCCGTTATGCTGTGCAATGCTACAATGGCCTATAAGGACTATCTAAAAACCACTGCGTGTCCAACATTTACCGTAGCTGGTACCCCATCAAGTTGCCTGCCTCCATGGTTTGACACCAGAATACCAGCCACACCACTCTTCACCGCTGCTTGGGCATTTTCCGCTGTCAACAAACAAACAAACAAACAAACACAACCCGTGTAGCTTTGATCTTGTTCTTAGGCTGAGTTCGGGCGGTCTGTTCTTGACACAGGTTAACTCGTTCTCGCGCCCGAATGACGGGAACACGGTGCATCGGAACACAAAATACCCACTTCAAGAACAGTCCGCCCGAACGCAACCTTAGATGCTGGTTTTGCAAACACAGAGATCTTTTGCAGTTTTATATTTTGTTAGATTTTGCTGTGGTTAGAGCAGTGTGATTTATTCTGCTTTTGTAAACCTGTATTCATACATGTGTAGCTTCAAGCACCTTCAACATTTTACTGTTTTATAGAGTCAGTTTCCAAATGTGGAACCACATAGCAAAATAGAAACCAATTTAGCCTTTTGCATGTTTCACGTTAATAGCGTCTGGTATGCTGATGTACTTCCTTTTACATGCATACTTAGTATCCACTTAACCAGACTAAAGTGTTGTTGCTACGTGGTGCATGCGACAAGTATTAAGTACAGAATCAATACCGTATCTACCATAGGAGAGAATGGCACAAAGCAACCAGACTGCACCACGTAACAATAACAGCATATTACATTACTTGCTAAACTGCATCTCTATTTAAAAGTGAAGAATTCGGGGCACCAGCCATTAAGAAATTACAAGCAAAAGGCTAATTTTCGAAAATTTTGTTTCAAGTCCAATCCGAGGTTTTTACTAATCTCTCTAGAATTGTCCCAAGTCAAAAGTGTGAACAGCAGTTTAATTCACATGACCGTCTTTTCTTGTCAGTCTTTTTCCTACCAGTGGTAATGCCTTTGACAATGATGGGTAGTGAAGTTAATCCTCTGAGCCAGACGATATAATCCCAAGTGGCCGACGAGGAAGTTAATATATCAGCTGTTTGTTGGGTGTATGTTTCACCAGGATAGAGCATTTGAGGATACCTGGATTGGAACAAGAAGGGGAAAAAATCAACTAGAGGTCAGATTTACAGCCTCTGACAGTGAGAAGAATTGTGACGGACTACAATACCAGTTTTGGAGGCGGTCAAAAATTTCAACATTTTCACAACATCTAGCATGGTGCTTGATTACCATTGAAATGAAACAACCAAACTTGGGATGAGAGAAAAGTCGTAAGGGCCTTATGGGGATTCGAACCCAAGACCTCTGACTCACCGGACCAGTGGCGGATCCAACCTCATTAAAATACAGAAATACAATTTATTTCCTTTGCATTCCTGTATTTTAATAAGGCCACTGTGGGCAGATGCTCTACCAGCTGAGCTATAAGGCACAGTTGGTATATACTCCCTCAGGTTTTCCCTATGGACCCACTTTTTCTCTCCGTGTTGCATGGTAACGCAACTAAGCAAAGTAACAAGTTTTCACAGTCCAAAAAAGAGTAGTCTTTTTCAAAACCCTTTTCGTCTTTTTCTGTCACTACACTATGTATATGCCCTAAATGGCCTTTGAACCCCTCCCTCCTTCCTCTTCTATGTAGAATAGAGAAAATGTTGACAGATTTGGACGTCTTATGGTTCATGGCCCTCTGCCTCGCCTCGGGGCATTTTAAGCACAGATTTAAGAACAGGGTGAGCCTATAATCGTAACCATGTCCACCATTGCAGTAAATAATTGTATCATAAAGTTCTACAAGTTTGGCTTGGGCAAATCCTCTCTTGAGTTGATTAGAATTGATTCCAAGTTCGAAATCGTGATTCCGTCCTTCAGAGGATTCAATTCCCAATTCATTGGGGATTTCAGGAAGAACCCATCGATTTTCAATGTTAATGGGTAAAGAAATGACAAAATGTTACAAATTTTGCAGTACAGTGAAACTTGTCTATAGTGGCCACCCTCAGGACCGTAAAAAACTGGCCTTTTTATAGAGGTATACAAATAGCATTTGGGACCAAAGGTGGGCGGCCACTATTTGCAGGTGGCCTGTTTATCAAGGTGGCCTTAATAGCAGGTTTCACTGTATTTTGTATCAGGATTGTTATTTCTTTTCTAATAATAATAAATGCCAACTTTTGCTTTGAAAGTGGAATCGAATTTGAATGGAATTGTAAATTTTAAGAGGAATTTGAAACATATTCCAAATGTGTTGGAATCGCCAGAGCGTACAACAAGCAACCTAACAGTGTTGTTATTATCTGCAAGGGAAAAAAGTGACTAACTGGATATGTGGTGGCATTTCTATTGAAGCATTGCTGAATGAACGTTTGTTGCCCAGCACAGATTGGTCTATCGTGATGACGAATGCTTTAAATCCAGCCTCTTCAGCACGTCTTACTACGGTGATTAATCGCTCCTTGTCATTCAATAAGTTGAGCTGCATTAACAGTGGGGTGTTCGGTCGCACCACGGCCGCTACATCTTCGAGTCTTTTGTTGGACCACATGCTCAAGATCATTGCACAATCAGCAGCTGAAACACCTTAACCAAAAAAGAAATAAAACTTGAATATGTACAGTTCCTTATAGGACTACCCTACTCAATTCAAGAGAATCCAACCACAGCACAAGTTGGTTGCCCTAACCCCCTAAGGGTTCCTCAGGGCTACCCTGCTCAATCCAACAGATTCCAACCACAGCACAAGTTGGTTGCCTAATCCCCTAAGGGTTCCTTAGGACTATACCCTGCTCAATCCAACAGATTCCAACCACAGCACAAGTTGGTTGCCCTAACCCCCTAAGGGTACTCCTCAAGAATACCCTGCTCAATCCAACAGAATCCAACGACAGCACAAGTTGGTTGCCCTATAATAACACCCTAAGGGTACTCCTCAAGAATACCCTGCTCAATCCAACATATTCCAACCACAGCACAAGTTGGTTGCCCTAACCCCCTAAGGGTTCCTCAAGACTACCCTGCTCAATCAAACAGAATCCAACCACAGCACAAGTTGGTTGCCCTTACCCCCTAAGGGTTCCTCAAGGACTACCTTACTCAATCCAACAGATTCCAACCACAGCACATGTCGGTTGCCCTAACCCCCTAAGGGTTCCTTAGGACTACCCTGCTCAAACCAACAGAATCCAACCACAGCACAAGTTGGTTGCCCTAACCCCCTATGGGTTCCTCAGGGCTACCCTGCTCAATACAACAGAATCCAACTACAGCACAAGATGGTTGCCCTAACCCCTTAATGGTTCCTCAAGACTACCCTGCTCAATCCAACAGAATCCAGCCACAGCACAAGTTGGTTGCCCTAACCCTCTAAGGATTCCTCAGGGCTACCCTGCTCAATCCAACAGATTCCAACCACAGCACAAGTTGGTTGCCCTAACCTCCCCCCAAGGGTGCATCAGGACTACCCTGCTCAATCCAACAGATTCCAACCACAGCACAAGTTGGTTGCCCTAATAACCCCCTAAGGGTTCCTCAAGACTACCCTGCTCAATCCAACAGAATCCAGCCACAGCACAATTTGGTTGCCCTAATAACCCCCTAAGGGTTCCTCAAGGACTACCCTACTCAATCCAACAGATTCCGACCACAGCACAAGTTGGTTGCCCTAACCCCTAAGGGTTCCTTAGGACTATACCCTACTCAATCCAACATATTCCAACCACAGCACAAGTTGGTTGCCCACACCCCCTAAGGGTACTCCTCAAGAATACCCTGCTCAATCCAACAGAATCCAACGACAGCACAAGTTGGTTGCCCTATAATAACACCCTAAGGGTACTCCTCAAGAATACCCTGCTCAATCCAACAGATTCCAACCACAGCACAAGTTGGTTGCCCTAACCCCCTAAGGGTACTCCTCAAGAATATCCTGCTCAATCCAACATATTCCAACCACAGCACAAGTTGGTTGCCCTAACCCCCTAAGGGTTCCTCAAGACTACCCTGCTCAATCAAACAGAATCCAACCACAGCACAAGTTGGTTGCCCTAACCCCTAAGGGTTCCTCAGGACTACCCTGCTCAAACCAACAGAATCCAACCACAGCACAAGTTGGTTGCCCTAACCCCCTAAGTGTTCCTCAGGACTACCCTGCTCAATCCAACACAATCCAACCGCAACACAAGTTGGTTGCCCTAACCCCCTAATGGTTCATCAAGACTACCCTGCTCAATCCAACAGAATCCAGCCACAGCACAAGTTGGTTGCCCTAACCCTCTAAGGATTCCTCAGGGCTACCCTGCTCAATCCAACAGAATCCAACCACAGTACAAGTTGGTTGCCCTAACCCTCTAAGGATTCCTCAGGGCTACCCTGCTCAATCCAACAGAATCCAACCACAGTACAAGTTGGTTGCCCTAACCCTCTAAGGATTCCTCAGGGCTACCCTGCTCAATCCAACAGATTCCAACCACAGCACAAGTTGGTTGCCCTAACCCCCTAATGGTTCATCAAGACTACCCTGCTCAATCCAACAGAATCCAGCCACAGCACAAGTTGGTTGCCCTAACCCTCTAAGGATTCCTCAGGGCTACCCTGCTCAATCCAACAGAATCCAACCACAGTACAAGTTGGTTGCCCTAACCCTCTAAGGATTCCTCAGGGCTACCCTGCTCAATCCAACAGAATCCAACCACAGTACAAGTTGGTTGCCCTAACCCTCTAAGGATTCCTCAGGGCTACCCTGCTCAATCCAACAGAATCCAGCCACAGCACAAGTTGGTTGCCCTAACCCTCTAAGGATTCCTCAGGGCTACCCTGCTCAATCCAACAGAATCCAACGACAGCACAAGTTGGTTGCCCTATAATAACACCCTAAGGGTACTCCTCAAGAATACCCTGCTCAATCCAACAGATTCCAACCACAGCACAAGTTGGTTGCCCTAACCCCCTAAGGGTACTCCTCAAGAATATCCTGCTCAATCCAACATATTCCAACCACAGCACAAGTTGGTTGCCCTAACCCCCTAAGGGTTCCTCAAGACTACCCTGCTCAATCAAACAGAATCCAACCACAGCACAAGTTGGTTGCCCTAACCCCTAAGGGTTCCTCAGGACTACCCTGCTCAAACCAACAGAATCCAACCACAGCACAAGTTGGTTGCCCTAACCCCCTAAGTGTTCCTCAGGACTACCCTGCTCAATCCAACACAATCCAACCGCAACACAAGTTGGTTGCCCTAACCCCCTAATGGTTCATCAAGACTACCCTGCTCAATCCAACAGAATCCAGCCACAGCACAAGTTGGTTGCCCTAACCCTCTAAGGATTCCTCAGGGCTACCCTGCTCAATCCAACAGATTCCAACCACAGCACAAGTTGGTTTCCCTAACCCCCTAAGGGTTTCTCAGGACTACCCTGCTCAATCCAACATAATCCAACCACAGCACAAGTTGGTTGCCCTAACCTCCCCCAAGGGTGCATCAGGACTACCCTGCTCAATCCAACATATTCCAACCACAGCACAAGTTGGTTGCCCTTACCCCCTAAGTGTTCCTCATGACTACCCTGCTCAATCCAACACAATCCAACCGCAACACAAGTTGGTTGCCCTAACCCCTAAGGGTTCCTCGGGACTACACTACTCAATCCAACAGATTCCAACCACAGCACAAGTCGGTTGCCCTTATAACCCCTAAGGGTTCCTCGGGACTACCCTGCTCAATCCAACAGAATCCAACCACAGCACAAGTTGGTTCCCCTAACCCCTTGTTATATGCAGAAAGTTGTAAGAACAATGCTCTTATCAAGAGCTTCGACTACAGTACCTCTAGAAAGAATGGACAAGTTGGACGCCATTCACATTATAAGCCCTCCTGCACTAAACCTAAAAGGACAACTCAGATCAGAAGAATTCTTAGTTTTTCCTCGTAAAATCTTCACAGTTTCCCCTCCAATTTTAAAAAATAGATTTGCACCTATTGATCCCTAATAAGTAATTTTAAGGAAAAAAATAGCCACGTCCGAGTACAAAAATCTTTCCGTACCTCTTGCTGTTGCAATTTCTCCGTCAGGATGTATATATCCATGAGTTGCTGTGGGAGAAACACCGATTGGAAAGTCAAGCTGGTGACCCAGAATACTGGTACGCATGTCTCGCTTTGAAACATCTCGCAAGCAACGAGGTCTCAAACGATACCTTGTGAAACAAAACAAGCAAAGTAACTTGTTAAAGTTAAACGTAGCAATGAGAGTCAAGATTCAATGCAATCAGAACTATAGGCTTGGTCGATCTCATTCCGGAATCGAGTAGAATCGATACCACTTTAGGAATCGGTATCGCGATTTTAGATTTTTGAGGAATCGATTCCCAGTAGGAATCAATTCTCTTTTATCGAGACTCAATTCCCAGTGATAGCTTGCCGAACCCAGAAATTACCCAGCAATTACAAAGCCAAAAGACTCAACTTCTGCAACCTGGGTATCATTTCAGCCTCTGATATTTGGACATATATAGGAGCGTGTGTGTGGCAGAGGCCGGTATATTTTTGTTGATGGTTAGTGCTGCTGAGCTCAGTGCCAATATTGTCTGCACAATAAGTATCGTCAATGTATGTACATTTGTTTCAAGAAAATTGATTTTATTCTAACCCAACAAACATGCAATAAACAATAAAACACCTCAACAAACAATAAAACACCTCTCCAAAATACTATCCATATACTTTTGATAGGCGAGTGTGTTGTCTCTCATAGTGTGTTCGCCATCCGCCCCTGATCGGTAGTACTGCCACATTAAATCATTGACTCTTCTCTGGAGATATGGCTCAAAGTCTGACACACAAACAGGCTCAGTCACTACGGTTGACATTCTGGCAAGATCGCTAACTGCTCTCAAGACGAAACAGCCTGTTAAAATACATGTATATGTCGCAGGTACTTTAGATAATTTAAATAGAAAATCTGTCAAAGCCCTGTCTAGGTTTGTTAGTTTTTAAAACGGACACTGCTCAAGAATATGGAATCCGGTGGACAATATTTTTGTATGATCCTCTTTCTCTCTTAATACAAATTTATTTAATTGGAACATGTCAATAAAAAGGGGTAGGATTACACATGTTACTGGCACTGAAAACACTATAAACGGGGCTGGTAAAAACTCAGTGCGATATAAAGACTTAAGAAAATACAGTAAAAATTGGATAAGAAGCAGAGAGAAATGTGGTAATTAACATAGCTTTGTGGTGAAATCCGCCGCGTTTCGGTGAACTTGAACTTGCCGCGCTTGGGTGAACTTGGATCTGGTCCGGTAGTATCAACGGTCACGACGGGCGGTCCACAGTCAGAGAAAGGGGGGATAAGGAGGCGAAGAGTCGAATCGGATCGACTCCCCTAAAAGCGACGACCTGGACAAATAATTGTACGCGGGATCGCCGTTGCCAAGCCCATATATCTCAATAGAAACGCCATAAGCGCGGAGAGGTGGCGACCGCGGTATGATCGCACAGGTCGCGGTAAGAGCGCAGCTTTTTTCAAGTTTGTAATTTTTTGTTAGTTTTTCTCGTTTGCCGGCGACCTTGCATGTACATTTTCTGGTCGCCGTAAGGTCGCGGATGGTCGCCGTCTAGTCTGGCGGAGGTATTAGTGAGCTGGAAAACAGGCGATTAATCGCGAGTATTGTAACGGTACTCGCGACGCCGCGATTAATCGAGTAGTTTAAAAATGATAGTCGCGAGTACGAGTATACCGTTTAGTACTCGCGATTAATCGATTAATCGAGCTATTCGCCCGGCCGGCCAGCGGTACACAATATGCACTGTTCATAATGATATACGTCTGTATAGAAATTCATTTTTTCGTATCAAGAATTTTTCGTTCCAGAATTTCCTGATGATGTACAGATAGTCCGAGGACTGTGGAATACAAAACCGTAAAGGTTATCCTGGAACAAAGCGTTCTTGATACGAAAAAAATAAATTCTATGCATGCAGACGTAAAATGTAGGCCTATATACCGCACTAATTGCGTGCATTGAGAATGATCGTTACCGAATGGCCATTTTAGGACCCTTGGGACGGGTTGTTCCAGAACTTCCCGATAATGTAAAGATAGTCCGAGGACTGTGGAATACAAAACAGTAAAAGTTATCCTGGAACAAAGAGTTCTTGATACGAACAAATTTAATTCTATGTAAAATGTAGGCCTATATAATGCAGTATATATGAACAGTGCATATTGTGTATATCGGTGTATGAGAGACAATATCTGTTGTAACACCTAGTTTTTAGTCGTTCCGTAATTTCGTCGTTTCGCGTTTTACACCCTTCTGTTCTGGCTTGCTCATTTTATTTCTCGAAAATTTGGAATCACAATATTTCACAGCTTGATATTGGTTTTAGTAATTTAGATATATCCTTGATGGAAAGAAATAAGTAAAAACTATAATTTTGCCTTTGTTTTTTTACAAACGCAAGGTGATCGGGTGACATGAACATTGATCTTATGATGACGTCACACTTTTAAAATTGGTTGAAAACTTGAGTTGGTCGATGTTGCAAAAGAAACATTCACATATCGATTGCCAGTATATGACTCTTTGATTATTCAACGCTAAAATTGTGTGTCTGATGACGTCATTATTGGCCCAGTCAATCTCACCATGACGTCACTATTGTCTGCACAAATTGTTCAAGGATCTACTGAAGAACAAGTTTTTACATGTGGTGAAATAATCTTTCGAATATATATTACAGTTCTCAAGACATTTGAGATCATATTACGTAACCACCGTGCACGTGATGACGTCATCATTGGGATAGTCATAAAGTCCACATGTGTAGGAACAATTCGTTCCGTAGAACTATGGTCAAATTTCCTACCACTTTGGCTCTATTTGCATTCAAAATGCAAACAATGGCACATTTTCGATTAACTTCCGGTTTGGACCGGAAGTAGGGGTCACGCAAGGGTCATGTCATTGAATGATTTGTTCAGTTCATTTAGACCTATAATGCTGTGAAAGAATTGTTCAAGTATCTATTACGGTTCTTGAGATATGAATTTTGGAAATAATAACCTTTGAATTTTGGTAATTTGACACCTGTGACGACATCATGACGTCACAATTTTGTGCACAAATTATTCAAAAATTTGATGAACATCAAGTTCTTAAATGTGCGAAGGAATCACACAAATATCTGTTGTAGTTCTCAAGATACAGCATTTTTAAACAATTCAGCTGCAACATCTTGCGTAATTTGACACCATATTACCTAACCACCGTCGATGTGGTGACGTCACCATTGGTATAGTCACAAACTCCACATGAGTAGAAACATTTCGTTTCATAGAACTATGGTCAAATAGACTACTAAAGTGAAAACGTCACCCTTTGTGTGTTGCCATGGTTTTTGGGTCTACACTAAAACCAGTGAACTGTTTCCCTGCGCTATACCAATGGACGTTTCTGATTACCAGCGAATGTTTAGACCCAATTACCATGGCAACTGACGTCACACTTTAGTAGTCTATTCCCTACCACTTTCGCTCTATGTACATTCAAAATACAACTTCCGAAAATGCGAAATTGCGGCCAACGTTGCCAACGTTTGCAAACGTTTGCGTGTTTGGAACGCAGCCCAGGGCTGCGTCCCAAACACGCGAACGGTTCGTTAACGTTGGCGCCAACGTTTGCTCAATGTGGAATGGATTGTTTGCCGAAATACATTGTCAAGATGGCGGCCCCACAGTCCCAGCAGTCGTACGGACGTTGCAATGTGGCTCTCCGCTGCTTACCAAATTTGAGGAAATGTGACACGTTGATATTGATTGTGTATCGCCAGCAATAAGGCAGACAACCACTAAAAGTGCAATTTATTTGTTATTTTTCAAACTGCAAACCATCGTCTGCATGTCATCTTTCCTGTCGCGTTTGCCATTTTGAAATGACTCGACCGCGAACATCGCGAACAAAACAAAAGTTCGTTGGCCTACGTTACTTGCGCAATAATTACTTGCGCAATAATCCTAAAATTAAACGAGATAAGAATTGAAGTTTGATTGGGATCACGTGAGATTGCGCGACTTCAGTTTTCAAAGCGTGTACATTATGCTCATAAGGGCGATGGGAGAAAAAATTAACCTGAAACACCACGATAATAGTGGAGGGCACGTGATCCCTCGGTTCTATCGATCACTCGGTAGAATCCCAATCAAACTTCAATTCTTATCTCGTTTAATTTTAGGATTCTACCTCGTTCTCGATAGTCAACCTCGAGACCACGTGAGACTTCAAAGCTGGCATAATGTACAAGCATAATTATAAGAGAGATCAAAATAAAATTTGACTTATATGCACAATTTGTATAATTACGTCTGGTCATTTTACTCACAATAACCAAGATAAAACTAGATCAACACTTGTCTAGTAAATTAAACTGTACCGACTCTGCCGAGTACAGCTTGTGCAAAGGTGTTATCGGATTCTGAAACAATAGGTTTGTCATAAAACCTATCAAAAGTGTTTTGCGAGGTCCACCCCGCTGTCTTCAAAATGTCAGAAATACTGGCTTTTGCCGTCTTAGCAGCCGATACCGCTGCTGTTCTGGTACTGTGTGCTTTGAACACACTTGTGTCCACACCTGAATTGGCCAAAACCTGTTTGATCCATTTACTTATGGTATCTTTGGTAACTCTCTTATGAGGCTTAACGTAAGAAATAAACAGTTGAGTCTCATCTCGTCTGAGAAGATTAGTACGCCTCAAATATTCATCCAAAGTATTCACTACGCAGAGCTTTTCATCTGCTAAATAAGGCTTAAGCGTAATAACAGTGTTAGGTAAACTAGGACGATTCTGCTTTAAAGGCCCAGTGGATCATTTGCAATGGTCCAGAAAAGTAATCGACGAGTTTACAGGGGAAAAGTTCTGAAAGTAAAGATTGAATTAATAGCAACTATCCAATGAAAGGTTTTCGCTCAAAATGATATAATTTTACCAGAAAAAAATCCGTAAAGGTGAAATTATTTAGATCGTTTGCAAACGATTTACTTATTTTTGGTTCGCATCTACGCGGTCCAAAATGCATGTGTACTCCGCTGTACTACGCTGTGTACTCCGTGTGCGTGTTCCAACGCGATGCATTTTTTATGGATCGCGCGCACACGTAGTAATGTGCGCCACAGAGTGCATGACGCAAGCCACATAGTACCCGATCAACTGAGAACGAATAATTGAAACACCCCGCCAAGACCAGGAAAATGCATATGGATTTTCAAAGTTTTTTTTAACGTGGTACATTTAACAAAGCTGAAAATTCTTAGGATGAGTTTGTTGATGTCTTTCGTTTGATTTATAATTGTTTTATTCGCAGAATCGCTCAAAAACAGATCATCTACAGGGCCTTTAAGGCCTGTAAGAAAAACTTATATTCTGAATGGATTTTCTCCATATTTTTGATATTCATAAAATGAAAGGTTTGGCATCTCTGTGCCGTGACCAAAGCGAGAAGGCCTTGCAACAAGTTTGAACGTAACACTTTTTAAACCCATTTCTCCGACTGGATGTAATGTCCTTAAATACTGTAGGACCACACTGGCATCCCAAATGTCAGAATATTTGCTTTTGGGTGGCTTTAAATTAAACATTCCTCTAATAAACCTGCATACTAATGCATGGTTACCCAACGAAGTATTGTCTTTCGTAACTATGGCCGCAGAGAGGGCCGATCGAGCTGTATTGAGAGCGCTGTAGCCCAACCCCGATTGGTAGAGCTCGGTTAAAAAGTATAAAACCATGGCTATAGGCGGTTGAACTGAATCAATCTAATGGTTCCGGATCGCCATGAAGCCATGAGGATTTCGGCTGCTTTATCCGAAATGCCTTGCATTTAGAAGGACTGCCGGACAACCAACATGCCACAAGTTGGATCTTGTCTCGTAGAGGGTGAAGCGTCCCGCTGACTGGTAGCGTCATCACATCTTGTGGTGTTGGTAGTAGTACGGGGTTGTCCACCAGCATGTGCATCATCTGTGCATACCATGCATGGTTTAGTTGGCCACAGAGGGAGTATTAATACACCTTCTGCACGGTCCTGCTCGATTTTTTGCAGGCACTTGCCCATCATGCTGAAGGGGGAAAAGGCATAGAACAAATATGATTTCCAAGAGAAAGAAAATGCATCAACAAATTCTGCACCTGGGTCAGGGCTCCACGACACATATGGAAATATTTGTTTGTTTAAACAGCTAGAATCCCCCCTTCCACATTTTTTGACTTTTTCTGTTTATCATGGAGGTGTATGTGTCTACAACACCATCACAACTTTTTTTTCACAAAAAATCGACATGCTTTTGCTTAAAACGTAAAGCAGTTCCGACCCTCTTCACCCGAAATTATAAAACGCTCGAGGTCACTTGGTCTGTTTATCAACAGGGTTTTGACGTCATCCTGAGAAACATACAAAACGGCCTGTGCAGTATTGAATGTAAAATACACGAAGTGAATGTTTATCATGCCTGTTTTGTCCTTGTAATTCAAAATACAAACGTGAAAAACACTTCATGTAATATGACAACAATCTACTATTACCTGTTTTGTGAAAAAAACGATGAAATTGTGGCTCACAATGAAGTTCTTTTGAAGTAAATACTGGTGCATTGCGACGGGTGGTTTTGTCACGGAACGAACGGCATTCACAGCGGTCTGTGTACAGCATGGTATACGGTCCCCTGCGGGCGTAATCCCCACGTGTTTGGACATCGGCCGTACAAGTTATAGAATGAGCGACTCATTTTTCGCTCTCTTGGTAAAACATACAACCACGCAGCTACTGGGCATATCTCTGGCTTTTTGGACCGAACAAAATTCTTCAAAAAACACCATCTAACAGAGACGGTTTTTTAAGTTTCTTGCGTGTAAACGTATGGAGCTAAAAATCGTGTTGACTTCTCTTTCTCAGGATTGCGTCACGGGGTCACGCGCATATCATGAATACCTAATGAGTGTTTCAGAAATCGCGAAAATCTCATTTTCAAAAAGCGACTTTTGCTTGCAATTTATCCACTTAAAACCGACAATTAAAAAATAAATAAATAAAAATCCACGTCGGCAAGAGGGATGTTTGGACTATCGAAAAAAGCCCAATTGCTGGATTTTCGTCAAGGGGGATTCTTCCTCTTTAATTTTGATGCAAATAAATCAATCTCCATTATATAGTCACTCCAGTAGGACCGAATTCGAGAGAAAATTTCCTGTCTGAGCATCCATTCATTTCTCTCGTCAAGGACTCGAGAAAGTCTGTCGGCATCTACATTCTGCGCTCCCGGAAGGAAACGCGCAGATAGCCATATATTGTGCTTTATACACCAAAACCAAATCTCACGGGCCAAATTATTGCATTTTCTGGATTTGATGCCGCCCATGGAATTGAGATAGGCCACTGCAGTGGTGTTGTCAAGTTGTATGCAAACATGCTTGTTTTTAGAACACCAGCAAAAAGCTTGCAAGGTCAGAAATGCAGCAAATAGTTCTAAGTAATTGATATGATAATTGCGTTCTTCGAGGGTCCATTTCCCTCCTGCAGAACGCGTACCATCAATTCTTTCCTAGATGCGTCAGATGTTATTGTCATGTCTGGTTCATTGTGTGAAATTCTTTTAGAAATCCGTTCTATGTTATTGAACCACCAGTTAAGGTCCACCTTCGAATCAGGTGACAAGGACAATGGGCCGAATTCATAAAAACTAGCAATTGCTTTTTGTAGGCTTTTGCTTACATCTTCATACATAAAAATAAGCAGTTGCTAGCAAGCAAAAGTGTCTAGTTTTAAGCAAAAGCAAAAGCTTGTTTCTTGCAAGCAAATGCCACCTTGATTAGCAATTGCCTAAATACGTATACATAACAACAACCTTTTGCTTGTGTTATTCAGCAAGCGGCTTGCAGTGTTACAAGATCCTTACATGGTAGCTTGACCTCTTACTTGTTCGTGATTTTACAAACAACCAGAGAAGATTTCATCATGTTTATGCCTGTTAGAGATGACTGGGCTCGGCCTAAGGTGTACAAACCAAGGATTAATCGAGAATAAATCTCCAATCCAACTTATCGTAAATTGTTTTGTTTCAACAAACAACATGCATGTTGAACGGCTACATGGCGCAAACATTATGCCTGAGAATGGTAGGATACCCCGGATGAGGATTAAAAGCAAACCCATCCGTCTATACAAAGCCGTTACATAACATGCGTGCCTCTTGATGAATAGCGCTATTGTTCAGATCCCCCAAGCAATTGCTGAGGAAGCCTAAGAAAAAGCTCTCAGCCAAAGCAAAGGGTTAATAATATGTTTTCAAGCAATTGCTTTTGCGTTTGCTTCTGCTTGATGAGCTTATGCTTTTGCTCGGTGCTTCTTCTTATAAGCAATTGCTAGTTTTTTATGAATTCGGCCCATTGTAGCAGAGAAATCTCCTCCGCTTTGTCTCAAAGCTTCAATTTTGTCCCGTTCAATACTTCTATAGAACAGTTGTCCGAATTCCACTCCTGGTAGGCAGGAGATTAACATTCCAATGACTGAGGCCACGTCTTGTATCGTGGGGTGCTTTGTTAAAATGGCTTTTATCTGGTTACGAATTTTTTGAATTCTATCTATTGTCGGTTTTACTACCATTCTGGTAGAGTCCTGATTAAAGCCAAGGAATGTCAATTGTTGTGTTGGCTCAAGAACAGATTTTACTGGGTGGATTCGAAAACCCAGTTCAGTAAATAGTTGAACCGTTTGTTGAACATTGTTCAGACACTCCTCTATTGTGTCTCCTTGCAAGTACGAGTCGTCTATGTAACCCACAGAAAACAGACCTTGCTTTCTTAATGTGGAATATACAGGCTTGAGCAATTTTGTAAAAATGCGTGGGGCCGACGCCAGCCCTTTCGGTAAACACGTGTACTGATACAACGTGTCTCTCCATGAAAATTTGAGATATTTTCTATGCTCCTCAGCAATGGGGACTGTATAGTACGCGTCCGTTAGGTCAACAGAGGCTATATAACAGTCGGGTTTCATTAGTCTTATTACAGATACTAAAGTATCCATCTTAAAATGATGATAGGCCACTGATTTATTAAATCTTTTCAAATTCAGAATCATTCTGTAGGAACCATCTTTTTTAAGCCTGAGGAAAATAGTCGAAATGAACTGCCCCTGTTGGTGGGTGGTGGGTTCGATTACCCCCTTTCCCAGTAATTTTGTAATTTCAGTATTGACAAGACGACTTTCGTCTTTCCCAAATTTAGATGGTTTTGGAGCGAAACTTTGCTCTGGGCAGCCATGTTTAAATTCAATGTGACAGTGTGACACAATATCAATAATGCTTTTGTCTGAGGTAATTTTCCTCCAAGCAGGCACAAAATACTGCAAACGAGCTGCAATATTAATATCAGTAGATAATGAAACATCATCACTCACCCCTTGCTACTTGTTTTTGTTGGACTGTTTGGTCCCGCTGTAGAAGGGCTGCTGGCTGTGGCGAGGGTAGTACCCGTACCCCCGTCCTGAACCGGTTCTCCTAGACCCTCTATACCCTTGGCCACGTCTGTCGTACGAACGACGACCTGATCGGGATCTGTAGTCCCCACGCTGTCCGGCAAATTTTAGTCCAACTTTGTTGACTTCTGACATGTCTTTCACCTGTTTTGGCAAATCATCTCCAAACAACTGGGATGTAAATTGGACACTGGTATCGCACAAATGGCGAAAACTTGGGTTTATGTCATGTTTTATGAGTTCTCGTCGACGCATATTCAGTTGAAAATTGGCATTTGCCATTAGCCCAATCGAGTCTGTTGCAGTATACGCAAAATGGACTTATTGTCCAACTTGTCTAGCTCCTTGTTTTTTGATGCTTTTAGCAAAGTGTCAGAGAGCTGCAACACAGCAATCATTGATTTTATCATGGGCGTTTGAATTTTCTGAAACTTCAAGTCTTGCGTATACGAGTCATATCTCTCACGTTGTCCCAGATTAATTTATTAACCTTTGTTGGCACCAACTTTTCCACAGTTTTCAGGCTTGTTATAAGCCTTACAAATTTCCTTCAATTTTTCGTCAGAAAGCTTAGCAATAGATGCCAGCTGGTGGTGCACAGCCCGAGAGGTCGGTTCTTCTAACTGAAAATCCTGTGCAATATTTGTGAGCAGATCAAGCTGCTCAGGGTCCTGTTTGTGCTGTTCAATAGACGGTTTTTCCGTTTCTTCAAACAATTTGGCCAGACTGGACTCGTGGTCATACTCCTCAATTTCGGCTACTTTTGGCCGTTTGTTTTTGGACACATTTTGTCCCATAGAGTTTGTGTCAGTTTGCGTGTTTGCTGTCTTTAGCAGCTGGGCCATACTCGCAAAGGACTTGGTAATACTGACTTGTACCGACTCCATGGCTCCTTTAACCATTTGTCCGATAGTCATAACATCAGCTGAACTGGCATGCAGGGGCTCGGAATTATCCGACTGCAACCCTGTTGTATCAGAAGATTCAAAATCTTCATCAAGGCGGTCATTGCCTCGCTTTCTTTTTGCTGACATTTTCCCCTTTCGGTTAGTTGCACTAACATTTTTAGTGCCACGTTGCTTTACAGCAGGCGCACCCGAAGGTGGGTCCGAAAAACCTGAGCCTTGATGACTGTACTTACTGTCCGAATTAGAAAAACCTCTTTCCAAAACGGCATTCGGGCTCAGTTGTAATTCACAACGCTCCTCGGAGCGGTGCTCCATTTTACAATACGTGCTTTAACGCAAGTTCAGCTCCGCGGAACGAACTCACGTCTGAACGTCACTAGGTCCAGCAGCACACTGAAGTCACTCGGCCCTGCCGCGCAATCTCACGTGGTCTCGAGGTTGACTATCGAGAACGAGGTATAATTTATGGCGTAAGTGGACTTGCGCAATTGTGTAAAGTTTCGTGAAATCGGCTGCTGGTATGCAAATGGCCGCCCCAAATCCAAGGCACATGGGCTGCGTTCCACATACGCGAACGTTTGCAAACGTTGGCAACGTTGGCCAACAATTTCGAGTGGAATGCATTGTTGCGCCACCAACGTGGACTTAACTTGGACTGCGTAAGTCCCCTTGCGCAACATTTTATTGCGTAGGCTGCGCAACATTCCTGTGAAAATTACACGCAAGCTATAGGGCTTGCGCCATTTTGCAAAAGGTCGTGAAATCGGCTGCATCAATACACCACGAACAAATTCAAGCCAAAAATTTCACCGCGCTCCATACCTTGAAATCACTCTGACTTAATTGTGACTTTTGAAATTGGGTCATTTTGTCTTTAATTTGTGCTCAGTCAGCTATGAACTAATGGATGCCTCTAATTTTCACACAACAGTTACCTAACAACCATAGAAATATTGTTTACTATGATCGTATCTTTAAAAAGTTCTTACTCAAGAAATTATGAGGAGTACGTTATTTAGGGGGAGTCTTATTTATTGTGTTGTGTTTATATGACACCTCTTGAAGCAAATGTGAATATGACTGAAAATAAATGTCATGAATTTACAAATGGTGTGTTTTCTGTGATAAATATTTGATTTCGAAAAGATACACACCCTATTTGCAGAATGGACGAGGCTATTAGCCTGCACCGTGGCCCTAAACCCCCTGGGACCGCATGAGCGGCTGCCAGGGCAAGGTATGGAGTGCGGTGAAATTCGTAGCACGAAATTGTCCGTCGCGCATTGACGAGCCTCCGTCTTTAGGTATTACATGTTATAATATTCGGGAAAAACTTTAAAAAAAAAGTTATCGATAGAAATGGTAACAAACAGTATAGTAAATAGTATCATTTTGTAAGATAAGTACCAAGTGAAGGTCGTTTAAAATTAAACATGCACAACACAAAAAGCATAGCCTAAAAATGTGTAACGCCGTTTCAGAAATACATAAAAAACTATTCAGCTGCAAATATTATAATAGCCTTTAAATGTGCCCAAAAGTCTGTTTTTGGAAGAAACACTTTAGAAAGAAATGCTTCCAATAATGCACTCCAAGTTTAAGCTGCAATTAACGGTTTTGGCATTTAACACAAAGCTTTTAAATAAAAGATAAAATACAAAATTACACAATAGACCGTATTGAATAGCCACCATCTAGTTGGGCAGTTTCTTTGTTTCTTCGGGACATGCAGGGTTGGACATAATGTGCTTACATTGCTGAACAGTTCAAATAACAAAAGGTGCCCCACAAGATGGCAGCTATTCGATACAGTCTATACAAAATTTCAAAACTTGTCTTGAGAATACCAAACATGCCTTCAGCTTATTCAGTATTTTCATGACCTGTGTAGTATATATTCTTATATCACCATCAAAAATTGTCTAAAATTTATTTAATTGGACGATAGAGAAAGAAACAAGCAAATCGGCAAAGCAAAATTTACAGTGTACAAATAGCTAAGGATACATAGGACTCCAGAGTCATGTCTCAAGTCAAAAACAAGAATACCGACTTGAGCCCAAGCTAGCAAGTTAGGAGACCAGCTCTGCCCATCAGGTATAGAACTGACCCAGCTAATTCTGTATAACCACCCACAAGACATACACTTGATTTAAAGTGTCCCACTGCGAAGCACTGGTTAAACACTTTATACTGCGCTAAAGTCGGCAAAATGGCATTGTCGTGATTAGGTCTGGGGTTATGTCTTCAAGAGATGAACAACCTGCAAAGAAGGCAAATATAAAATAAAAAATGAATTTGAAATGAACCATCACAAGAGGATATTCTGCCAATAATAAAGTACTAAAATAAAAAGTCACCCTATGTGTTGCCAAGGTTACTAAACCAGTGATGTACCGTTTCTCTGCACTCTAGCAAAGGATGTTTCAGATTACAAGCAATAATTGTCTAGACCCAGTTACCCCGGCAACTGACAGCACACTTTACATTCTATAACTTTAAGAATATTTAATGAAGTATCCTCTTACCTGTGAGAGCCATTGCCAAGCTCAATTCCTCCTTGAGAATTTCCAAGACTTTCTGTACACCCTTGTCTCCCTGAAGTGGTTTAAAGAGAAAACATCCGCTTATTTTTTGTGAAACTGGGAGCATTTTGAACAACAATTGTAAAGTAAGTAACATCACTTTGCAAGCCTATTGGCTCATACAGCCGGTACTCATCCCTGGTTATATGGCATGGAGTGACAAGGAGCATCATTGCTACTTCCCTGGATGGGAAGCCCAGCCCATCGCAGGTTTACCGCCAGCAGTTAGTTGGCTTTCTCAATAATATTATTTGCTATTATACACACCTGGGTTGAGACAGACAACACGAAGTGTCTTGTTTAAAGGATAAAGCGTGGTTACAGTATAAGCTGGCCTTGAACCCAGGACTTTTCGCTCAAGCTGTACCTGTGTTAACACGAGTAGTACTCCTGCACGCGCGAACGGCAATAATAACGACATTCGGGTCAGTGAGAGTGTATATGCTCTTGCAACTCCCCGGCAAATGATCGAGGAGTGTGCTCTTACTCCTGACGAGTGCCGTGTGATTTGTACGAAGATGGCTGAATATGGATGAAATTTTGGGTGAATTTGCTCAACGTGTCAACACTAAGATTTGTTATAGACGTCACCAATGATTCTGCAAAGGTTCTCACGACTGTACGTCTGTATTTTCTTAAGTTTCTTGTAAGCAGTGAAACAGCGTTTCATGCAGTCATGACAAGAAACAGCCATCTTGACTGATGGCCATTCGGAATTCAGACTTGCCGTTCGCGTAATATGTGACCTAAGTGCACTGCGCGCACATTACTCCGGAGTAACGAGAATGATACGCTCAAACGCAGCACAAAAGTCTGATGCGCTACCCACTGGACCACTGCGCCTCCAAAAACAAATGTAAACAGACCTGCTTAGACCTTTTTCCCACTCTGTTCTGTAAAATACTGCATGCTGATTGGGCAAGTGCCAGAATGCTTGAATTCATCAATAATCACAAAGAAGGCAGAGAAATTAAAAACAGATTAAGTAGTGAAAGTAGCACTGCTTACATGATAAGCAAGCCCCCAGCTAGAGAGCTGGTCGACCAATGAAGACAGCTCGAGCTCCTAGTGCAATCGCCTTCAGGATATCAGTTCCCTTCCGCACTCCGCCGTCAAGATAAACCTCCACATTGGAACCACAAACTACGTCGGCTACTTCAGCTAAAGTGAATAGAACGCTACTTACATGATAGACAAGCCCCCAGAGAGCTGGGCGACCAATGAAGACAGCTCGAGCTCCTAGTGCAATCGCCTTCAGGATATCAGTTCCCTTCCGCACTCCGCCATCGAGATAAACCTCCACATTGGAACCACCAACTACCTCGGCTACTTCAGCTAAAGTGAATGGAACGCTACTTACATGATAGACAAGCCCCCAGAGAGCTGGGCGACCAATGAAGACAGCTCGAGCTCCTAGTGCAATCGCCTTCAGGATATCAGTTCCCTTCCGCACTCCGCCATCGAGATAAACCTCCACATTGGAACCACCAACTACCTCGGCTACTTCAGCTAAAGTGAATGGAACGCTACTTACATGACAGGCAAGCCCCCAGAGAGCTGGGCGACCAATGAAGACAGCTCGAGCTCCTAGTGCAATTGCCTTCAGGATATCAGTTCCCTTCCGCACTCCGCCATCGAGATAAACCTCCACATTGGAACCACCAACTGCCTCGGCTACTTCAGCTAAAGTGAATGGAACGCTACTTACATGACAGGCAAGCCCCCAGAGAGCTGGCCTACCAATGAAGACAGCTTGAGCTCCTAGTGCAATCGCCTTCAGGATATCAGTTCCCTTCCGCACTCCGCCATCGAGATAAACCTCCACATTGGAACCACCAACTGCCTCGGCTACTTCAGCTAAAGTGAATGGAACGCTACTTACATGACAGGCAAGCCCCCAGAGAGCTGGGCGACCAATGAAGACAGCTCGAGCTCCTAGTGCAATTGCCTTCAGGATATCAGTTACCTTCCGCACTCCGCCGTCAAGATAAACCTCTACATTGGAACCACGAACCGCCTCGGCTACTTCAGCTAAAGTGAATGGAACGCTACTTACATGATAGACAAGCCCCCAGAGAGCTGGGTGACCAATGAAGACAGCTCGAGCTCCTAGTGCAATTGCCTTCAGGATATCAGTTCCCTTCCGCACTCCGCCATCGAGATAAACCTCCACATTGGAACCACCAACTGCCTCGGCTACTTCAGCTAAAGTGAATGGAACGCTACTTACATGACAGGCAAGCCCCCAGAGAGCTGGCCTACCAATGAAGACAGCTTGAGCTCCTAGTGCAATCGCCTTCAGGATATCAGTTCCCTTCCGCACTCCGCCATCGAGATAAACCTCCACATTGGAACCACCAACTGCCTCGGCTACTTCAGCTAAAGTGAATGGAACGCTACTTACATGACAGGCAAGCCCCCAGAGAGCTGGGCGACCAATGAAGACAGCTCGAGCTCCTAGTGCAATTGCCTTCAGGATATCAGTTCCCTTCCGCACTCCGCCGTCAAGATAAACCTCTACATTGGAACCACGAACCGCCTCGGCTACTTCAGCTAAAGTGAATGGAACGCTACTTACATGACAGGCAAGCCCCCAGAGAGCTGGGCGACCAATGAAGACAGCTCGAGCTCCTAGTGCTATTGCCTTCAGGATATCAGTTCCCTTCCGCACTCCGCCATCGAGATAAACCTCCACATTGGAACCACGAACCGCCTCGGCTACTTCTGATAAAGCATCAATCTGCATTAAACCCAATGATGAAAGACAATAGACCACGTTCCCATGAGGGAAATAATTTCCATGAAAATTAGTTAATCACTGTTTGGTAATAAAGCGTGGGTTCCCCCCCCCCCCCTCACTTAACGAAGATTAAACAAAGAGTGGTACATATACGTACTGTTCACTTTAGGCAATTGCTAACAAAGATCAATCTAAAGGAGCGTGACCAGATTTTTCAAAAAAAAAGGATTTTGTTCTAACCTAGCAATCCTATAAAATGCCTCCCCAAAATACTATCCATGGGAAGAAAACAGGAAATTTGCAATCTCCAATTTAGATGTGGAAGCAAAAAAGTTGGTGTAATTACTGAGAACGCGATATTTCGGAATGGTAATGAGAAAAATAGGACAAATGATATGGTATCAAAATCTCACATCAATGGAAAAACTGGTCATGCTCCGTTATGCTGTGCAATGCTACAATGGCCTAAGGACTATCTAAAAACCACTGCGTGTCCAACTTTTACCGTAGCTGGTACCCCATCAAGTTGCCTGCCTCCATGGTTTGACACCAGAATACCAGCCACACCACTCTTCACCGCTGCTTGGGCATTTTCCGCTGTCAACAAACAAACAAACAAACACCATGTAGCTTTGATCTTGTTCTTAGGCCGAGTTCGGGCGGTCTGTTCTTCACTAAGGTTAACTCGTTCTCGCGCCCGAACGACGGGAACACGACCCGAGAAAGTGCATCGGAACAAAAAATACCCACTTCAAGAACAGTCCGCCCGAACGCAACCTTAATTAGATGCTGGTTTTGCAAACACATATCTTTTGCAGTTTTATATTTTGTTAGATTTTGCTGTGGTTAGAGCAGTGTGATTTATTCTGCTTTTGTAAACCTGTATTCATACATGTGTAGCTTCAAGCACCTTCAACATTTTACTGTTTTATAGAGTCAGTTTCCAAATGTGGAACCACATAGCAAAATATAAACCAATTTTAAATTAGCCTTTTGCATGTTTCACGTTAATAGCGTCTGGTATGCTGATGTACTTCCTTTCACATGCACACTTAGTATCCACTTGACCAGACTAAAGTGTTGTTGCTACGTGGTGCATGCGACAAGTGTGAAGTACAGAATCAATACCGTATCTACCATAGGAGAGAATGGCACAAAGCAACCAGACTGTGCACCACGTAACAATAACAACATAGTACGTGTCTTGCTAAACTGCATCTCTATTTAAAAGTGAAGAATTTGAGGCACCAGCCATTAAGAAATTACAAGCAAAGTCCAATCCGAAGTTTCTACTAGTCTCTCTAGAATGTTCCCAAGTCAAAAGTGTAAACAGCAGTTTAATTCACATGGCCGTTTTTCTTGTCAGTCTTTTTCCTACCAGTGGTAATGCCTTTGACAATGATGGGTAGTGAAGTTAATCCTCTAAGCCAGACGATATAATCCCAAGTGGCCGACGAGGAAGTTAATATATCAGCTATTTGTGAGTTGTATGTTTCACCAGGATAAATACCTTGAGGATACCTGGATTGATTAAGAAGGGGAAAAAATCAACTAGATGTCAGATTTACAGCCTCTGACAGTGAGAAGAATGTGTCTTTAAGAGATGGGGTGCAGGATCAGAATGCCCCGGGATCAGAACTGTGACAGACTACAATACCAGTTTTGGAGGCCGTCCAAAATTTTCAACATGTTCACAACATCTGGAATGGTGCAGTATCACCACTGAAATGAAACAACCAAATTTGGGATGAGAGAAAAGTCGTAAGGGCCTTATGGGGATTCGAACCCAAGACCTCTGACTCACCGGGCCAGTGGCGGATCCAACCTCATTAAAATACAGAAATACAATGGATTTCCTTTGCATTCCTGTATTTTAATGAGGCTGGATCCACCTGCACTGTGGGCAGTAGTCTTCTTTCACAAAGACTATGTGGGCAGACGCTTTCCAGCTGAGCTATAAGGCACAGTTGGTATACTCCCTCAGGTTTTCCCTATGGACCCACTTTTTCTCTCGGTATTGCATGGTAACGCAACTAAGCAAAGTAACAATCGCAACATCTTGTATGGTGCCTGAGCACCACTGAAATGAAACAACCAAACTCGGGAAGAGAGAACAATCGTAAGGGCCTTATCAGGATTCGAACCCAAGACCTCTGCCTCGCCATCAGGCAGATGCTCTACCAGCTGAGTTATAAGGAACATTTGGTACTATACTCCCTCAGGTTTTCCCTATGGAACCAATTTTTCTCTCGGTGTTGCATGGTAGCGCAACTAAGCAAATTAACAAAAGGTTTCACAGTCCAAAATAGAGTAGTCTTTTTCAAGACCCTTTTCGTCTTTTTCTGTCAGTACCATGAAATGTCACGATTTTACAGCACATGTATATGGGTCTGTCCACAGTAATGGGGTACATTTCTGTAACATTCAAGATCTTAGGTCCCAGTTCACTTCAAATGTCTTAATTTTATCTTTAAATTATCAAGCTAAACTGAGGAAATAACTTTTTCACCAAGGAGTAAGAAAAATAGTCCTACAACATACATTTCTGAAAACCTCGTGCACAAATTGTCCTATTACGCATGTAACAAAGACGGAAAAAAATGTCACAGAATTGTCTGTCCACGTTACATGCGTAATAGGAAAATTTGTACACAAGCTTTTCAAAAATGTATGTTGTGGCAGCAATTTCTTACCTTCTTAGGCAAAAGTTATCTCCCGAGAACAAAACAAGGACATTTCTTTAATTCTGAGATAAACTAAAGACATCTGAAAGGAATTATTGACTTATTTTTCAAATGTACCCCATTACATATACCCTAAATGGCCTTTGAATCCCTCCCTCCTTCCTCTTCTATGTAGAATCGAGAAAATGTTGACAGATTTGGATGGAGCCTTATAGTTCATGGCCCTCTGCCTCGCCTCGGGGCATTTTAAGCACGGATTAAGATAAGGGTGGGCCTATAATCCTAACCATGTCCACCAGTGAATATTTGTATCGTAAAGTTCTACAAGTTTGGCTTGGGTAAATCCTCTCTTGAGTTTATAAGATTTGATTAGAATTGATTATAATATTAAGTTCGAAATCGTGACTCCGTCTTTCAGAGGAATCAATTCCCATTATATTGACGATTTCAGAAAGAACCCATCGATTTTCAATGTTAAAGGCACAGGCTCGTCAGCAATGCGCGCCCGCCAAATTCGTGCTCGAAACACGCAGCTCCATGCCTTTGCTATGGAGCTGCGTATTGCGTGGCACACATTTGGCGGGCGCGCATTGCTGACGAGCCTGTGCCTTTAATAGGTAAAGAAATGACAAAATGTATTTTGTATCAGGATTGTTATTTTTTTTCTAATAATAATAAATGCCAACTTTTGGAAATCGAAACTTTGTGGAATCGAAATTGAATGGAATTGTAAATTTTAAGAGGAATTTGAAACATATTCCAAATGTGTTGGAATCGCCAGAGCGTACAAGCAACCCAACAGTGTTAGGAAAAAGTGACTCACTGGATATGTGGTGGTGTTTCTATTCCAGCATCACTAAATGAACGTCTGTTGCCCAGCAAAGATTGGTCTATCGTGATGACGAATGCTTTGAATCCAGCCATTTCAGCACGTCTTACTATGGCGATTAATCGCTCCTTGTCATTCAATAAGTTGAGCTGCATAAACAGTGGGGTGTTCGGTCGCACCACGGCCGCTACATCTTCGAGTCTTTTGTTGGACCACATGCTCAAGATCATTGCACAATCAGCAGCTGAAACACCTTAACCAAAAATGAATGTGTACAGTTCCTTAGGACTACCCTACTCAATTCAAGAGAATCCAACCACAGCACAAGTTGGTTGCCCTAACCCCCTAAGGGTTCCTCAGTGCTACCCTGCTCAATCCAACAGATTCCAGCCTCAGCACAAGTTGGTTGCCTAACCCCCTAAGGGTTCAATATTATACCCTGCTCAGTTTACCAGAATCCATCCACAGCACAAGTTGGTTGCCTAACCCCCTAAGGGTTCCTCAAGACTATACCCTGCTCAATTTACCCGAATCCATCCACAGCACAAGTTGGTTGCCTAACCCCAAGAGTTCTCACCCTGCTCAATTCAACAGATTCCAACCACAGCACAAGTTGGTTGCCCTCACCCCCTAAGGGTTCCTCAGGGCTACCCTGCTCAATCCAACGAAATCCAACCACAGCACAAGTTGGTTTCCCTAACCCCCTAATGGTTCCTCAGGACTACCCTGCTCAATCCAACAGAATCCAACCACAGCACAAGTTGGTTGCCTAACCCCAAGAGTTCTCACCCTGCTCAATCCAACAGATTCCAACCACAGCACAAGTTGGTTGCCCTAACCCCCTAAGGGTTCCTCAGGACTACCCTGCTCAATCCAACAGAATCCAACCACAGCACAAGTTGGTTGCCCTAACCCCCTAAGGGTTCCTCAGGACTACCCTGCTCAATCCAAAAGATTCAAACCACAGCACAAGTTGGTTGCCCTAACCCCCTAAGGGTTCCTCAGGACTACCCTGCTCAATCCAACAGAATCCAACCACAGCACAAGTTGGTTGCCCTAACCCCCTAAGGGTTCCTCAGGGCTACCCTGCCCAATCCAACAGATTCAAACCACAGCACAAGTTGGTTGCCCTAACCCCCTAAGGGTTCCTCAGGACTACCCTGCTCAATCCAACAGAATCCAACCACAGCACAAGTTGGTTGCCCTAACCCCCTAAGGGTTCCTCAAGACTACCCTGCCCAATCCAACAGATTCAAACCACAGCACAAGTTGGTTTCCCTAACCCCCTAAGGGTTCCTCAGGACTACCCTGCTCAATCCAACAGAATCCAACCACAGCACAAGTTGGTTGCCCTAACCCCCTAAGGGTTCCTCATCAGGACTACCCTGCTCAATCCAACAGAATCCAACCACAGCACAAGTTGGTTCCCCTAACCCCTTGTTATAAGCAGAAAGTTGTAAGAACAATGCTCTTATCAAGGAGCTTCGACTACAGTACCTCTAGAAAGAATTGACAAGTTGGACGTCATGCACATATAAGCCCTCCTGCAATAAACCTAATGGGACAACTCAGATCAGAAGAATTCTTAGTTTTTCCTCGTAAAATCTTCACATTTTTTCCTCCAAATTTAAAAAGTTAGATTTGCACTTATTGATCCTTAATAAGTCATTTTAAGGAAAAAAATAGTCACGTCCGAGTACAAAAATCTTTCCGTACCTCTTGCTGTTGCAATTTCTCCGTCAGGATGTATATAGCCATGGGATGCAGTGGGGGAAACCCCAATTGGAAAGTCAAGCTGGTGACCCAGAATACTGGTACGCATGTCTCGCTTTGAAACATCCCGCAAGCAACGAGGTCTCAAACGATACCTTGTGGAACAAAACAAGCAAAGTAACCTGTTAAAGGTAGCAATGAGAGTTTGGAATGATTAAACAAAATTATCAAATTGTCAAGATACAATGCAATCAGAACTATAGGCTCGGGCGATTTCATTCCGGAATCGAGTAGAATCGATACCACTTTAGGAATCGGAATCGCGATTTCAGATTTTTGAGGAATCGATTCCCAGTAAGAATCAATTCTCTTTTATCGAGACTCAATTCCCAGTGATAGCTTGCCGAACCCAGAAATTACCCAGCAATTCCAAAGCCAAAAGACAACTTATTTGGACATAGGAGCGTGTGTGTGGGAGAGGCCGGCATCATTTGTTGGATGGTTAGTGCTGCTCAGTACCAATATTGTCTGCACAATAAGTATCGTCAATGTATGTATTTTAGAAACTAAGCATGTCCAGATTTTTTTTCCAGAAAATGGATTTTATTCTAACCTAACAAACATATTAAACACCTCTCCAAAATACTATCCATATACTTTTGATAAGCGAGTGTGTTGTCTCTCATAGTGTGCTCGCCATCCGCCCCTGATCGGTAGTACTGCCACATTAAATCATTGACTCTTCTCTGGAGATATGGCTCAAAGTCTGACACACAAACAGGCTCAGCCACTACTGTTGACATTCTGGCAAGATCGCTAACTGCTCTCAAGACAAAACAGCCTGTTAAAATAAAAAAAATAAAAAATACACAATGAAGTGATAGAAGATTTTCTATATTTAAAGCCGAACCTGGGTTTGAGATCCTGTGTGCAAAACCAAGGTTTTCTCAAGTGATTCAAACAATTTTCTCCAAATGTTTTGTTCATCGTAGAGGCTACATGCCAGGCGATTGTAGAGGGGAGTTTTTGCCATTTAAATTTCTCTACAACAGACATTTAATGCATAAAATGTGCACACAAACATCATTTACTTTCTGTTAGTCTGTGAAGGTCTCTGTATCATGCTGTATAGACTGTATCGAATATCCGCCATTTCGTGGGTCACCTTTTGTTACTTAAACCGTTCAACAAAGAAACTGCCCCGCGAAATGGCGGCTATTCGATACGGTCTATTGGGCGGTTAAACGGTCATTCCAATTTCGTTAAAGTTTTACAATGTCTAACTTTAAATTCTACCTCCGGGTTACCTCCGGGTTTCCACCACACCCGCCCCCGTGGACCCCTGATCCACCGCGCGCTCCGTCGCGCCACTGCCCCGGCCCTCCACATCATGACATCTGCCCCTGGCGCGGCCCTACATGACTAGATTATAGGGTTTCGTATCGTGGCCAATCCAGGCAGAAGTATATTTATATGTTTTGTGATACGTTTATGTGATAAGTCTGTGAACGTTTATTCAAAGGTGTGTTAATGGATTTTGTTTCAGATTTGTTTGACCCTATGCAATTCGCTTATCAGAAACATCGTAGTTGTAGTGATGCAATTTTGATTGTTTTGGATAAGTTATATATGCCCATTTGGAACGTGCACAACATGGTAACTCTGCTAGAGTGATGTTTTTCGATTTTTCATCAGCATTTAATACTATCCACTGTATCCAGCCACATTTACTCATTCAGAAATTACTTGATCACTGTGAGGTATCAAAGTCCCTTCTGTCCTGGATATTAGATTATTTTACAGACAGGTCACAGTTTGTTGCTACCGGCATACAATCTAGGTTGATTTACTCAAATACTGGTGCCCCACATAGGGTACAGTCCTGGCTCCATTATTGTTCGCGCTATATACGTCAGATTGTCATTCCTCTGAAATATCTTGTCCTTTGATTAAGTTTGCCGATGACACTGTAATGATTGGGTTGATTAGTAAAAGGGTATATCAAAGTCAAATTGATCAATTTATCGATTACTGTGATTCGAATTATCTTAAATTAAATGTGTCGAAGACTAAAGAAATGATTATAGATTTTCGGAAGGCAATTTGCACTCCAGAGCCAGTGACTTTGCAAGGTAGTATTGTTAAACGTGTCGATTCTTACAAGTATTTGGGTGTTGTACTGGACAGTGAATTGAAGTGGCATAATCATGTAGATTCCATTGTAAAGAAACTGAATTATCGTATGTTTTGTTTAACTTGGAAACTGAATTCATTTAACGTGTATAAGAGAATTTTGGCAATTTTTGTACGACACTGTCGTGGCCAGTGTTTGGGCTTATTGTCTGATTTGTTGGGGAGGAAACGTCAGGGAATTTGACAAGGACCGAATTAACATGATTATAAAGGAAGGAGGAAGGATCATCAATGATCATCGGCCGGACGTGGATAAAGTATATGACGATCTACTAATCAGCAAGCTTGCTGCGTTACTGGAAGATGAACGACATCCTCTTCATGATAGGCTTGCTGAATGCTTTATCCCAAGATCTGGCCGTATGCGAGTTCCGTATGCTTCCACGAATCGATATCCTTCCTCCTTCCTTCCTCGTGCAATACAACTTCATAATGACATGTTTAAGCGATGATTTTTTTATTAATTTGTTCTTGGTGTGTCGTATTTTTGCTGTGTAATGTGGTTGTAATGATTGCCAGTGTAAATATCACTTTGGGGACTTAAACAGCTAGAATCCCCCCGTCAACATTTTAAAGTTTTTCTGTTTATCATGGAGGTGTATGTGTCTATACAACACCATGACAACTTGTTTTTCACAAAAAAATCGACAGGCTTTTGCTTAAAACGTGAAGCAGTTCCGACCCTTTTCACCCGAAATTCTGAAACGATCGAGGTCACTTGGTTTGTTTATCAACAGGGTTCTGACGTCAACCTGAGAAACATACATAACGGCCTGTGAAGTATTGAATGGAAAATACACGAAGTGAATGTTTATCATGCCTGTTTTGTCCTTGTAATTCAAAATACAAACATGAAAAACACTTCATGTTATATTACAACAATCTACTATTACCTGTTTTGTGAAAAAAAACCGGTAAAATTTAGGCTCACAATGAAGCTCTTTTGAAGTAAATACTGGTGCATTGCGACGGGTGGTTTTGTCACGGAACGAACGGCATTCACAGCGGTCTGTGTACAGCATGGAACGGTTCCCTGCTGGCGTAGTTCCGACGTGTTTGAACATCGGCCGGTACAAGTTAGAATGAGCGACTCATTTTTCTCTCTTGGTAATAGAAAAGAAAATCTTTCTGCTCTTTTTTGTTCATATTGTCTGGTAAAACATACAACCACGCAGCTACTGGGCATATCTCTGGCTTTTTGGACCAACACAATTCTTCAAAAAACACAATCTAGGCCTAACAGAGACAGTTTTCCAAGTTGTTTGCGTGTAAACGTATGGAGCTAACAATCGTGTTGACTTCTCTTTCTCAGGATTGCGTCACGGGGTCACGCGCATATCATGAATACCTAATGAGCGTTTCAGAAATCGCGAAAATCTCATTTTCAAAAAGCGCACTTTTGCTTGCAATTTATCCACTTAAAACCGACAATTAAAAAATAATAAAAATCCACGTCGGCAAGAGGGATGTTTGGACTATCGAAAAAAAGCCTAAATGCTGTATTTTCGTTAAGGGGGATTCTTCCTCTTTAATACAGTTTAAATTAAATTGAATTGAATTGATAAAACTAAAACAAAAATTGCTACCGAAGCAACAAAAGTTTACTGATACCGCGGAAACTACTCGTTGTCCAAAATGTTCAGTATGCTACGGTCACCCCATTTGCACGCACACACGTGTGCAATGCATAATACACTAGGTCTAATTTTATTCACGTGAAGTGCCTTCGTACTTCGTAATGTAATGGCAGAGCTCTCTCGTCATGCTTGTTTTTACCATGGATGGTTTAACCATGGAGGTTCTTCCTCCATGGTTCAGCGATTATCTGTTGGTACACAGTTGGCATTGTCTGTTGAATTTTCTAAAACTTGAAAACTGTTCAATGATTCCTCCCTGTAATTTAGCAATGCATTGAAATTTATGAAGGTAGGCAGGCCCGTAACCAGCGAGTTTTGCGGGGGGCATCGAATAGTGCCGTCATGCACTAGTTTTGAAACAGAAAAATGCCGGCTATAGGCCTACATAACATTGCATACATAACGAAGAATGCATGGATAAGTAGATGACCCCCTTTCAGATATGATCACTGTGTGATATACAACAACATAATACAATAACATGGCTATATTGTGCGACGAAAAATTGAATTATTCGAATTATTAAATTTTTATTTTGTAGAGCGAAACTCCCTGTTCCGCGGGGGTGGGGGGAGGGGATCAGCTTTGTTTGGTGAAATGTGAGCATTTTGAACAACAATTGTAAAGTAAGTAACATCACTTTGCAAGCCTATTGGCTTATACAGCCGGTACTCATCCCCGGTTTCTATGGCATGGAGTCATTGGAGTGACAAGGAGCATCATTGCTACTCCCCTGGATGGGAAGCCCAGTCCATCGCATGCAGGTTTACCGCTAGCAGTTAGTTGGGTTTCTCAATAATATTATTTGCTATTATACACACCTGGGTGGAGGATAAAGCGTGGTTACAGTAAGCTGGCCAGGACTTACAGTAACCCAGGACTTTTCGCTCAAGGCTGTACCTGTACCTGTGTTAACACGAGTAGTACTCCTGCACGCGCGAACGGCAAGAATAACGACACTCGGATAAGTGAGAGTATACTGTATGCTCTTGCAACTCCGAGTCCCCGGCAAATGAGGAGTGTGCTCTTACTCCTGACGAGTGCCGTGTGATTTGTAGGAAGATGGCGGAATATGGATGAACTTGCTCAACGTGTCAACAGTAAGATTTGTTACGTCACCAATGATTCTGCAAAGGTTCTCACGACTGTACGTCTTGTAAGTTTCTTGTAAGCAGTGAAACAGCGTTTCATGCAGTCATGACAAGAAACAGCCATCTTGACTGATGGCCATTCGGAATGCAGACTTGCCGTTTGCGTAATATGTGACCCAAGTGCACTGCGCGCACATTACTCCGGAGTAACGAGAATATACAACAACATAATACAATAACATGGCTATATTGTATTGTTATTTTGTAGAGCGGAACTCCCTGTTCCGCGGGGGGGAGGGGGTGGGGGGGGGGGGGGGGGGGATTGTCCGATCCACCAGATCACCCCCTGTATAGGCCTACATGTATAGGGCGACTAGTGGATTTTGCTACTCGCGAGAAGTTGCAGCAATTACTCGCGAGTAATACCCCCGTCACACCGGAGGCACGGTGCCACTGCGGTGCTTGTACGGCATAAACCGCAGTGGCACCGCCATGATCGCCGTGGTTTCGCAGTGGTTCCGCCATTAATCGCCGTAGCACCGCGGAAAACTGTCAAAACCGCGGACCTTCGCGGTGGCACGGCGGAAACTTTGAACATGTTCAAAACTTCCGCAGTGCCACCGCGGGTTGGGCCAATCCGCAGTGGGATCGCCGCGGCACCGCCATGACCACCGTACAAGGACCGCAATAGCACCTTCATCACCGCCGTGCCTCCGCAGTACAACCGCCGTGCAATCGCCGAAAAAAGTAGACTGGCGACCCTAGTACGGCGATCATGTGGCGGTTCTACTGCGGTTATGGCGGTGCTACCACGGTGCTACCACGGGAGCACTGCGGGTATGGGGGTGCCACTGCGGAGCTAGGGAGGAATTACTGCGGTGCCATTGCGTTCCTACGGCGTTGCCGGCGGTGTTATTGGGGTGCTTGTACAGCAATGGCGTTTCCACTGAGGTTGCACTGAGGTGCTTGCACGGTCTTACTGCGGGCATATTTTGTAGTATAAAAGCTTCGGTTTTCTACTTCAATTTCAGTGTTCTAAAAGTCTTCAAACAGTTCAGATCGACAGTAGCACCGCGAAGAAAAACACATGTGTAACGGGTAGGGGAAAAGTATGAAAAACTACTGGCGGTGTCACTACGTTGATGGCGGTTTTGACCAAAAACCGTAGTGGCACCGCCAATCCGGTCTGACGGGGGTATAAGCGGTTAATCGCGAATAGTTGGCAAAGTACCAAAAGGGAGGACAAAACAAAATGCATACCTGGATTACCTTTGACTTTGAGTAATGAAAATCAAACTGTCTTGCTCCTTCAACCCGTGCATGTAGCTAATTACATAGAATGTAGAGTAATCGCGACTTTTAACGTGTAGCGCAATGCAACAGCTAGTTCTTTGAACCGGGCGTACGTGGCAGATGACATGTTGAGATATCTGCAGTCGTTGTATGTACTCGATCGTTGTGGTTCAAAACATGCTTGTCGGACTTTCGGCTAGCACAAAGGACACAATGGATTGAAATAGTCGGCATACGTACACAACGCAAGGTGATCGGGTGACAGTAGCGGTAGTCTGGTACCCGGACCACAAATTCTTTGACTAGACTGAATTTAAGGTCCGGCAGCCGCCAATTCCGCCATTTTGAAACAGGAGGAATTCCTCCTTTTTCCGAAGGTTCCCGAAGTTACCCGAATGCATGTCCGGTCGTCCGGACGTTACCGTTAATCGTCGGGTACAATTCGTCATTGTTTCGAGAATTTGAATTGACGTCGCGTGCACGTACGCGTGTAGTCTAGGCCCTAGACGTTGTTATTGTTTCGTTTTGAACGTCCGTCCCGAAAACCGATCGCCGCGAGACAGTCAATAACAACGTCTATGGAATCTCGTAGTGACAGCGCCGTGCGCGCGCACCTGTTATGTATAATATTATGCAGAGCGCACTGTCGCCTGCTTACTATGCATGTATGCACGATGTCTAGTCCCCTGTGTCCTCACATCGTGGCATGACTGCACGGGAAAGCCGCGGGCTGGAAAAATCGTAATGCCCTCGGCAAACCTTACGATTTCTACACGGCAATTTAGAGATTTTGTTGGAAATACAATTGTATAGGACATTGCAAATGATAGGTACTGTTCCACAGATAATCGCGGCCACAGTTGAACCTATTCGCCAGTTTAAAACCCGCCGGTTCGGAACAATAGTCTTTGAATTAGCTGTACATTTTTTTGGAATGAAAAAAAACCGGGTGAAATTAGAACACTGTTTGTTGCCGTAGCTTGATCGTGTGTTGAACAGTTTATTGGCCTAAATCTCCATGGCTCAGAAATCTTCGGAAAATATGCCGATACGTGCCATTCAATCTACTACAACAACATCTTCGGAAATAATCTGGAATATTTGACAGATACACATTTCATTTTACCATCCCATAACAGAGAAAATCGCTCACACCATGGAGCTATAAATAGCTCCATGCTTAACGAAATCTGGAAGAAAGGAACTCGCAAAAAGCAAATACACACCGGGCGGCTCGCCGCGTGCGGGCACAAAAACATAGGATCGACAAGAGAGAAACAGTTTTTCGTGACATAAATTCCCCTTCCCTCCCAGTGGGTTTTCAAAATGTCAACTTAAAACCAGCAATAGCACTGTCATAAGATAAATCCTTAGGCCTATGCTAGGGGCTTTGAAATCCGTGACATTATCAGTCGTGCAGTCGCGACACTATTACTTCAACTTGGTCAAATCCGTAACCGAAGTTTGCAAGCTTGATAGACTGCTGCGTGAAATTGCACTTTAGTTTCTGTCATTTAATCTGCCAGGCTGATTTATTTTTGGTACAGGCCTATTGGGGCTGGTTTTCTTTGTACTTTGTGCCAAATATCACGCAAATCCACCTGTGCAGTGGTGAGATTTTCCGCCCCAAAATATCACCAAAATCACATCACAATTTATGAAGTCGCTGTCTATTTTTTTTTATTGACGATTCCGCACGTAAATTTGGCACATTTTAACAAGCATAAAACAGGAACTGCTTGATGAATTTTTGCAACAAAAGTATCTTTGATAGCTGTTGCAACTTGTCTGTTGTGTGAAAATGGTTTTAACTCAAGATAGAAATTTTAATTTGTATTCCAAGTCGCTACCCACTCAGGCCATTGACTTAGTGTACGAAGTCTCAACTGATAAACTATGGTATTTTTTTGCTGGGCTCTCACTTATCGGGCCGGTATATAATTTTTTATTTTTTTGAAAATCCTTTTTGTTTTTAGTCGGGCTTTATACTCTATGCAAAATTCAAAACTCGTGCGGTCTAGATGGATTTTTCCCTAAGTATTTTTTCCCGGGGTATTTTTCAGACCGACCGAAGCCTAACCGCCAACGTCGGCCAGGTTATGTTGCTTCGCCACCCGTCCGTTGCAAAGAGTCTTCGCCTACCCGCGCGAGCCACCCGGCGAAATAAACAACGCGTACCATTACCGATTAAATCAACCATGGCGCCTACAAAACAACAAGAAATTTTCAAATCAACACGATAAGCGCCGAACGTACGGTGCATGTACCAGGCTATTTGCTCTTAAGTGCGCGTGCGTCAAGAAAAATCTACCCGTATCTGCATACAAAACTAACGCATGCGCACAAATTTCCCCCCTGTTTCGGGGGGAGATTTTACGAGTTTCCCTAGACGGTCATTTTGACAAAACGATATGGTGATAGGACTACGAACGAGTCTATTGCGTGATTACGCCCTCTTGCGGCAGTCGGGTATCCAACACATAATGACCGTCTAGGGCCTAGACTAGTACGCGTGCCGCTGCGTGTGTATTTATATGGTGATGCCACGCCGGGATTTAAAACTACGCAGTGGCTAGGCCTATATAGTTACGGTAACCTTAGGAGCTCACTGGGTGATGCAGACAAGGTTTGAATTTTCTTTTTGATGCTAGCCTACATGTACTAGTATATTAAAATGGGCATATTTAATATTTTAAGGTTAATATATTAAATTTGTATTGGTCAAATAAGGAATAACCCCTTTCAAATTGTTGTACACTCATGCCATATAGCGCGCTTTGAAAATTAACGGTTATGTGCTCCTAAAAATAAATGCATGACGTAATGCTTAAAGTGCTATTTTAAACACGACAGTAGCCGGTCCTCATATTCAGTCGTTGTATGTGGAATATGTGGAGCGGGAACCAGTCTACAGTAGCGGCGGCGCTACGGGGGGCGCAGTTATTTTTTGTGCACCCCCAGTTTCCCCCATCCCCCAGTTTTTTTCCCGATGGCGGAAATTGAGTTTAATCCCAAACCATTGCACCCAATTTGTTACAATGTTGTTTGCGCTGTAAAAAATAAAATCAATTTCATCCATCATAATTAGCTGGCACCATCAAAAAAATTACCATCAAAAAATAACATTATAGATTTTTGTTTTCCCCTCTTGCACCCCCCAGATTAACAGGTCTGGTGGCGCCGCTGGTGACATAAACATTGATCTTATGACGTCACACTTTTAAAATTGGTTTAAACTTGAGTTGGTCGATGTTGCAAAAGAAACATTCACATATCGATTGCCAGTATATGCATGACTCTTTGATTATTCAACGCTAAAATTGTGTGTCTGATGGCGTCATTATTGGCCCAGTCAATCTCACCATGACGTCACTATTGTGTGCACAAATTGTTCAAGGATCTACTGAAGAACAAGTTCTTACATGTGGTGAAATAATCTTTCGAATATATATTACAGTTCTCAAGATTTCGACATTTGAGATCATATTACGTAACCATCGTGCACGTGATGACGTCATCATTGGTATTGATAGCTTTCTCATGACGTCATGTTGTGTGTCAAATAATGCCGCGTCATTGTGGAAGCAATGTGCGTGCGCGTTGTGTGTGTCCATAGCACGCGTAACGCTCTGTACTAAGGCGCCCATTGGTGAACTAAACCGCGCTACGCCCACCAGAGACACACGCAACGCGCACGCACATCACTTCCACAATGACTCGGCATTATTTGACCGACAAAATGGCGTATTCGCACGTGGTCGAAAGCTATCTATAGTCATAAAGTCCACATGTGTGGGAACAATTCGTTCCGTAGAACTATGGTTGAAATTCCCTACCACTTTGGCTCTATTTGCATTCAAATGCAAACAATGGCACATTTCGATTAACTTCTGGTTTGGACCGGAAGTAGGGGTCATACAAGGGTCATGCCATTGAATGATTTGTTCAGTTCTTTGATACCTATACACCAATCCGGTAACTAAGATCTCCTCCCTGCATATCCGCCATAGCCGGGGGGCGTCCAGTGCATGGGCTGTGCGTTTTGTGTTGCTGTTAGAACGAAAAGCGCTCATCCATTACATGCACGAACGAGCCTCCTTCGCGTACACGCGACGCGCCCGCCTTCGCGCGCACACAACCCTACAAAGACGCGCAACTTGTTCGAAGTAAACAAATGCAGCTTCAGCAACAGCAAAAACATACAGTTCATTCAGTGGAAGCCCCCCAGCTATGGCGGATGTACAGGGAAGAAGACCTTATTACCGGATTGGTGTATAATGCTGCGAAAGAATTGTTCAAGTATCTATTACGGTTCTTGAGATATGAATTTTGGAAATAATAACGTTTGAATTTTGGTATTTTGACACGTACCTGTGACGACACCATGACGTCACATTTTTGTGCACAAATTATTCAGTCAGCTATGAACTAATGGATGCCTCTAATTTTCACAGAACAGTTACCTAACAACCATGGAAATATTGTTTACTAGTTGTGATTTTTAAAACGTTCATACTCAAGAAATTATGAGGAGTTATTTAGAGGGAGTCTTATTTATTGTGTTGTGTTTATATGACACCTTCTTGAAGCAAATGTAAACATGAGAGAAAATAAATGTCATGAATTTACAAATGGTGTGTTTTCTGTGATAAATATTTGATTTCGAAAAGATACACACCCTATTTTGCAGAATGGACGAGGCAATTAGCCTGCAACATGGCCCTACACCCTCTGGGACCGCAAGAGCGGCTGTCTCTGTCTTTAGATGCTAATAATATTCTTCTTTTTTTCAGACCAAACATTTTACTTTTAGAGTTGACAAGGAAAAACTTTACTCAAAGTTATCGATATAAATGGTAACAAACATGCTTTTTTCTATCTTAAATAGTATCATTTTGTAGGATAAGTACCAACTGAAGGTGGTTTAAAATTAAGCATGCACAACAGAAAAAGCATGCACATTCAGAAATACATAAAAACTGTTCAGCTGCGATTAATATAATAGTCTTTAAATGTGCCCAAAACTCTGTTTTTGGAAGAAATACTTTTGAAAGAAATGCTTCCAATAATGCACTCCAAGTTTAAGCTGCAATTAACGGTTTTGGCATTTAACACAAAGCTTTTAAATAAAAGATAAAATACAAAATTATACAATAGACCGTATTGAATAGCCACCATCTTGTTGGGGCAGTTTCTTTGTTTCTTCGGGACATGCAGGGTTGGACATATTGTGCAAGGTGCCCCACAAGATGGCAGCTATTCGATACAGTCTATACAAAATTTCAAAACTTGTCTTGAGAATACCAAACATGCCTTCAGCTTATTCAGCATTTTCATGACCTGTGTAGTATATATTCTTATATGACCATCAAAAGTTGTCTAAAATTTATTTAATTGGACGATAGAGAAAAAAACAAGCAAATCGGCAAAGCAAAATTTACAGTGTAAAATTAATAGTTAAAGATACATAGGACTCCAGAGTCAAGTCTCAAGTCAAAAACAAGAATACCTACTTGAGCCCAAGCCAGCAAGTTAGGAGACCAGCTCTGCCCAGGTAGAACTGACCCAGCTAATTCTGTATAACCACCCACAAGACATACACTTGATATCAAGTGTCCCACTGCGAAGTGGTTAAACACTACTGCCCTAAAGTCGGCAAAATGGCATTGTCGTGATTAGGTCTGGGGTTATGTCTTCAAGAGAAGAACAACCTGCAAAGAAGGCAAAGAAATAAAAAATGAATTTGAAATGAACCATCACTACAAGAGGATATTCTGCCAATAATAAAGTACTAAAATAAAAAGTCACCCTATGTGTTGCCAAGGTTACTAAACCAGTAATGTACTGTTTCTCTCCACTCTAGCAAAGGATGTTTTAGATTACAAGCAATTGTCTAGACCCAGTTACCCCAGGAACTGACAGCACACTTAAATGACACGTTCTATAACTTTAAGAATATTTAAGGATATTTCCAAAGTATCCTCTTACCTGTGAGAGCCATTGCCAAGCTCAATTCCTCCTTGAGAATTTCCAAGACTTTCTGTACACCCTTGTCTCCCTAAAGTGGTTTAAAGAGAAAACATCCGCTTATTTTTGGTGAAACTGGGAGCATTTTGAACAACAATTGTAAAGTAAGCAACATCACTTTGCAAGCCTATTGGCTCATACAGCCGGTACTCACCCCCGGTTTCTATGGCATGGAGTCATTGGAGTGACAAGGAGCATCATTGCTACTCCCCTGGATGGGAAGCCCAGTCCATCGCAGGTTTACCGCTAGCAGTTAGTTGGGTTTCTCAACAATATTATTTGCTATTATACACACTTGGGTGGAGGATAAAGCGTGGTTACAGTAAGCTGGCCTTGAACCCAGGACTTTTCGCTCAAGGCTGTACCTGTGTTAACACGAGTAGTACTCCTGCACGCGCGAACGGCAAGAATAACGACATTCGGATCAGTGAGAGTATACTGTATGCTCTTGCAACTCCGAGTCCCCGGCAAATGAGGAGATAAACCTCCACATTGGAACCACCAACTGCCCCGGCTACTCCAGCTAAAGTGAATGGAACGCTACTTACATGATAGGCAAGCCCCCAGAGAGCTGGGCGACCAATGAAGACAGCTCGAGCTCCTAGTGCAATCGCCTTCAGGATATCAGTTCCCTTCCACACTCCGCCGTCAAGATAAACCTCCACATTGGAAGCACGAACTGCCTCGGCTACTTCAGCTAAAGTGAATGGAAGTTGCTTACATGATAGGCAAGCCCCCACAGAGCTGGGCGATCAATGAAGACAGCTCGAGCTCCTAGTGCAATCGCCTTCAGGATATCAGTTCCCTTCCGCACTCCGCCGTCAAGATAAACCTCCACATTGGAACCACCAACTGCCTCGGCTACTCCAGCTAAAGTGAATGGAACGCTACTTACATGATAGGCAAGCCCCCAGAGAGCTGGGCGACCAATGAAGACAGCTCGAGCTCCTAGTGCAATCGCCTTCAGAATATCAGTTCCCTTCCGCACTCCGCCATCGAGATAAACCTCCACATTGGAACCACGAACCGCCTCGGCTACTTCTGATAAAGCATCAATCTGCATTAAACCCAATGATGAAAGACAAAGACCACGTTCCCATGAGGGAAATAATTTCCATGAAAATTAGTTAATCACTGTTTGGTAATAAAGCGTGGGTTCACACCTCACTTAACGAAGATCAAACAAAGAGTGGTACATACGTACTGTTCACTTTAGGCAATTGCTAACAAAGATCAATTTAAAGGAGCGTGACCAGATTTTTCAAAAAAAATGGATTTTGTTCTAACCTAGCAATCCTATAAAATGCCTCCCCAAAATACTATCCATGGGAAGAAAACAGGAAATTTGCAATCTCCAATTTGGATATGGAAGCAAAAAGGTTGGTGTAATTACTACACTGCTTTATGGAACAAGATAAATTAGTTTACAAAACATCAGTGTTTTTTTTGGACAATATACTTTAAAATATACGGATTGAGAACGCGAAATTTCGGAATGGTAATGAGAAAAATATGACCCATGGAAAAACTGGGGGGTTCAAAAATGTGATTTGGCCATGCTCCGTTATGCTGTGAAATGCTACAATGGCCTAAGGACTATCTAGAAACCACTGCATGTCCAATATTTACCGTAGCTGGTACCCCATCAAGTTGCCTGCCTCCATGGTTTGACACCAGAATACCAGCCACACCACTCTTCACCGCTGCTTGGGCATTTTCCGCTGTCAACAAACAAACAAACAAGTGGTGTAGCTTTGATCTTGTTCTTAGGCCGAGTTCGGGCGGTCTGTTCTTCACACAGGTTTACTCGTTCTCGCGCCCGAACGACGGGAACACGGCCCAAGAAAGTGCATCGGAACACAAAATATCCACTTTAAGAACAGTCCGCCCGAACGCAACCTTAAGCCGTGGTCCCAACCCGCCGTACTGGGGAGTGCGTGCTGTCTACTAACTTGCAAAAACGTGGGCAAAATTTAGGGATCCGTACGTGGTGAGTACCGCCTCAGTACGGATTTGGGAGCACGCAGACACGCCGTAGCACTTGAACTGGGGATCAAGTGCCGAGTAAGCACGGACCACGCACTTAGCACGTGCGTGCTGCGCACGTGATAAGTGCGTGGTCCGTGCTTACTCGGCACTTGATCCCCAGTTCAACTGTCAAATGAGCATGCAGAACTCACGTGGACCGTACCGAGTAAGCAAGTGCTCCCCACTTACAACGCACGTTGTGTGCACTGATTTCTGCATATAAAAATCCGAGGCAGCAGCGGCTGGGACTTCTGGAGAACCTCAGAAGGTCCTTCTATATATACCCCCCCGACATGGGGCGGAAAAACTCATGTTAAATGCACTTGCACGCACTTACAACATGCGAGTGAGTAAGGACACCGTACGTGAGCAGCACTTGTAAGTACGGCCTCAGTACGATAACGTGGCAATCGCACGGAGATCGTACATTGTAAGCACGTACAACTCACTTACCACTTGCGCAACGTACGATGCACGCAACCGCTCACTGCCAGGCGTGGCGTGCGGGCCACATATTTACACCTTGCGCAACCGTGCGTTGACGTACTCCCTCCCTGCTCTTGCCACTCCCTCCACACGTTTTCAGAAAAACGTGGCGGCCGTGGCCTCCCCAAAAAACGTACGGACTAAAAACACGCACGGTGGGTTGTGACCGGCGCTTTAGATGCTGGTTTTGCAAACAGAGAATTTTTGCAGTTTTATATTTTGTTAGATTTTGCTGTGGTTAGAGCAGTGTGATTTATTTGGGATCAATTCTGCTTTTGTAAACCTGTATTCATACATGTGTAGCTTCAAGCACCTTCAACATTTTACCGTTTTATAGAGTCAGTTTCCAAATGTGGAACCACATAGCAAAATAGAAACCAATTTAGCCTTTTGCATGTTTCACGTGAATAGCGTCTGGTATGCTGATGTACTTCCTTTTACATGCACACTTAGTATCTACTTAACCAGACTAAAGATTTGTTGCTACGTGGTGCATGCGACAAGTGTTAAGTACAGAATCAATACCATGTCTACCGTAGGAGAGAATGGCACAAAGCAACCAGACTGTGCACCACGTAACAATAACAGCATAGTACATTACTTGCTAAACTGCATCTCTATTTAAAAATGAAAAGAATTCGGGGCACCAGCCATTAAGCAATTTCTAGAATTGTCCCAAGTCAAAAGTGTAAACAGCAGTTTAATTCACATGGCAGTCTTTTCTTGTCAGTCGTTTTCTTACCAGTGGTAATGCCTTTGACAATGATGGGTAATGAAGTTAATCCTCTAAGCCAGACGATATAATCCCAAGTGGCTGACTGGGAAAATAATAAAGTAGCCGTTTGTGGGATGTATGTTTCACCAGGATAAAGACTTTGAGGAAACCTGGATTGGAATAAGAAGGGGAAAAAATCAACTAGATGTCAGATTTACAGCCTCTGACAGTGAGAAGAATGTGTCTTTAAGAGATGGGGTGCAGGATCAGAATGCCCCGGGATCAGAATTGTGACAGACTACAATACCAGTTTTGGAGGCCGTCCAAAATTGTCAACATTTCACAACATCTGGCATGGTGCTTGATCACCATTGAAATGGAACAACCAAACTTGGGATGAGAGAAAAGTTGTAAAGGGCCTTATCGGGATTTCGAACCCAAGACCTCTGACTCACCGGGCCAGTGGCGGATCCAGCCTTATTAAAATACAGGAATACAATGGATTTCAGGGGGCTGTAGCCCCGCTTTTCCTTTGCATTCCTGTATTTTAATAAGGCTGGATCCGCCACTGTGGGCAGACGCTCTACCAGCTGAGCTATAAGGCACAGTTGGTATACTCCCTCAGGTTTTCCCTATGGACCCACTTTTTCTCTCGCCGTTGCATGATAACGCAACTAAGCAAAGTAACAAATGCAACATCTTGTATGGTGCCTGATCACCACTGAAATGAAACAACCAAACTCGTGAAGAGAGAAAAATCGTGAATATTTGTATAGTAAAGTTCTACAAGTTTGGCTTGGGCAAATACTCTATGGAGTTGATTATAACTGATTAGAATTGATTCTAAGTTGGGAATCATGATTCCGTCTTTTAGAGGAATCAATTCCCATTATATTGGCGATTTCAGGAAGAACCCATCAATTTTGAATGTTAATGGGTAGAGAAATGACAAAATGTTACAAATTTTGCAGTATTTTGTATCAGGATTGTTATTTTTTTATAATAACAATAAATGCCATCTTTTGCTTTGAAAGTGGAATCGAATTTGAATGGAATTTTAAATTTTAAGAGGAATTTTAAATTTTAAGAGGAATTTGAAACAGATTCCAAATTTGTTGGAATCACCAGAGCGTACAAGCAACCTAACAGTGTTGTTATTATCTGCAAGGCGGAAAGTGACTCACTGGATATGTGGTAGTATTTCTATTCCAGCATCTTTGTATGGAAGTCTGTTGCCCACGATAGGTTGGTCTAGCGTGATGACGAATGCTTTGAATCCGACTGCTTCAGCGCGTCTTACTATGCCGATAAATCGCTTCTTGTCATTCATTAAGTTGAGCTGCATTAACAGTGGGGTGTTCGGTCGCACCACGGCTGCTACATCTTCGAGTCTTTTGTTGGACCACATGCTCAAGATCATTGCACAATCAGCAGCTGAAACACCTTAACCAAAAACAAACAAAAACTTAATCGTACAGTTCCTTAGGACTACCCTACTCAATTCAACAGAATCCAACAACAGCACAAGTTAATTGGTTGCCCTAACCCCTAAGGGTTCCTTAGGACTACCCTGCTCAATCTAACAGAATCCAACCACAGCACAAGTTGGTTGCCCTAACCCCCTAAGGGTTCCTCGGGACTACCCTGCTCAATCCAACAGAATCCAACCACAGCACAAGTTGGTTGCCCTAACCCCCTTATGGGTTCCTTAGGACTACCCTGCTCAATCCAACAGAATCCAACCACAGCACAAGTTGGTTGCCCTAACCCCCTAAAGGTTCATCAGGGCTACCCTGCTCAATCCAACAGATTCCAACCACAGCACAAGTTGGTTGCCCTAACCCCCTAACGTCCTCAGGGCTACCCTGCTCAATCCAACAGAATCCAACCACAGCACAAGTTGGTTGCCCTAACCCCCCCAAGGGTTCCTCGGGACTACCCTGCTCAATCCAACAGAATCCAACCACAGCACAAGTTGGTTGCCCTAACCCCCTAACGTCCTCAGGGCTACCCTGCTCAATCCAACAGAATCCAACCACAGCACAAGTTGGTTATTGCCCTAACCCCCTAACGTCCTCAGGGCTACCCTGCTCAATCCAACAGAATCCAACCACAGCACAAGTTGGTTGCCCTAACCCCCCCAAGGGTTCCTCGGGACTACCCTGCTCAATCCAACAGAATCCAACCACAGCACAAGTTGGTTGCCCTAACCCCCTAATGTCCTCAGGGCTACCCTGCTCAATCCAACAGAATCCAACCACAGCACAAGTTGGTCGCCTAACCCCCTAAGGGTTCCTCAGGGCTACCCTGCTCGATCCAACAGAATCCAACCACAGCACAAGTTGGTTGCCCTAACCCCCTAAAGGTTCCTCAGGGCTACCCTGCTCAATCCAACAGATTCCAACCACAGCACAAGTTGGTTGCCCTAACCCCCTAAGGGTTCATCTGGACTACCCTGCTCAATCCAACAGAATCCAACCACAGCACAAGTTGGTCGCCCTAACCCCCTGAGGGTTCCTCAGGACTACCCTACTCAATCCAACAGAATCCAACCACAGCACAAGTTGGTTGCCCTAACCCCCTAAGGGTTCATCTGGACTATCATGCTCAATCCAACAGAATCCAACCACAGCACAAGTTGGTTGCCCTAACCCCCTAAGACCTGAGACCTTTGGAACTTTTACGGAATAAAAACAATGAACGAGGAATCGTGACTTAATATTGAAAGTTGTATGAACAATGCTCTTATCAAGGAGGTTCGACTACAGTACCTCTTGCTGTTGCAATTTCTCCGTCAGGATGTATGTAGCCATGAGTTGCTGTGGGAGAAACACCGATTAGAAAGTCAAGCTGGTGACCCAGAATACTGGTACGCATGTCTCGCTTTGAAACATCCCGCAAGCAACGAGGTCTCAAACGATACCTTGTGAAACAAAACAAATGAAGTAACGAGTTTAAATAAAAGTAGCAATGAGAGTTTGGAATAATTGTTCAAAATTCCAAATTGTCAAGATTCAATGCAATCAGAACTATAGGCTTGGGCGATTTCATTCCGGAATCGAGTAGAATCAATACCACTTTAGGAATCGGAATTTCAGATTTTTGAGGAATCGATTCCCAGTAAGAATAAATTCTCTTTCATCGAGATTCAATTCCCAGTGATAGCTTGCCGAACCCATAAATTACCCAGCAATTCCAAAGCCAAAAGACTAACAATATGTATCGTCAATGTATGTACATGCATTTTAGAGCTAAGCATGTCCTGATTTTATTTTCCAGAAAATGGATTTCGTTCTAACCCAACAAACGTACAAAACACCTCTCCAAAATACTATTCATACTTTTGATAAGCGAGCGTGTTGTCTCTCATAGTGTGTTCGCCGTCCGCCCCTGATCGGTAGTGCTGCCACATTAAATCGTTGACTCTTCTCTGGAGATATGGCTCAAAGTCTGACACACAAACAGGCTCAGTCACTACTGTTGACATTCTGGCAAGATCGCTAACTGCTCTCAAGACGAAACAGCCTGTTAAAATAACATTTACAAATACACAATGAAGTGATAGAAGATTTTCTATATTTAAAGCCGAATCTGGGTTTGAGACCCTGTGTGCAAAACCAAGGTTTTCTCAAGTGATTCAAAATTTGTTTTCCAAATGTTTTGTTCATCGTAGAGGCTATACATGCCAGGCGATTGTAGAGGGAAGTTTTTGCCATTTAAATTTCTCTACAATAGACATTTAATGCATAAAATGTGCACACAAACATCATTTACTCTTTGTTAGTCTGTGAAGGTCTCTGTATCATGCTGTATAGACCGTATCGAATAGCCGCCATTTCGTGGGGCACCTTTTGTTACTTAAACCGTTCAACAATGGAAGCACAACAAATAAACTGCCCCACGAAATGGCGGCTTTTTGATACGGTCTATTGGGCGGTTTCACGCAGTCACAGGTCACTAATGACTAAACCCTCCCATGTCTGTCTTCCAGATCACAATCGAGGAGAGAACAATAGAGCCACATGCAGAAACGCACTACAGAAAAGCATGAGGCTCTACTGACTTTCTCTTCCCGATCTCCCGGATCTGGAGGACAAACTGAACACGTACCCGTGATGGTGTGAAACCGTTATGTGTATTGCCCCATTCCCACATCACACCACTGCACTTTGCACCACGGCCAACTCTGCCCCAGGCACCGTCCCGCCACCAGCGCCCTGCCCCCCGGCCGCTCTGCCGGTCTGCCCTGTGGGAAATTTATAAAACCCGGAGGTCGGAAGTACCCGGAGGTAGATTTTTTTTTGCCGGAGGTTGATGTAAAATTTATGTTAGAGCTAGAAGAGATCTCCAACTCTGTGAATAGGCTTATAGCAACAATATCTGTTTGTCTGCCAGTTGATCACATTTCGCTATATATCTAGCGACCCGGAGGTTGATGCAAATTTGCCCAAAGTGTGGAAGTGTCCCTGTTTTGTCAAACGGTCATTCCAATTTTGTTAAAGTTTTGAAAATTAATGTCTAACTTTAAAAAAAAAATCTAACCCCGGGTTACCACCACACCTACCCCTAGAACTATGGGGGATATAGTATCCCCCATAGGTTATGTTGTTTTTTTCCAATATGGCGGCGCCTGAACTTTAAGATCGGACCGATACGGTTTAAGCTAGCGCAATAATCCGCTCCCCAATCGCCACCAAACTCCGTCTGATAGTTCTTGAGACACTCACCTTGCGTGTGTCTACGGAATTTCGGTACCATTTGTCCACTAAATTCTCCGAAAATAATGTTGGGAAATGAACGGGAACATGTGCGATGCATCCACATGTATCGCACCGAATGCCTCGATCATGCATGTGGATACATCGCACATGTTCCCGTTCATTTCCCAACATTATTTTCGGAGAATTTAGTGGACAAATGGTACCGAAATTCCGTAGACCATGGAGGAAGAAACAAGACACACGCAAGGTGAGTGTCTCAAGAACTATCAGACGGAGTTTGGTGGCGATTGGGGAGCGGATTATTGCGCTAGCTTAAACCGTATCGGTCCGATCTTAAAGTTCAGGCGCCGCCATATTGGAAAAAAACAACATAACCTATGGGGGATACTGTATCCCCCATAGTTCTAGGGGTACACCACACCCGTAGCCGCCCCCGTCATTAGTGAGCTTTCGATTGGACGACGGAGAGAAACACGACGGTGGAAAGTCTGACCGCGAACACGTCGTTGCACAAAACGTCCTGTCCTACTTTTAATCCATTTCGATTTTCACGACGAGTTGAGATCGAGTCATGAGATCCAAAAATGTGTTGTTGAAGGTCAACTGTTAATACCTAAACGTTGCCGTCGTCGCCACAACGTTGATTTGCCCCAACTACCGTCCTAGAAATCAGACGACGACGACATGACAAAGTCGACGCATGCGCAGATGAGTCGGGATAGCAATTCATCCGTCGTAGAATCATCCGTCGTGCAAATCGAAAACTCCCTATTGCCCGTAGCCCCCGGCCCCTGATCCACCGCTGCGCCACTTCAGCGGCAGCCGGTCTCCTCCACATCTGCCCCTGGCGCGACCCTACTTGATCATGTTGATGGAGGTACAGGTATGAACAGAGTAGCTACGCCTACGTTTTCGTATCGTGGCCAAGGGTTTCGTATCGTGGCCAATCCAGGCATGAGTATATTCATATGTTTTGTGATTTATAAAACTAAAACAAAAATTCCTACCGAAGCAGCAAAAGTTTACTGATCACAGAAACTGATCGCGATCGATGATACGGTGGCTTGTGACGACCATTTGCACGCACGCACCGTACGTGATGCAATGCATAGCGGTAGTACTATTTACCGGAAAACACCGGAAAACACCAGAAAACACCGGAAAACATACTAAATACCGGAAAACATACTAAATACCGGAAAACACCGGAAAACAGTATTTTATGGTGTTTTCTGCAGGTTGTGGGGGTGGTGTTTTAAGTGCTTTCGGATGTTTTCCGGTATTTAGTGTGTTTTCCGGTATTTAGTGTGTTTTCCGGTGTTTTCCGGTATTTAGTGTGTTTTCCGGTATTTAGTATGTTTTCCGGTATTTAGTGTGTTTTCCGGTATTTAGTATGTTTTCCGGTGTTTTTCGGTGTTTTCCGGTATTTAGTGTTTTCCGGTATTTAGTATGTTTTCCGGTGTTTTCCGGTATTTTCCGGTGTTTTCCGGTATATAGTATCACCCATGCATAGAACACTAGGTCTAATTTTATTCACGTGAAGTGCCTATTAGAGGCCTTCGTATATAATGGCAGTGCTCTTGTCATGCTTGTTCAACGAATCTGTTGGGCAGTCTGTGAAAGTCGGACCCTCCGGATCTTCCGGATCTTTGTTAAAAATTGATATTTAACGAACAGAAAGTACCTAGTTTGACTTCTAAATACGCTTACATACCTTTTATTACCATGTATTGCACTAATTTGTAATCATACACCACATCGACTATCCACAAAGTGAAATTTTCGAAGAAATAGGTGTAGGAAGTGCAGGACACTAAGAAAAAAGAAATTGGTTTTTTTTCCACGCCGGATCTTTAAAAATAAGGCCTGTACATGGCGGTAAAAGGTATGGAAGCGTATTAAGAAGTCAAACTAAGCACTTTCTGTTCATTAAATAGCCATTTTTGAAAAAGATCCGGAAGATCCGGAAGATCTGGAAGGATCCGGAGGGTCCGTTTTTCACCCACACCCATCTTCCTCCATGGTACATGGTTGGCATTGTCTGTTGAATTTCTAAAACTTGAAAAATGTTCAATGATTCCTCCCTTTAATTTAGCAATGCATTGAAATTTATGAAGGTACATGTATATAGACAGAGTAGCTAGGCGTAGGCACATAAGTCCCTGTCATCAGAGCCATGTCAGCGGTTCTAGCTTGCTCATTTTTTTTTCGAAAATTGGAATCACAAAATTTCACAGCTTGATATGGGTGCGCTAGTGGTTTTAGTAATATAGATATATCCTTGATGGAAAGAAATAAGTAAAAATAAAGTACTTACAATGCTGTTTACACTTCCAACATGTCCAAAGGATGGAGCAAATGCGGTAAAATGCATTTTTTGTTATGCTCAAGGGGACAGGTAGGCGGTAGTACTATCGGAAAACACCGAAAAACACACTAAATACCGGAATACACCGGAAAATAATACTAAATACCGGAAAACACCAAAAAGAAAACACTGGAAAACACACTAAATACAAAACATACCGGAAAATTAACACCCGCAAATAACTCCCCAAAACATACCGAGAAAACAACAGAAAACACAGAAAAACAGTATTTCCTGGTGTTTTCGGTATGTTTTAGCATGGTTTTGGGGCACTTGTTTGGGGGTGTTTTTGTGTGCTTTCGGGTGTTTTCCGGTATAGTGTGTTTAACGGTATTTAGTAAGTTTTCCGGTATTTAGTATTTTTTCCGATGTTTTCCGGTATTTAGTGTGTTTTCCGGTAAAATTATCACCCCAGGTAGGCCTACATGTACCAAGGCTGGGTAGCAAACCCACTCAACCATTCTTCCTTCATGCAACAACCAACTTTTCACCAAGTTTTTCATAGACCATATCACTCGCCAAAGGGACGTTCGAGATGCTTAATACACCGTGTAACACCAACATTAAAAAAAGCCATGCCTGGCAAAAACCTTTGACATGTGTTCCGGGAATTCAAAGCGAAACCCTGGGTCGTTTGTTTTGCATCTTCTGGAGGCTTCCCCCGGTGTAACCCTGTGTTAAACGGCCTTTTGTATGTATCTCGAACGCCCCGAACGTTAGATCTTATATGGAAACTATTCAGGTGCATTGTGATTTTTTACAGGTTTTGTTTTGAGAGAAGTGCAGTGATCTTATCAAGATGTCGGCACTAGTGACTGAGCCCGTTTGTGTGCACAACTTTGAGCCCTTCCTACAGAATAGAGTCGGTGATTTATTGTGGAGTTTCTACCGATCAGGGGCGGATGACGAACACACTTTGAGAGACAACACACTCGCTTTTCAAAAGTATGGAAAGAAGGCATGGTCTAACTGCTGTAGTATTTTCACGAAAGAGTTATAGCCCAAGCCTTTATAGACTTTTCAAGCTCTCAAATGGTGGCTAAAGAGCCATTCTTGTAGGCAGCGGCGTCGCTGGGGGCAGGGTGTGCCCCCCTCCCCCTCTCATAATTTGTCGGCAAATTTATGGTGCTGTGGAAATAGAAAATGCATTGGTTGCACTCACCTCTGTTACTTAATTAACCTTGCATTATGCTGTTGCGCCGATGGCTGTTGTATCGATAAAGATAAAAATGTATTTCTTAAGGCAAAAGCACTTTCGTTTTTACAAGTTGCGGCATCTTCAAATGAAAGTACGCTGATGAGTATATTTTACGTGTGCCATGCATGTGCGTCTAATGGCGCAAGGGTGTAAGCGCGTGACCGTTGACCACCAAACATTCCCGGACGTTCTACGTCACGGAAAGCAATCAATATCGGCAATGCTAATACGACGCTGTACATTGTATTATGTCGGCACGTGTTGTCCCGTGAGGGCGCTCACCAGCACCCCTCCCCCCTCCAGCACTAAACTCTTTGTAAGCACCAAAGCATCCCCTTTTTTATGGATATGTTGCATATTATGCCTGTATTATTGCAATCAACAGCTTGAGTGCATGTGATTTCAATTTTAGTTTGAACCCTTTAATACTTCCTTTGTGCTGTCAAGGTATCGTTTGAGACCTCGTTGCTTGCGGGATGTTTCAAAGCGAGACATGCGTACCAGTATTCTGGGTCACCAGCTTGACTTTCCAATTGGGGTTTCCCCCACTGCATCCCATGGCTTTATACATCAAGATGGAGAAATTGAAACAGCCAGAGGTACCGGTATATTAGCCATCAATGATAATTTTAAAAATATTTTCAGCTTCTTTCACTCGTGTACACAATGAATATATAGGCCTAGTGTTTAAGGAGATAATAACCACATTACTCCTGGTCAGACCCCGGGGGGTCAAATGCGGGTCCACGCAGACCCGCAAAAGGACAAAAGGGCCCCCTTCAGAATGCATGCACCCGCAATACAGACCCTCTCTAGTTTTCCTTTCTAAAAAAAAAGAGCCATATATCCTGTAAATATTTCGGCAAATGCGACTACGGGCACCACTTTGGGAATCGGAGATGCCGTGACAATATTCTTTGATTAATTAGCCAGCACTGTTTTTGCAAGTGCGTTCCAGTTTTTCGGGTTAGGGGGTATTTTTTGCCTTCAGAAGCGGTGAGAATGAAGCGGTGTACATGGGTTCATTCGTCCTGCATACAGATTGGGCAGGGTAGTCCTAAGGAACCCATAGGGGGTTATGGCAACCAACTTGTGCTGTGGTTGGATTCTGTTGGATTAAGCAGGGTAGTCCTGAGGAACCCTTAGGGGGTAAGGGCAACCAACTTGTGCTGTGGTTGGATTCTGTTGGATTGAGCAGGGTAGTCCTGAAAAACCCTTAGTGGGTAAGGGCAAACAACTTGTGCTGTGGTTGGATTATGTTGGATTGCGCGGGGTAGTCCAGAGGAACCCTTAGGGGGTTAGGGCAATCAACTTGTGCTGTGGTTGGATTCTGTTGGATTGAGCAGGGTGGTCCTGAGGAACCCTTAGGGGGTTGGGGCAACCAACTTGTGCTGTGGTTGGATTATGTTGGATTAAGCAGGGTAGTCCTAAGGAACCCTTAGGGGGTAAGAGCAACCAACTCGTGCTGTGGTTGGATTATGTTGGATTGAACAGGGTAGTCCTGACGAACCCTTAGGGGGTTAGGGCAACCAACTCGTGCTATGGTTGGATTATGTTGGATTAAGCAGGGTAGTCCTAAGGAACCCTTAGGGGGTAAGAGCAACCAACTTGTGCTGTGGTTGGATTCTGTTGGATTGAGCAGGGTAGTCCCGAGGAACCATAAGTGGGTTAGGGCAACCAACTTGTGCTGTGGTTGGAATCTGTTGGATTGAGCATGGTAGTCCTGAGGAACCCTTAGGGGGTTATGGCAACCAACTTGTGCTGTGGTTGGATTCTGTTGGATTGAGCAGGGTAGTCCTGAGGAACCCTTAGGGGGTAAGGGCAACCAACTTGTGCTGTGGTTGGATTCTGTTGGATTGAGCAGGGTAGTCCTGAAAAACCCTTAGTGGGTAAGGGCAACCAACTTGTGCTGTGGTTGGATTCTGTTGGATTGCGCAGGGTAGTCCAGAGGAACCCCTAGGGGGTTAGGGCATGCAACCAACTTGTGCTGTGGTTGGATTCTGTTGGATTGAGCAGGGTAGTCCCTGAGGAACCCTTAGGGGGTTGGGGCAACCAACTTGTGCTGTGGTTGGAATCTGTTGGATTGAGCAGGGTTGTCCTGAGGAACCCTTAGGGGGTAAGGGCAACCAACTTGTGCTGTGGTTGGATTCTGTTGGATTGAGCAGGGTAGTCCTGAAAAACCCTTAGTGGGTAAGGGCAACCAACTTGTGCTGTGGTTGGATTCTGTTGGATTGCGCAGGGTAGTCCAGAGGAACCCTTAGGGGGTTAGGGCAATCAACTTGTGCTGTGGTTGGATTCTGTTGGATTGAGCAGGGTGGTCCCGAGGAACCCTTAGGGGGTTGGGGCAACCAACTTGTGCTGTGGTTGGATTATGTTGGATTGAACAGGGTAGTCCTGAGGAACCCTTAGGGGGTTAGGGCAACCAACTCGTGCTGTGGTTGGATTATGTTGGATTAAGCAGGGTAGTCCTAAGGAACCCTTAGGGGGTAAGAGCAACCAACTCGTGCTGTGGTTGGATTATGTTGGATTGAACAGGGTAGTCCTGACGAACCCTTAGGGGGTTAGGGCAACCAACTCGTGCTATGGTTGGATTATGTTGGATTAAGCAGGGTAGTCCTAAGGAACCCTTAGGGGGTAAGAGCAACCAACTTGTGCTGTGGTTGGATTCTGTTGGATTGAGCAGGGTAGTCCCGAGGAACCATAAGTGGGTTAGGGCAACCAACTTGTGCTGTGGTTGGAATCTGTTGGATTGAGCATGGTAGTCCTGAGGAACCCTTAGGGGGTTATGGCAACCAACTTGTGCTGTGGTTGGATTCTGTTGGATTGAGCAGGGTAGTCCTGAGGAACCCTTAGGGGGTAAGGGCAACCAACTTGTGCTGTGGTTGGATTCTGTTGGATTGAGCAGGGTAGTCCTGAAAAACCCTTAGTGGGTAAGGGCAACCAACTTGTGCTGTGGTTGGATTCTGTTGGATTGCGCAGGGTAGTCCAGAGGAACCCTTAGGGGGTTAGGGCAATCAACTTGTGCTGTGGTTGGATTCTGTTGGATTGAGCAGGGTGGTCCCGAGGAACCCTTAGGGGGTTGGGGCAACCAACTTGTGCTGTGGTTGGATTATGTTGGATTGAACAGGGTAGTCCTGAGGAACCCTTAGGGGGTTAGGGCAACCAACTTGTGCTGTGGTTGGATTATGTTGGATTGAACAGGGTAGTCCTGAGGAACCCTTAGGGGGTTAGGGCAACCAACTCGTGCTGTGGTTGGATTATGTTGGATTAAGCAGGGTAGTCCTAAGGAACCCTTAGGGGGTAAGAGCAACCAACTCGTGCTGTGGTTTGATTATGTTGGATTGAACAGGGTAGTCCTGACGAACCCTTAGGGGGTTAGGGCAACCAACTCGTGCTGTGGTTGGATTATGTTGGATTAAGCAGGGTAGTCCTAAGGAACCCTTAGGGGGTAAGAGCAACCAACTTGTGCTGTGGTTGGATTCTGTTGGATTGAGCAGGGTAGTCCCGAGGAACCATAAGTGGGTTAGGGCAACCAACTTGTGCTGTGGTTGGAATCTGTTGGATTGAGCATGGTAGTCATGAGGAACCCTTAGGGGGTTATGGCAACCAACTTGTGCTGTGGTTGGATTCTGTTGGATTGAGCAGGGTAGTCCCTGAGGAACCCTTAGGGGGTTGGGGCAACCAACTTGTGCTGTGGTTGGATTCTGTTGGATTGAGCAGGGTAGTCCTGAGGAACCCTTAGGGGGTTAGGGCAACCAACTTGTGCTGTGGTTGGATTCTGTTGGATTGAGCAGGGTAGTCCCGAGGAACCCTTAGGGGTTAGGGCAACCAACTTGTGCTGTGGTTGGATTCTGTTGGATTGACCAGGGTAGTCCCGAGGAACCCTTAGGGGGGTTAGGGCAACCAACTTGTGCTGTTGGATTCTGTTGGATTGAGCAGGGTAGTCCAGAGGAACCCCTAGGGGGTTAGGGCATGCAACCAACTTGTGCTGTGGTTGGATTCTGTTGGATTGAGCAGGGTAGTCCCTGAGGAACCCTTAGGGGGTTGGGGCAACCAACTTGTGCTGTGGTTGGATTCTGTTGGATTGAGCAGGGTAGTCCTGAGGAACCCTTAGGGGGTTAGGGCAACCAACTTGTGCTGTGGTTGGATTCTGTTGGATTTAGCAGGGTAGTCCCTGAGGAACCCTTAGGGGGTTGGGGCAACCAACCTGTGCTGTGGTTGGATTCTGTTGGATTGAGCATGGTAGTCCTGAGGAACCCTTAGGGGGTTATGGCAACCAACTTGTGCTGTGGTTGGATTCTGTTGGATTGAGCAGGGTAGCCCTGAGGAACCCTAAGGGGTTAGGGCAACCAACTTGTGCTGTAGTTGGATTCTGTTGGATTGAACAGGGTAGTCCTGAGGAACCCTTAGGGGGTTAGGGCAACCAACTCGTGCTGTGGTTGGATTATGTTGGATTAAGCAGGGTAGTCCTAAGGAACCCTTAGGGGGTAAGAGCAACCAACTTGTGCTGTGGTTGGATTCTGTTGGATTGAGCAGGGTAGTCCCGAGGAACCATAAGTGGGTTAGGGCAACCAACTTGTGCTGTGGTTGGAATCTGTTGGATTGAGCATGGTAGTCCTGAGGAACCCTTAGGGGGTTATGGCAACCAACTTGTGCTGTGGTTGGATTCTGTTGGATTGAGCAGGGTAGCCCTGAGGAACCCTAAGGGGTTAGGGCAACCAACTTGTGCTGTAGTTGGATTCTGTTGGATTGAGCAGGGTAGTCCAGATGAACCCCTAGGGGGTTAGGGCATGCAACCAACTTGTGCTGTGGTTGGATTCTGTTGGATTGAGCAGGGTAGTCCCTGAGGAACCCTTAGGGGGTTGGGGCAACCAACTTGTGCTGTGGTTGGATTCTGTTGGATTGAGCAGGGTAGTCCTGAGGAACCCTTAGGGGGTTAGGGCAACCAACTTGTGCTGTGGTTGGATTCTGTTGGATTGAGCAGGGTAGTCCCGAGGAACCCTTAGGGGTTAGGGCAACCAACTTGTGCTGTGGTTGGATTCTGTTGGATTGACCAGGGTAGTCCCGAGGAACCCTTAGGGGGGTTAGGGCAACCAACTTGTGCTGTTGGATTCTGTTGGATTGAGCAGGGTCGTCCCGAGGAACCCTTAGGGGGTTATTCAAACGACATTATACTTTTCTTTTTTAAAGGCGTTTCAGCTGCTGGTGGTGCAATGATCTTGAGCATGTGGTCTAACAAACGACTTGAAGATATAGCGAGTGTGGTGCGACCGAACATCCCGCTGTTTATGCAGCTCAACTTAATGAATGACAACAAGCGATTAATCAGCATTGTGAGACGCGCTGAAGCTGCCGGATTTAAAGGACTCGTCATCACAATAGACCAACCGGTAATCGGCAACAGACTTCACTTCAAACTTGCTAAAATAGAAATCCCTGCATACATCGAGTGAGTTGGTATTATTCTTTTTAGGAAATAAAAGTAAAAGGCTAATACATGAAAGACCCCGTTCTCATCAAGAAATCGCTTTGTTAGACGATGATTAGTTAATCATCGTTAGTTGATGAAGCGTGCGTTCTCATCTCACTTAACGAAGCTCAAATGAAAAGCGGTACCGTACACATTATGAGCGACTGCTAAACGAAGATCGAATGAAGCTGTGCAACGCCCTCTGTTGATTGATTTTTACACTTCTGGTGTAAAATTGTAGACTGGTCCTCTGTCCATGTGCGATACGCTGCTCTCATCTATACGACGAAGTGGAAATAAATATGAGGACAGGGAACCAGTCTACTAAAATTATGATCTTAAGACCTGACGCGACCCCGTTTTTACCGGAAATACGTATTAAGGTCACTCATAATGTGTAAAATCGCTCCGTCGAACGAAGGGAGCATTCGCATTAGAAATTTGCTTGGTCGAAGAAGCGATGTCTTCGTCAAATGAAGCGACCTCTTCGTCGAATGAAGCTAATTTGCTTCGTCGAATGAAGAGATTCTAATCATCATCGAATGAAGAGGTGTGCGTTCACGTCAGAAGATCTCTTCGTCGAATCATCGTCGAATGAAGTGATTTATCTAGTGAGAACGAGGTCTAAGTTAGTGCACATTTTTAGCCACTACAATATTTAGGGCTAACGGATTTCAGACAAAAGTGATTTCTGTTTAAAAATCCAGAATTCCATTGAATGCTTTTAATGAAACAAAGGCATTCGTTTATTGACGTCCTACCAAAAAAAAGAGAAGTTCCACAGCTTTCCAAATTTATTATGCTTCATGTCATGGGAATTCCATTAGGCCCCACATGCAAATCACCCAAAACGTATTGTTTTCAAAAACGTTTGTGACAAAAAAAAATTATTTTATTATTTTTTTGCCTCAACTAACCACAGACAAATTAATTTTGTCCAATAGCCTAGTTACAGTTTTGGATACCATTTTGGGTGCATTTTTTTGATTTCCAATCTAGGTTTCCACAAGTTCTGTATCCTGGTGAAAAATTCGACCGAGAAGTACCTGATTTAATCCATTCAGCATCGGCCACGTGGGATTATATCGTCTGGCTCAGAGGAATAACTTCACTACCTATTGTTGTCAAAGGTGTCACCACTGGTAAATAGACTGCTTTACGGTGACGTGACGTCTTCCACCATTTTGGGTGTCATTTGACAATCATGACCCACTTGGCCCGAGTGCTATAACAAGCAAAAAGAGTTAGAAAATTAAGCGTAATGGTTGCACAAGTTCCTGTTCTATTACCTTGCTTTAGGTTGTTGCGCTATGGCTGTCACTTCGAGTAAGACAGATAAAAATGTCTTTCTTCAGGCTACATCATGATCAAGTAAAAAACACTTTTACAAGTTGAGTACACGCTCAATGCCGCAAGTGCAGCATTTTCATTTTAAAACACACAGATGGGTATTTTTTTACGCATGTCCGTGTGCGTCGATTGGCGCGCGTGTGTACGGCGACACCTAGACATTCCTGGATGTTGCACATGGCCAAAAAGTTAAGTCAGGGATGAGATTGTCAATCACTGAAAAAGTCTGAAAAATGCATGTATCTTTCTATACTAATAATGTAATTCTCCCAGATTCAAAAGTCTGAAAAATATCATGCCTGTTAAGTCTATTGATAGCTTTCTCATGACGTCATGTTGTGTGTCAAACAACGCCGCGCCACTGCGGAAGCAATGCGCGCGCGCGCCGCGTGTGTCCATAGCACGCGTAACGCTCTGTACAAAGGCTCCCATTGGTGAACTAAACCGCGCTACGCCCACTAGAGACACACGCAACGCGCACGCACATCACTTCCACAATTATTTGACTTACAAAATGGCGTATTCGCACGTGTTCGAATACTATCTATTGATTGCTTTCCGTGACGTAGAACATCCAGGAATGTTTGGGTGTCACCGATCACGCGCGCGTTGCGATACATTCAAATTATTGAGCATGTAGTCGGCTTGTAAAAAGGAAAGTGTTTTTACATGATTGTGATTTTTAGCAGTGAAGAAATACATTTTATCTTTATTGATACAACAGCCATGGCGCAACAACATAAAGCAAGGTTAAGCAACAGAGGTAAGTGCAACCAATGCGCTTTCTTCCTTTTTTGGCCGGTAATCACTCGAGCCACGTGGGTCATAAAAAATGATACCCAAAATGGTGCATGGAAGGCGTGACGTCACCGGAACCCAATCAATATGGGCATTTTTTAAAAACACCATTTGTTTGTCGACAGCTGAAAATGCCCGAGCAGCAGTGAAGAGTGGTGTGGCTGGTATCCTGGTGTCAAACCATGGAGGCAGGCAACTTGATGGGGTACCAGCTACGGTAAATGTTGGTCCAGTTTTAAAAATTCAAAATGTAACAAAATAATTATAAAAGGTGTAAAAATCTCTGTGCTTGCCAAAATAGTGTACCAGTTTCACAACCTAGCAGTTGTTCGTATAGTCCGTAATTAGCGAAACACATAGATAACAAGAGTTTATTTGTTAGTTTTATCTTTGTACTGTAATGGGAACCCCATACTTGGTCGTATGCTCGCCAGTTAAGGAGAGACTCTGTCAAAAATTGCGTCTCTAAGCAAAATAAGAAAATTATAATTTGATCTCTCCGGGTAAAATACAGCTTCTTACAAGCCCAAAATGAATTAAAAGCCATTAGTAAATTAAATCATAGTCTATATTTAAAAAAAGAAAAGTCGCAGGGTTGAAAAGTCGCATTTCAACCCGGGGCGGTCTCGGAGTTCACCCAGGGTCGAGTTCAACCTGGGTTGAGAGGCTGTAGTGCGTAGAGTTTATTACCTGTGCCTTCCATCATTGTGTATATTGCAGATTGATGCTTTAGCTGAAGTAGCCGAGGCGGTTCGTGGTTCCAATGTGGAGGTTTATCTTGACGGCGGAGTGCGGAAGGGAACTGATATCTTGAAGGCAATTGCACTAGGAGCTCGAGCTGTCTTCATTGGTCGGCCAGCTCTCTGGGGGCTTGCCTATCATGTAAGCAGTAGACTTCGGCAATTCCGCTTCGGTTTCAAGGAAAATCAATTATACTCTAGGAATCAATTCCCCTTCATCTAAATTCAATCCAGAAACTATCTAGCAATTCCAAGGCCAAAAGAATTGAATTGCAAATTCTTTTGCATACCGTACTTTAAAAACTAAAGGTTGCTCTTAATGACCACAAAGATTGTCCAAGGCTTGTCCGAACTAATGTATACAAAATGAATTTCAACCATAGAAAATCGAATTTAAAGTGAATGAAATAGCTCATCACAAGAAACCACCAGGAATTTAAATACATTACGAAAAACACGTGACCTATTTCTCCGGGAAGTGACTGAAGATCACACTCCTTTTTCTTTTTAAACCACTTCAGGGGGACAAAGGTGTACAGAAAGTCTTGGAAATTCTCAAGGAGGAATTGAGCTTGGCAATGGCTCTTACAGGTAAGGAATACTTATCCTTAAATATTCTAATAGACTACTAAAGTGTGATGTCAGTTTCCATGCTAATTGGGTCTGAACATTCGCTGGTAATCTGAAACATCCATTGCTAAAGCACAGGGAAACAGTTCACTGGTTTTTAGTGTTGACCCAGTAACCTGGACACCAGTACAAAGGGCGACGTTTCCACTATATTACCCTATTATTGGGAAAATATCCTGCTTTATCAGTGGGAGTTCATTATATTTAGCTGAATCACTTGGCTGCTGGAAAGATGTTTCTCTGAGAGAGCAGATAATTTTATGAATCAATTTTTGTTTGCCTTCTTTGCAGGTTGTTCATCTCTAGAAGACATAACTCCAGACCTGATTACGACAATGCCGTTTTGCCGACTTTAGTAGTGCAAAGACACGTCAATGCTGTCGGGTAAACTACTGGGTTTTAAAGGCCCAGTGTATCATTTGCAATGACCCAAAAAAGTAGTCGACGAGTTTACAGGGGAAAAGTTCTGAAAGTAAAGATTGAATTAATAGCAACTACCCAATGAAAGGTTTCCGCTCAAAATTATATAATTTTACCAGAAAATAATACGTAAAGATGAAATTATTTAGATCGTTTGCAAACGATTTACTTATTTTTGGTTCGCATCTACGCGGTCCAAAATGAATAGGCGCTGTGTACTGCGTGTTCCAGCGCGATGCATTTTTATGGATCGTGCGCCACAGAGTGCATGATGCAAGCCACATACTACCCAATCAATTGAGAACGAATATTTGAAACACCCCGCCAAGACCAGGAAAAAACGCATATGGATTTTCATATTTTTTTTTAAACGTGGTACATTTGACAAAGCTGAAATTTCTTCGGATGAGTATGTTGATGTCTTTCTTTTGATTTATAATGGTTTTATTTGCAGAATCGCTAAAAAAAGGATAATCTACAGGGCCTTTAACAATTGGTAATATGGAACGTTCACTGGTTTTAGTGTAGACCCAGTACTGGTATTTGGTGTGGGCCAGCGTGCTTTGTTTTAAGCACTTTTTAGTCTGACCGTGGTCAGTTTTAGCAAATGTGGAAAATACACATACTAGATGCTATGTGACTCCCTTTCCAATGGACTGCTGGTAATACAGTTGGGGTCAGTACTTTTTAGAATGTGTATATAAGTATCATATGAGTTTTTAGAAGAATATGAATGTTAAATACCAGTAGTCTTTTGAAACATTTTATAAAATATTAACACAATACCGTATCTTATTTCTCAGAGTCAGATGTTTATTTTTGAAAATAGAAATTATATTTTCCCTCAATGATTGCAAGAGTTCACCATATTGCTGATAAATTTACTGTAAAGAAGTAGTCGTGACCTTTAAAGAAATCAAAATCATTAGTTTTTTTATAAAGAAATTGTCATATGTAATTGTGTTTTAAGCTCTTGAAAAGGATTGCAGTTGACGCGTTACGGTCGTTTAAAATACAAATTACAACAAAAGAAGAATTAAGTTTATTTCCAAAATGCAACATCCATTTCAAAATAATTTTCCTTGATGTCAATTTTAAGAAATAAAAAAAAAGTACATGTACTAAAGGTTATTCTCCATTTTTCATATTCTTAAAGGAAGGGTTGCTCAACTTTGTACGCTTCATGTAAGTCGCCATCTTTTGCAGTTCGGCACTCGTACCCACAGGGCGCTGGGACTGGCTGATGTGCCTTAACAGATTTCTGTGAAGGACACGCGCGAGGCGAAAGTCACAGCTACAGACGCGCAGAGTATCATAATTAATAAATAGCATGTCAACGCTTATATATCCAGTGCAAAAATCAAATTTACGAATAATATTAATGTACTGCTGGAAAAATTGGTTTTACGTCCATTTACAAGAAAAAGATGTGACCTTGTGGTCACGTGTCGTATACAATTTTGGCCAATGAGGGCGCAAACAGATTAGACCGTCACAGCACCCTGCAAGGCGGTGGGTACAAGTAAAGAATTTGCGAGGGAGTGAGTCAGGACAACAGATATTTACATACTTCACAGCGTAATTCACAATGTACTTAAGTAGTCTATTGAGACTCGTTATATATCTAGAAATCTCTATTTTGTTAGTGCAGCAGGCCTGTACAATATGAAGCTTTATATATCATGAATAAATCATGAATGCTTTTCGTAATGTGATTTGGTAATAAAGCTTTATTTGGAAAATTACGTCGCATCAGAGACTGTCAAAAATACAGTGATATCGTTTGATTCAAATGTTATCATGGAACTTAAAGCTAAATTTGCGATTTTATTTTTATATCTGGTTATTCCAACTGTACTACGTATGTGTATACGAGTCTTTCCACGGTAAAGGGGGCATTTTGACAACACGGACCCTATTTTCCAGGGTTTTTAGAAAGGCATGTTGTCACACTATTTGTAACACTTTTTGGGCCTAAGTTCTCTCTTCAGAACAACTTAAACTTATTTATTTTATTTTGAGACCAGACAAAGGTATTTCCTCAAAAATATGGTCTGTGTTGCAAAAATGCCCCCTTTACTTCACGACCAGACACGACTAACCATTGTTTACTAGAGTGCGTTCGGTTAGAAATAGTTGAACTATGGTTAACTATAGTCGTCAATCAAACTTGCCCTTAGAAAATAATGGGCTTGCTAACTTTTGAAGCGGCAATGCACACAATACTATTGCACTCAATGAGATCACATAGAATGGAAGCAATTTGCAATACAGGCGCTATCAAGAGTTTGATCAGAAAAGGCTACGAAATATGCAGCTCCACACCTTTGCTGTCGAGCTGCGTATTTCGAGGCACGAATTTGGTGAGCGCGAATTGCTGATGAGCCTGTGCCTTTAAAGTTTGAATTTTCCAAATGTATATTACAAATGATTTAATTGTTTAGATCGAGAACTGTGTGCTAATGTCAAATTCAAAAAGATTACTTTCAGGGCCGGAGTAAATTGAGATAATTTGGCGTGGCGTCCTCGTAAAAAAAAAAGTTTGCAAAAAAGTCCTTCAACACAATTTTTTTTTATGGTTTTCTGAAGTATTACTGTATCTGTGTGGCTGAAATTTCTACAAGGCAGATTATCAACATTATTTTTTAATATATAATTGCTGGAATTTGTCAAAATGTTTCATTCTTTGAGACAGGACTGATTTTTATAACCATTATCATTCTTATAATGGACCTGACTTCAATAGCAAAATCAGGGCTGTGTTTTACTTATGCGAACTTTAACAAACATTGATGCCAACGTTTTGCCAAATGTGGAATTTGTTGCACAAAAATATGTTGCCTAGCGGTGCCCTGCGGTGGTAGCAACAACATAATGTATCTCGCTGCTAATAAATGAAAAGAAAAAAAAACAATTACGAAAAATACAATTCAATTGTCATTTTCAAAACAAAGCATTATTGTCTGCTTACCTTTCTGCCTTTCTGTAAAATATGCGCCATTTTAAACAGTGACTCGCGAACAATCCAAACATTTGTTGGCGGCGCACAACTCGTTCCACTAGAAATCGTTAGCAAACACTGCGAATATTTGCAAACGTTCGCGTAAGTGGAACGCACCCGTGGTTCAGGGTTGTAGTCGAGTCCATCACAAGTCCAGAGCCGATAAAATCACAAGTCTGTGACAAGTCCCACACAAGTCCGTGACAAGTCTAGTAACAAGAAGCAAAGGATGAACACGCACAAAAAAAATGCCTTTGTTGGAGTTCATTTGAATAGCTTGTGACTTGAATTAAGACCCAGGGACTTGTGAAGGCTCGTGAGGACTTGTGATCGACTTGAGTTGGGTCACATACTAGCTAAATTGCAGAGTTTTGGTGCAGGTTATGCTGAGCTGGTGTTGTCCGTATATATCTTGAGGGCTCTTTCCTTACGCGGCGAGGGGTAGGCGACTTTTTGACTCGATTTGTCCAGACTAGTGCTTTCTCTCTTTTGGATTTCCTGTTTTTCTTCTACGGTTAATTCTTTGACTTCTTCTTTTCGGTCACTGTTGAAGTTTAAAAAGAAAACGCAGAATAGAGTGATTTTCTAAGATGGTTGTCTGTAAAAAAACAAGTCGCCTGTGTCATTCACAAAAGTGGGTCTTTCAAACAAACAAAAACAAAAAAAGGCCAAAGTGTGACATTTTGACAACTTTATTAAAAGGGATTACGAAGTTACCAATTTTTAAAAAGGAAATTCCTTTGTATTTTCTAAATAGTGTAGAACCCATTAAATAATTTACAGTTAGACAAGTCTTGGTATGATAATTTTACGATAACTTGAGTAGCGTTTGAAGAAAGACTGTTTAACAATGTGAGGGGGACATCAAGCCATTGTCAACTCTCACATTTCAAGTCCTTTTTGGCCAATTACATTATGAGTGAAATTTTAAAGAAAATCAGTAAAGGTTTCACAATGTCAGACTTGCATTTCTGAAGATTCAAAAATGACCCATATATTCAGAGCTGCCAACCCTCGCAGATTATGGGGAAGACATATGGGAAAACGGGTTCATTCTGTGACTCCAAAAGTTAAAAGTTCCACAAGCAATGAGAACTAAAAGCTATAAAGGATGTATATTCACATTGAACCTTTTGACGCATTACACATGTAAATTTTGACACGCATCGCCTCGAGAAATTGCAGAGAAGCGGAAATTTTGTGTTATCTGACGCACAAAAAATTTCCACCGAATCACAAAAAATGTTTGCCTCCCAAGTTATTTCCGTGGTTTTCAGTACATTGCTTCATTTCAAGTTCCCTCCGTGCTGTATTTTCGTGAAGCAACGTGCATCAAATTTATGCGTGCACCGTGCGAAAGAAGTTCAACGTGAATCCACCTCAATGACGGAAGAAATTCACGTTAGTCCGTTCTGCGTACTTCCGCATTGAAAACGAGGCTCTTTGTGTCAAGTCGGCAGTACATGTGCACTACAAATACAGTATTGTACAGTGACTGAGTGTGTACGTGTACGTGTCCTTTTCCGCGTGGCATTTGTGACCTGCCATGGCAAAATGAAAAATGTCCCCCAAATATCAAAACCACGTAATCGATGCCTAAAGTGAAATATACGTGAACAATTTGTCCACAATCGATTGTTTTCTTTCTTTTCCATATTCGCATTGCATAAGTACTCAAGATTCATCCTAGCATGGTTGTTCTTGTCAAAATGTTCAATAAACCTGTTAAGATTTTTCTAAAGTGTTCAGCACTTTAGAACACCGCGCGACACTTTATCAAAGCCACTTTTCTCGAAAAGTCCTTCTGGCCACGCCATATTTCCCAAATGCAGTACAGGCCTCGAAAAAACCGACGGCACCGACGGCAATTGCCGCGATGCCCTCAAAATAATGAATGTTTCACGGCAATAAAGTGCCGTGCCTTTTTATTTAACTGCCGTCAGTGCCCTTCATTAAAACACACATGAAAATGTCAAATTTCCCACTTTTAGTGACACATTTCGGAGACAAAACTAGCTCTTCCACCGCTGTTTAAAAATGCAACGAAACCGTACGCAATTTTTGCAAAACCACGCCGAGCTTTATAGCACATAGCACGCACGGTAGCCTACGTGTACAGGTACTAAGGGTACAGTTCGATGAAAGTCCCTCGAACAACGGAACTTCGCCCTGGTTTCCGTGCGAAATTGTACATGTATGTTGAGCGGGCCTCATTGGTATCCGTTAGCGGTTCGGTGTACAGCACGGAAAATATCCGTCGCTCGAGTGACTCTGTAGTCGATAGTTTACTGTAGTCGCTCAATCAAACTTCGCCCTGGTTTCCGTGCGAAATTGTACATGTATGTTGAGCGGGCTTCATTGGTATCCGTTAGCGGTTCGGTCATGGGTTCGGTGTACAGCACGTGCGTGCACTCGTCGACGACTATGATGAAGTACACATGCACTTACGTGTCGATTGCAGAATACAGCCAAAGACGAATATGTACGAACATTAGCATGACGTTCGTGATATAACCGTGGTCATTGCACATGCGTAGCACACAAAATGGCGGCCGCAGGAACCGCGTTTCGTTGCGCGCGCGTTGCGAATGTCAACGAAAGGTCTAGACGATTTATCGATGAGGTGGAAGCAATACCATGTTCAACGCGGATAAATAAAAGAGACAATCCTCAGACTGCAACCCCAGCTAAGTACTATTAATGATTGTTGTGGTGCCCTCCAAGTTCGAGCAAACTGCCGTGATGCCCTTTTTAAATTGACAGAATTGTTGTGATGCCCTTGAAATGTGGGAAAAGGCAAGGCAATTGTTGCCGTGCCCTTTTGAACACGAATTTCGAGGCCTGGCAGTAAGTTACAGAAATAAATTTTGTGTCATTGGAAAACTGAATTGGTCTGTCGTCTCATGTATAAAACTTAGTCATATTGGGGGGACATTTCTCATTTTGCCATGGCAGGTTACATTTGGGAGTGATTGTGCATTCACATGCACACACAGACCGTTAACACTATGCGAACCTCGCTTTGTACTCGTGCACTGTAGCAAATTTGGCCGAAAATATTTTTTTACTCAAAAACGAAACGCAGGATTTCGCCCTAACTCCACAAATCGTTTAAGGTCATCGTTACACATCTTATATATTTTTTTAACCCTCCTCCCACTTATCCCTTTTTAAATACTGAGACAACTCGTCTGCAAACCTGTGTAAGTCCACACAGTTACGGTGGTACCTGGTTTATGCGGACCTCCATTGTATAGTGTACGACACGCTCGTACACATTAGTTCACTTCAGTTGCTTAACCGAAAGTGCGCAGACCGGTCTCAAACTGGTTAATTCAGGATTCATCTATTAACTTGACAACGTACCGATAGTAAATTACTGCTCCGTCATCGCTGATGTACAGTGGCCATGAGTTGAGTGACAATGTGTGTGGGTTCCATTCTAGATCAGACTGCATCTCAAGTAGGGAGACCTCACAGGGGAATGTACCCTTGCCTTTTGCAAAGTCAATGTCCTTGGGATCAAGACCACTCACTTTGGATAACTAAAGAAGAAATCACAAGAGAGAAACAGTTTTTATTGTATTAAAGTTGAACTATCCGTGTTTGGGTAAAAGTCCGAAGTGAGATAACATTTCACTGCAATTTCACTGTGCATCCCACACGCCCATTCCCCTATCTTCAAATTTTTTCCCCCAAGTACTAAACAAATGCAATAATAGGTATCTTGACAATTAACCTAATACTAAAATACCAATCACTGGGGGAAACAAATTAATGCCAAGCTTAAAAGTATTTACGCGACTGCACACGTGCTTGCACGTGTGCCGTGTTGCTAGGCAATTGCTAAATGGGCGGAGGTTACTGGATCGGTCTATTGTACAGGCACTGGGTCTAGCTAATTCAAAGCCCCCACTTTTAACCAATCAGATGACAGGAATCTACGCATGAGGTATACTACACAATATTTTGTATATTAGGAGCCTTTGGTCTGCCTCAGAGGAACAATCAAGATGAAATGTTTAATACCTCTTTTTTAAGTTCATCCACTGTCAAGTCAGACAGGATAACTTCCCCAAACAGGTCCAACTTGAACTCAGACGGTCTCCATCGTCTGGTGAACAATACAACTTGGGATGGGTGGATTACTGGTTCTGGCCCTGAACAGGGTAAGAAAAAAAAACTGCAAGTCAGACGGCATAACCTTCCCATAAGGGTCTAACTCGAACTCAGAATGGTCTCCATAGTCTGGAGAAAAACACAAGTTGAGCTGGGTGGATTACTGGTTCCGGTCCTAAGCAAGGGAAAAAAATGTCTCAAAATCATGTCTGAGCAGTGTTGTAAAAGGATTCTCTCGGCTGCAATTCGTTCACCAAATGCAGTAATGTGAAAAATACTTTCATAAGCTCAGTGCCTATCATGCGACGTCTTCGTACAAATCCTCACAACTTCCCACGATTTCTTCATGACTTAAATCTTGGGAAGGGAGGTAGGGGAAGGTACGACTTTCTGCAACTTCTTATGATTGTGGGGTTATACACTATACCATGACACATGACTTTTTGAGCGGGCCTGCTGATCTTGTAACAAGTTGTGACAAGTCATGAAGATTTATTAAGAATCTATGAGAAATTTTGAGGGCCACGACTTCTCAAAACATCGGTGCGGACTACAAATTTCCAGTCATAGATCAAATGACTTCTGACGATTTCTCACGACACCGAGGCAGAAATCCCCAAAATTTTGAGCATGAGCAAAACTGGCCGACATCAACAGTGTTCCCATGAATTACCACAACTTTTGATGACCTTACCTCGCACATCATGTGAGTTTTTCACGTCGTGAAAGATCTTAAAAAAACAATAATTTAACTCAAACCATAGCTTCAATTTTGTAACTTGTACACTTGACTCGTGGCTAGAAGCAAATTGAGCATGCAACGAGGCGGCTAATTTGGCATCGAAGAAGTCTGCTAAATAAATCGAAAATCCTGCATAGCACCCATGCAAAAAATACACTCCAAAGAACTTTAGGTTTGGGCGGAAATATTTGAAAAAGTTCACGGGTCGAAGATAACTTACTGTCTAGAATCTCGATAAAGACTTCCCAATTGGTGAAGATAGGAATATCCTCCTCATACAGCTGAGAATTAGTAAAGATGGTACCAGGGTACTTCCAAGCTTTCTTACGGAGTCTCAGCCTGTCCAAGGGAACGTCCAGTTGACATTTGGAGTTGATCTCAGGGATGAGTTCCATTTTAGATTGAAGGACGGACATTCCATTGGCAAAGATCCAGTCAAATAGGTACTTGCAGGGCTGGTGGAGGGAATGTCAATACAAAGAAGCATGTAACAATGTTGTAGTACTTCACTCTGCGAGGCTTTCCACGGTAAAGGGGGCATTTTGGCAACACAGATCATATTTTCCAAAATAAAACAAAAGAAATAAGTTTCAGTTGTTCTGAAGAGATAACTTTATAGGCCCAAAAAGGGGTTACAAATAGTGTGACAACATGCCTTTCTAAAAACCCTGTGTACAAATTTCCAATATATGCTCTTAACCGGAACGGCCTAAAATGTAACACAAGTGTCCGTCCCGGTTATGAGCGTATATTGGAAATTTGTACACAGGGTTTTTAGAAAGGCATGTTGTCACACTTTTTGGGCTCAAGTTATCTCTTCAGAACAACTTAAACGTATTTCTTTTATTTTGAGACCAGACAAAGGTATTTCCTCGAAAATATGGTCCGTGTTGCCAAAATGCCCCCTTTACCGTGGAAAGACCCATGTACTACAGAACTCCATTGTACCTTTCATGTCTGATCGGACTTTAAAGTCCGAGCCCTATAGCAGCCTAAAAAAGTTTAGTGTAAAACATAACTTGGGCATGAAAAGGTTAAACGCTAAAACCGAATCCTGGCCTAGACACGCATAACTGCGCCTTCTCATTAGCGTGGTTTGGGCACCTCATTCGCGTGGTTCTGGCCACCTCATTCGCACGGTTCTGGCCACCTCGTTCGCACGGTTCTGGCCACCTCATTCGCACGGTTCTGGCCACCTCATTCGCACGGTTTTGGGCACCTCATTCGCACGGTTCTGGCCACCTCATTCGCACGGTTCTGGCCACCTCATTCGCACGGTTCTGGCCACCTCATTCGCACGGTTCTGGCCACCTCATTCGCACGGTTCTGGCCACCTCATTCGCACGGTTCTGGCCACCTCATTCGCACGGTTCTGGCCACCTCATTCGCACGGTTCTGGCCACCTCATTCGCACGGTTCTGGCCACCTCATTCGCACGGTTCTGGCCACCTCGTTCGCACGGTTCTGGCCACCTCGTTCGCACGGTTCTGGCCACCTCGTTCGCACGGTTCTGGCCACCTCGTTCGCACGGTTCTGGCCACCTCATTCGCACGGTTCTGGCCACCTCATTCGCACGGTTCTGGCCACCTCATTCGCACGGTTCTGGCCACCTCGTTCGCAAGGTTTTGGGCACTTTCCCATTGAATTACCTCGCCCATGCGCACTTTCTAAATGTTTGTGACGATCAAGCACGTTATGTCAAACACAAAACACGCTACGCGTGCACGCGTTCCATACCGCTCCAAACCGGTTACGGTGATGTGCCATTCAATAACACAGTTGATTCTTATCGAGCTTTTAAAGCTGTATGATTTCAAGAAATTATTCAATCGTACCTCTGAACTATTTGGCTGGAGATGGTAGATCTTAACACGGTATTCTCCTTTCTTCAGCGCTCGGCCAAGCTTGATAACAACTCGGCTATCTTCGCTGTAAGACTGTAGAGTTTCCGTCAGTCGAATGCTTTCAAATTCTTGGTTGTTTGCATAAACCCTGTACACCTAGCAAAATATGTCAAAGAAAATATTTGAGATTAAACGACCGTCCAAAGTAGTCAACATTTTTTACGGTTCTACAAAGCGTAGGAATCAGGGAGCGGGGTTGAGGGCCGCATTAGGACTTTACATGCACTGTAAAATGTTGACATTTCATGGCAGTGACAATTGTTTAGTATTTCAGGGAAGGACTCTGGGAGGTGGTCTTGAAAAATACTACTCTCTGTAGAACTGTGAAAATGTTAACAACTTTGGCAAATGCGATTGGCCAAAAGTTAAGACCAGGTCAAGCACCTCAATTACTGACTCTTGAGAGTCATTTCTACATTAAGTTGTATGAATCTTCTCACCAAAAGATCACACTTTGCAATACTTAGAGTCAACCACCCCTGTGACTATACATTGCCAGAATGTGTTAACACATCCCCCGGCATCAAGTGGCTAAAACTAGTGGCATGATGTTCCAGCTATAACAGGGTCTTTTTTAAGGACAAAATGACTAGAAAATGAAAACAAATACATTAAAACACAATATTCAAAGGGAGAAAAGAGCCTTGGGTGTGCTACCCTTGGAGGTAGCCACTTACTCCTGGGTGGAGAGAAGCATTTTATGACAAAATGCCTTGCCCAAGAGCACATGCACCCACAACCTGTAGAATCAAACAGGTCTTAAGCACGTGCATACAAGACCACTCAGCCACAGTGCTCCATAAATGAGTGCAAACTACCACCCTAAGAAAATAGGCCTGCTGTCTTAAGATCACCGAGGGGGGGTAGTTTGCACCATCACCCGAATAAAGAGCAGACACTTTGTTTTATATACCTCGTGCATTGATTTGTTTGTGTTTCTAATGATTGGTATTGCAGAACATGATTGAGAGAACATGATTGCAGAACATGATTGAGTTTTGATGATCGGCAAAAGTCTCCCCATAATTGCATGTTGTCCGCATTAACACGAACACCACTGGTTGCTTCCCGCGAACGCCCGTGCTCAGCACACGTGTACGATATTCAATTCGCGCTGGGGAATAGTACATAAAAATGTACTATCGTTTGACCTATGACGCAAAAGGTCAAACAATAGTGCTTTTTTCAGTTGCGCACGAAAATGGTAGAACTAATCCATGATGCGTGATCTACTTTTAACCAATCACTGAACGAGAATCAATATATGAGGTATATAATGCAAACTAAACTTGGGTAAATGACAGACTCTTAAAGGCACAGGCTCGTCAGCGTGTGCCAGATTCGTGCCAGGAAATACGCAACTCCATGCCTTTGCTATAAAGCTGCGTATTTTGTGGCACGAATTTGGCGCTCGTGCATTGCCGACGAGCCTGTGCCTTTAATACTATTTTGATTTCTGTGAACAGTTTTGACCACAAGACTGCATTCCCTTACCTTGAAGTTTTGCGACTCCGTCCCGACATAAGGTTCCAACGCCTTCTTGAAAACGGCCAGAGACATCCTTTTGTCCACATACACAGGCAATACTGCAATTGGGAGAAACTTGGTTAAAAAAACCATAATTTTAGAAGAGGCTGTGGGGAACACTGCAAAAACATGAGTGCTAGGAACCCACTTATCCTAATTTTTTTAGGTGAAGTATTTTTTTTCATTTCTTTGCAAGAAATAGTCGATTGCAAGTTTTGTTTTCAACAATGTCTAGAGAAATCTTTCCAAAACTGGTAACAAACTTGATTCAGGAAAGAATAAAAGTCTGATGCCAGTACATACTTCACACAAAAGTAAACATGAATGTAAATCTTACGTCAATCTGACGTCGTGCATTTCACGGCAAATATTTGCGAAAGTTGATACTAGTTCAACTTTCTGGATGCGCCCCTGTGACCTGTGTCGCTTCAGAAAAACTCGGTACAGAGAAAATTTGGAGTGAATCGACGCGAGCAGCAAAGGTTTTTGTGATTCTGTGATTTTCACCAAGTCAATTCACACCGTATTTTCTTGAGGCGCCAAGTGTCAAATATTTGTCAACAAGTGAGAAATGGACAATGCAAATACATCAGAAGTGTACATACATCTAGAGTTGTCGACAACTTGCACTGTCTCCGCCCTGAAGTACCAGTTGGGCTGTTTGGCGTGTCTTGTGTTGTGATAGATTTCATCTTCAGATCCATCATTAGTTTCACTGTAAGCAGTATTGTTACCGCTGGCTTCACCCCCTGCCCCCGGGTCCGTATCACTGGGTATGCTCCCCGACTTGCTGTCTGATGTGCCTGCTAGGGGGGAGCTGAGGGACGAGAGGGGTGAAAGAGGGGACTCGGTAACGCCCGATCCGTGATCGGAATCAGATTTCTTGAGTTTTTGGCAATCGGTGCAACCCTTACCGTCACACCAGCACAAATCATCCATCGCGACGTTAGCGTCCGTGCACTGCACTCCTCCGTCTGGAATGAGAACATCTTTATCGACCTCCGACCTCGGCGCATTATCGCCGCTTTCATTATCAACAGCGCCCTCAGGGCTGCTGCGCATTTCACCGCTGTTTCTATCATTATCAATACTCATATCGTCGTTCATTCTCGCGTCGTTTAGGGATACCACGCCACTGTCGGTTTCACTGCCAACGAGATTTGCGTTGTTTTTATCCAGCGGGTGATCGTCGCTTAGCGTAGATGAACTGCCGGTGGGGCTGGGGGTTGGCGCCTTGTTTAAGGCAATGTCCGTTTCTAGTTGGAGGTCATTGTACTTTTCGTCGGTTGACGAAGTCGTTGACGGACAAGGCGATACGCTGTTGCTGTTTGGTGGCTTAAAATCGTCTGTAGTGCGACAAAAATACAAAAAATGTCACTTTTCTGCTGAACATAATAATAATATCTATTTCTTATAGTCGCAATGCATTCTACATTATACACATATGGACTGGCAATGAGGTCACTAGTGCACGACTATGGGCCCCGACGGACTGTGAGTGACCACAAGAGGGTCCTATTCCCCCCCTCCCCCCTCCCCCCAGGACGAAGGCCAAGGGAAATAGGACCCTCTTAAATTTGTACACGGGGTTTTTAGAAAGGCATGTTGTCACACTATTTGTAACCCTTTTTGGGCCTAAGTTATCTCTTCAGAACAACTGAAACTTATTTCTTTTATTTTGAGACCAGACAAAGGTATTTCCTCGAAAATATGGTACGTGTTTCCAAACTGCCCCCTTTACTGTGTAAAGACTCACATGTATATGGAAACTAGCTAAATGTAGTTAATGTTTCCTGCGAAAAATGGAATTGATTACGAATGGAATCGCGATTCTTTTTTGAAATCAGGGTCGACTCCGAAAATGCTGGAGTTGCCATGGCAAAACATTGAGAAATGAGCCAGATATCACAATCTGGGCCGTGTTTTCGGGACCATAAAATTAAAAAAGCTTGGCAAAATCTGTAAACCATAACCAGAAAAACATAGCCCGTCAACCGTTAAATAAGCAATTTGTAAAATTACAAAAATGTATTAAAAAATAATTACCTTTAAAACATAATGGTAGGGTAACCTGTAACCTAATTGTGTTTGCATGCCTGTCCAGCAGTTGATAGAGTCTGGATTCAAGAAAGGGAACCCGTCTATCTTCTATGTTGCTGCTCTCTGCAAAAACCTGGCGAAGTGAGAAACATGTTTGGGTAAAACTTGAGTGAGCTTTTAAAAAGGTATGTGAATCAAGGAAAACAGGGAAGGTATCGTAAAAATTTAAAAATTTTAATCTTAAAATGCACTGAAACACATTTCAAAATGTACATGGTTATAGCCAAATACACACTGGTAAACTAAAATCAAGTCCATTGCAGGCCAGTTTAGTTTTAACCTTAGAATTATATAAAACACCTCGCCAAAATACTATCCATATGAAGCAGACCGGAAATTTGCAATCTCCAATTCGGAAGCAAAAAGGTTGGTGTAATCACTGCACTGCTTTATGGATTTCACTAACTCTTATTATCCTTCGGAACTCAAGATGCGATGGGTTACCTCTGCGTAACTCGTGATGCGTCCTAAGAACGATTTCAAGAAACTTGCGATGAAAGTAACGATGCATATCTGCCATGGCAATGCACCGTAAGCTACGATGAGGCAATGGGTCATCGTAGCATACATTTTGACCAACGATGGTTGTGGTTTTTGCCATTTTTGGAAGACGAGACGAACCCTGGCTCCCCAAAAAAACGAGTAAATTGCCACAGGGCACCCGCTTTGGACGAGAAATTGTATAACTTACACCAAGCCCTATTTAAACTCCACATTTGAGGCTATGCATTCTAGAATTATGTCACAATACTGATCGTCATTGGCTGAAACAATTTCCCAAACTACGCCTAAATCGTAGATGTTGGTATCTCTGGCAGTGTATGCCTTGAATAAAGACAGTGGCAAGCTGTTACCTTGTTACTCTTAAGGAATCCTTCATTCTTCAGCGTCTTGTGTCCAACAACCAGTGGCTTCAAGTCATTATAGTATTTCTCCAGGACTACACGCATTGTGTCCATGTCCAGTCCTGTGGCCTGTGCAAAGATGAAATAAAACTTTATAAAAGTCTGAGCATTCAAGAGTCGTTTCCACTTTCGTTTAAAAAACAAAAAATGTGTTTTCTGTACCTGTGCATCACTATTAACTACTCCTTAAAATGACTTCTGAAATTATCATGAAGTTAGTTCAGGCCGAGTCTTTACTTTGTGAAAGATTATTATAGTACACAATTAGGACATTGCAAGTGTTCATTTGAAATAAAAACCAAGCACCAGTTGTTTTTTTCTTACCATTTGAAGAGCTAATAAACAATTTTTAAATTCTGTTTTCTCCTATATAGAGCCTTTGCACAGGCAGCCATGACAGGGGCAGTCACATTGTCACCGTGCATCATGCACGAATAGGCACTTTGTGGATCTATTGTCACATCATTTAAATATGAAAACCTGCCCCCTGTCATGGCCGCCGGTGCAAACTGACCGGACTGGTTCATTTATTTCCGATTTGACAACCGTAACTTTGGTTCACCCAAAAGTCACAAAAGCTACATGAATAAAGCAAATGGCACCCCGTTTCAGAAATTTGTCATAAAAATTTTGTCTTTACATGGACGCCATTTTGTCATTTCATGTAGGACATGTTAAAGGAGCATATTTATATTTTTCCAGAAAATTAATTTCGGTCTAACTCGCGAATCATATAAAATACCGCCCCAAAATACTATCCATGGAAAGAAAACAGGAAATTTGCAATCTCCGATTTGGACGTGGAAGCAAAAAGGTTGGTCTAATCACCGCACTGCTTTATGGAATGGATAAATTAGTTTACAAAACATTGTTTTTTTGACAATATCCCTGAAAATATACAAATTCAGAGTGTGAAATTTCAGAATGGTAATGAGAAAAATATGACAAATTATATGGTATCAAAATCTCAACACCCATGGGAAAAATGGGGGGAGGGGCTAAATAAAAATGTGATCTGGACACGCTCTATTAACAGGATCTGCCACGCTAGGGCACCCGCCACGCTAGGGCACCCGCCACGCTAGGGCACCCGCCACGCTAGGGCACCCGCCACGCTAGGGCACCCGCCACGCTAGGGCACCTACCTCTGCAATCTGTGCCTTGAAGTCCTGGATTGTTGTAGTGACGTAACATCTCATACTGATTGGGATTGAGATAGTCTCCGATTCAAGGTCAACAACAAACACCTTGTTTGTTACTCCTAAAACATCAATAGAAACAGACTAGAGACTAGTTATTTCTTTCATTAAGGAATACACTGCTTTTATAATTATAGCCTGCTCACCGCAGACTTAAATATTAGAAATGGTCTTGTTTTAAGATCACAGTGTAATATTGCAATCCACCCCAGATCTGGGGGAGTTATAACAAAGGAAGGAAGGGAAGGGGCATGTGCGGTTTTTGCACTTTGCTGCAGGCGCTCATCTCCCGACTCCTTGGGTTTTGAGCCTACAATTTTTTTGTATAGTCTACCCGGCGATAGACCCGACTACTGCTCGGGTCTGCAGTTTCCTTCCCCAGTGCAAGCACCAGGTACCCATTTTACCCCTGGGTGGAGAGAAGCAATGCGTGACAAAGTACCTTGCTCAAGGGTACACGCACCATGGATGGGCCAGATTGGGATTCGAACCCACTACCTTTGGAACTAACCCAGGTTTTAAATACGATCCACTAGACCGCTCAGCCATAGTACTCCACTGTTATAAAAAAGACGGACTTGTTTTTTCGTCTCAAAAATTCCTAAGTGTGTAATAAACCTATGACTGAATTGGCTAGATTTTTAAGGATTTTTATGTTAAATGTTGCTTGTATAGTGTACAGACTGTTGAAACTATGTGTAATAGTCTTAAGCAAAAAATTATTAAATTATTATTATTATTATTATTTACCTCCAGGTCTGTATACAACAAACTCCTGATCTTCTCGCCTCGTTTCCAGCAAGAGATCAAACATATAAGCTGTCTTAACACCCATCAGCAGAGTCCCCATGGGGGTGTTGTCTTCACCCTCAAAAGACCTCTCCAGCGACTCGTGGAATTCATCGTACTTTACCAGTCGACAACGGTCGAGTGGAACGTCCTTGTCAAAACCTAGAAGCTAGTGGATGAAAACATTCAGAAAATTGCTCAATTGGTCACGTTCAAATGACGTCGCTTCTTAAAAATTGCCACGTGCATCATGATTATTTTTGTGACGCGCATCGGTTGCGCCGTATTTAAAACAGATTTAGAGCAACACGCGCGCGTACTTTATGGCGATTAACACGCAGTAGCATTTTTCCTACGAAGATGGAGTCTGTGAACGTGATCAATTGGGCTTGTGCGAACCACTGCACACATGTGCAGGGAGTCAAAATTAAGGCATCTCATTATGCTTTTATTTGACTAAACGGCTGCAACCCTTGCAAGTACCCATTTAGGCGCGAGGTCAAAATACGGTCTGTATACCGGGAAACGGTACATAAACGATACACCTTTGCACAGTTTTGAGTGAGCACGCAAACGGTTCAGCTGGTCTGGCCAAACGGTAGATAATTGGCAGTGTTCAACACACCCGTGTTCGCTGAACAAACGGTTTTCTGCCCACAGACAAACGGTTCCAAGAGGTATTAACTCGAACCGTTCACCGGTATACAAACCATTTGAATTTTGACCTCAGGCCTTACTCCTGGGTGGAGAGAGGCAACTTATGGCAAAATGCCTTGTCCAAGGGCACACGCACCATGTTCCCGGGCGGGAATCGAACCCACGACCGTGGAATTAGACACGCTCTTGAGTTCAATGCACCAAATCGCTCAACCAAATGGTACTCAATATGTTTATCTGTTTTTGCAAATGAACTCCTCAGAAGTAATGGGGGACACACACACAAAAATTGACCCCTAATTTATCGAAAGACCCTCTTACGTCATAACACCACAAGAACACTCCAGTGCCGCGATGTAAGGGGACAGTCTGTCCTGTTTTCATGGAATGACCGCCATATTTGAACTCACCCTGTGGGCAATGTCTGTGGCTTCTCTTAGTGTCTTGTCCTTGTGAACTTCTAATCTTGCTTCAACTGTCTTCCCAGTCACAGGGTGGACGGCAAATAACTTGATCTGTTACACGTGGAAACAAAATGGTTAAGTTTGATTCAAGTCTTGGACTAAAGTGGGACTCAAAAACACAGGTTCTGTTTAATTGAAGGTTTTATACTTACACCCTAGAACCAAGACACATTTTTATAAACAAGTACATTATTGTTGTACAAAGAACAAGATATATGACTTACTGAAAAGCAGATAGAAATTTCACAAAGATTGTCAACTTCACAAAGTGGGTTCGACCACACTTGCAGAGCTGCCAACCCTTCGCAGAATCTTCGGAAAATGACTAATTTTGTGAGTCCTGACATGGATAAAACCCTCCTGGATTGTCATTCTCACAATCGTGGGGATTTTTAGATGTGTTTGGAGTCAAGGAATGAACCCGTTTTCCCAGATGTCTTCCTCAAAATCCAGGAGGGTTGGCAGCTCTGCACTGTTTGTGTTCGTAGGCAAGACATTTAATTTCAACTGCCTCCTCAACCCAATCGATATCTGGTGAGCTGTTAGAGGGAATGCCACAATCTAAGAGCTGATAGGGTTGTGCGCCTTGGCCAGGTAGCCACCTAGTTGAAGCGAAATAGTTCTGGTGATTCCCTGATGCCAGCGGTAATAATGGCAACAGTGCCAGGAGTACCCTGTAGGGGGAATGCCACAATCTAACTGCTGATAGGGTTGTGCGCCCTGGCCAGGCAGCCACCTAGTTGAAGTGAAATGGTTCTGGCGATTCCCTGATGGCAGCGGTAATAATGGCAACAGTGCCAAAAGTACCCTGTAGGGGGATTGCCACAATCTAAGTACTGATAGGGTTGTATGTGTGCCTTGGCCAGACAGTCACCTAGTTTAAGCGAAATGGTTCTGGTGATTCCATGATGGCAGCGATAATAATGGCTACGGCGCCTTTGAATGACAGTCATGTTAGATACTGTGCACCTTGTTATTACTTGCGAGTAGCATGAGCACCAACCTTGCATGTATTTCGATCAATCTCCCTCCGTTTCCTCTCCTCCTCTTCTTCTCTCTGTATTCTTGCCATCAAGTCTTTGATGTGCGGTGGAAACTGCTCTACAGATGTGGAATCTTCAAAGGAATACAAACCGACTTTATATATGGATCGTTCCAAAAAAATGGGAGCCAAAGTGTGAATATTTTGATACTTTGTAAAAAAATAATTTAAAAAGACATATTTTTAAAGACGTCTGCCTTGTTTGCAGGAGGTCGTGGGTTCGATTCCTGCCCGAGCACGCTATGAAGTTTTTCATAGTGTCTACGGAAAGCATTGAGAATACAGTGCTAATATACGTCGAGTAAGGGCAAAAACAAACCCCAATTAACATACATTCTCCCCGACGCAAGACAAACCAATTACTAAAATAATTTACAAGAAGTCGAACATGTCTTGGTGTCGGAGTTTTTAAAATATTTGAGAACATCGTTTTATGATGTACAGGAAATAAAAAGGCATTCTCAACTTTTACACATTTCAAGTTTGTTTGACAGTTCCTTTCAGAAATAAGGCACCTGCATTTTATAAATTCAAATTCATAAATACCTTAGACAGTTTACGCATCCCTATTGGCCGAGAGCACGTCACATAGCCCGTTTTAAACAGACGACAAAGACCAGTGATAAAGACTGGCCGGCTGGCACGCGTTTGTGCCTGCGCCCTAGTCAGCACGTATAGAACACGCACACGCACACAGAAACTGCACGCTCCCTAAAAGCAAAATGTGCATGGTATGGACAAGTACCCGGTCATGTGCGTACAACACGTCTGCATTACGCGCAACACGCATGATCGAACAAAAACAACTTGACACACAACTATCAGTTGTACGAATGTGGTGTAAGTGAATGCAAAACGATGAGCTAAATTTTTACCAATTTACACAAAAAGATATTTATGAATGGGATTAAAAATAGGTTTGGCTAGTCTTAAACAATCCGTTCAAAACCGGCTAGGGTCCTGGGCATTGACAATGATAAAGGACCCTAGCCAGTTTTAAGACTGGCTAAACCTACTTCTAATACCTAATTAAAGTGCAACATACATTGACATACATGTATGAACTTTGGCTGTTACCCATTAAAACCCCATGTATATCTTTTTCTGACCTGCATTTTTGTCTGGTTCCACTCGTCTGTACATGAGCATATACGCATTAGGTAGCGTAGTACTGGGCGCGCTCCGTCCAGGCGCAGCCTCAATGCCGTACGTCCGGCGTATATCATCCTGTGTGGACAGCATCACACTTGTATCGTTGAAACAGAACCACTGTCCATCGCTGAAAGACCTTCAAAGTACATGTAACACACGAAATCCTTTCATATAATTTCTACAAAAATTACCAACTCACTAAGTACAGACATGCTATCTAGGGCAAGTTTGATTCAACGATGGTTAGTCATGTCTGGTCAACCACTTGGAACCAACCCACAGGGCACGGCCACGCTGGTCACTGGTACCCATCAGGTATTGAGTTGATACGTTTTGCACGGAACCAGTTGACTAACTAAAGTCGTTCTCACTTGAACATTAGTGCGCATGCGTGTTGCCAGAATGATGTTTGACCACTGATAGAATCTAGTCATGAATTGAACTTGCTTCTAGATAAATTGGGGAATTAGTCTTTTGCGTATTTCACACCCTGATGTACTGACGTACTTTTACATCCACACTTAGTATCCACATGGCCAGACTACATTTTTGTTGCTATGTAATGCGACTAGGTGCACATGGCAGGTGGGAAATCAATAGTGAAGTGCGAAATCAATAGGGCTTGGGAATGTGATGTCATGTAACAGCACAATGCAGTGGTTTCCGCCATGTTATGTGGCAGTAACGTGCACGATGTATGTTCAGCTTGTTTTGTTCTCACGCGTGCAGGACGCGCGCGCCGCGACATGTGGAATTCAATTACAAGGTCGTTGTTTGCGTGATATGGAATCGCACGGGCACCGCACGCATATCCAAACTTGACGAGGCTGCACGCCAGTTCGCATAGTAACCACTCACTACCTTGAAGTATGGCGGCCGAGAATGACGTCAATAATGGCGTCGTGACGTCGATTCTCAAACCTTATACCATGTTTACGGTACGAGAGAATGCCACAAAGCAACCAGACTGTTGGTTGCTGGGCAGTGGGGAGCACCATGTAGCACCAACAGCTATTATGCAAGGGTTACATGCAAAAGGCTAATTAAATACTAATGCTTAACTTACTTAATGTATGCATAGTAATGACCTCCATTTGCCGTGCCAGAATGCACCATAATGGAGAACAGCTCATATAGGTATTGTGGAGTCGTTGGCACAGTGCTTGCTGTAACTGATGCGGCTTGTTCAACATCGATTCCTTCATCTATCGCGTCGTCGGAACTGTCGCCACGTCCGGCGTTACCAAGGATGTGTGTATGCTCGGTGTTGAAGTCGTAATCTTCGCTGGTTTGCGATTTCATCTGCCAAGATTTGAATGAAACAAGCAGCTTTTTTTTTTAGGTGATCAAACTATGCAAGATGTTGGAGCTGAATTGTTTTTAAAATACCGTGAGAACTACAACAGATATTGGAATGATTCTTTCGTCACATGATAAGAACTTGAAATTGTTGAACAATTTGTGCACAAAAATGTGACGTCATCATGAAATCAATTTTTATATCGCCCGATCACCTAGCGTTTGAACCATGAGTAATTGGGGTAACACGAGCATTTCAATTTATCCCTCTGTAGGGCTTGCTAAGCTCACGTGATAGCCAATCCCAATCAGTGAGGAACAACTGGACTACCGTGATTAGAGACCACCAGTTGGCTTCAAAGCTCAATTGGTAGGGCGTCTGCACGTTAAGCAGTAGGTCCACGGTTCGAATCCCAGTGGAGCCAAGTTGCTTTTCACTGCATCCAGATTTCCCAAATTCATTGACATTTGTCCACATTCGTATCAAAGAAAGTTTTCTCAATTTAGAAAGAAAAAACCCAAAATATTAGAAATAGTTTAATTAGCTCTTGAAGATCTCACCTCTTCTTTCACTTCTTTGTCCATTTCCAAAAAGTCGCTCATATTCAGAAGTTCAGGAAAGGTCACTCTTTGGGGGATAAAACAAATTTCAAGTACGAAAAAGTTTCTGTTTAAAATCGCTGTAATTTAATGTTAACATTTGCATGCCTGCAAAAAAATAAAATGTTTAATGAGTTCAACGGTATGAACTTTTTCATTAGTTCAAAGATGAAATGTTCCATTCAATTAAATGGAACATTTCAGCGTTTTAAAATTGGTCCATATAAAACAGGAAAATCTTCTGTTTCTCAACCATTGCAGCATATCGTCGGGTAACGTGGCCGAGTGGCTTAGGTCACTCACTATAGCTGGGTTTGATACCAGGCTGTGGTACCTGTGCCCTTGAGCAAGACACTCGACCACAATTGCTCCATCTTTCAGAAGGGATGTAAAGCCGTTGGTCCAGTGTGATGTATAACACACTTAAAAAATCCCAGAGCTACTTTCAGGAAGATTAAGGGGATTCCCCGGTGTCTCTGGCCGTCGGCCACCAATAGCGCCACCCACCTACGTATCTCGATGCTTAGGTGGAACACACTTGTAAGCTTCATGTAATTCATCCTACGGGCTACGAAATTAAGTTCATCAAACCCATTAAAAAATAGAGAAAAAAATATCAACTCACTTGTCATTAAGCTTGAGCCTGGCATACGTGGTATAGTCAAAATCAAACCGTTTGAGTTGTAGCGTCAGGATGTATGGGAAAGATAGGAATTTTAGGCCTTTGTGAGCGTCGCATTTCTTATCACAATGCTCACAGAAATATTGGTTGGTGTCGTTGAGAGTCTCTGGTGTGATGAAGGCTTTCAGTGCTTCTTGCTGGAATGAGATGGAATAAATCAAACTTTATTATCAAAATATAACATGATTGAAATATAACAAGATTTTTATTCAGTGATTGGTTGAAATTCTTGGAGAGAGCTTTTCCAGATCTGACAAAATTGCCTGAAATGTCTAAATTTGCAGAAGCTAAAACAACGAAATAAAAAAATATATACCACTACTACAAAGGGAAAAGTGTGGATGTGGGTCTTTCTATAAATTAGGGGTCCAATGTTGGTGTCCCCCGTTACATTTTACATCTCGTTTTTTTGTAAATTCAGGACACATTCTTTAAATACTTTCCATCTCAAAGAGTGAGTACATAAAGTACAATTCATAAAAAATTGTTTAAATACCATTTTATTGATTTTTGTACGAAAAATAACATATATCAGGTGTAACGGGGGACACTAAATGTCACACTTTTGGACCCCTAATTTATAGAAAGACCCATATTGCTCACGCCACTCATTTATCTGCCAATAATTAGCTTTAGAAAAACATGTAGACTACTTTCATTAGTTTTTCTCATTTTACCACATTATTAACTGTTTAAATATTTAAAGGTAAGAATACTTTCCTAATTTTGATGTCTACCGTTAAAGGAAGGGACAACACTTGTTTGAAGTTATCGACGAATTTCCGAGACCTAAACTGCAAAAGATGGCAACTTTGAAGCGTACAGAGTTAGGCAACCCTTTGCAAGTGTTGTCCCTTCCTTTAAGGTCTCCAAAACAAACTCTGACTTACGACACTCCCAAACGTTTTTGATGATCCAAACGGTCTGATTACAAGAGGAATATCCAGAAAGCTGTCTTTCCTTGCGCTCTCGTGGCCACACTGCCAAAGAAAAAAATTAGCACTTTTAACAGCACACTTGAAATTTTTTCAGTGAATACAGAATATTTCATCAGTGAATAGCCCATATTAAATAGCGGCCATCTTGTAGGGCAACTTTTGCTCTTTAAATTTGTCGACAATGTAAGCACAAAATGTGCAACCATGCATGTACTTAAGAAACAAAGAAACTGCCCTACAAGATGGCAGCTATTCGATATGGTCTATATCTAATTATTTATCAATTGTACGAGTCAGGAGTTTTGCAGCACATATTGATCAGGGATACATCATTTTTATTGTACAAAGTGAATTACAGATAAATTTACTTTTCAGCAGTTCTTTACAAAATTGTTCTTTTGTGAAAACACAAATCCTCAATCACATGTGGAGATACCGTACCACCACTTGTAACAGTTTTCAAAACGGTAATCTATCTTTAACGGTATTTTAATAAATTTAAATGATCTTTTCCACACTGACAAATTAAATAACAAGCTTGATCATTTTACCTCCAGACATTTAACGTAATCCTTCATCTGTCCTTGGTAAAGTCTGTTGATCAGATCTTTGTTCTCGGTATTTTTGAATTTTGTCTCTAATGCGTCAAACATTACACGGCAAAGTTCCTGCACGTCATGCTGGTGCCAAGCTGTGAAAAAATAACAAGTAGTAAATCGGGACTGTCCATGAATTAAGATTCTCAAAGTACTAGAATTACTAGAAAAACTATTGAATTCCAACCCTATTGGTCCTTGTAAAGGATTTTAGCTGTTCATGTGGTTGAATGAGTCCTAAACACATGTGGATCATGGCGGCGACTTAGAGCGGATTATGAAACTGACCAAACACTGTACTACAATGTACAGGGTCTAACTTGAGTCCAACCAAAAAATGCTATACCTAGACCACTTCTTTACGGATGCAGCTCAATGACCCAAGATTTACCATTTTTAGTATAACTCGGTCGTGGGTGAACGCTAAGTTTTGCCGTTACGAAAAAGTCCCGGGGCCAATTTCATGGTGCTGTTTTGCAGGTGATTTTGTGCTAAGGGAGGCTCCGGCTATTTCATAGAGACCGTAACCTTTAGCACTACTGAACATTTGCTAGCTTCAGAGGCAGCATTTGCTGAGCACTTGTGACACAACAATGCCCGTTTCCAAGCATGTGCATGCTTAAGCACGCCACGGCCGTGAAATATCCTTAAAGTTAGCACAACTTTTCTGTTACAGTAAGCATACGTTTTCAGCTAACGCTTAAGCAGCGCCATGAAATTGGTCCCCGCACAGCAACTTCAAATGTTAGATTTTTTTCAGTCTTTAAAGTACTGCGTCTGAACATAGTCACAAAGGCATTGACAAACACATACCTTCATTACTATCCCATCCAAAGCTTTTAGTGACATCATAGGTCTCAATGGATCTCTTGGTGCTGGTTTGAAGCTGTACAAACAGTCTCTGTAGCTGGTATGGGATACTCTTACTTGGGTCTTCAACACTCTCATCAAAACACCATCTGCATAATGTGTGAATCAAAATGAAATGGGGTTTAACATTTCTCTTTTGGAATTAGGTTGGCGTTGCGGTGCTTTCTTCACCTTCCTGGCCCTGGTTCGAATCCTGTCCAGGTCAGTATGTGGACTGGCTTCAGAGTCCCTACTTGATTCCATGGGTTTCCCCAACAGACTATCAAATAGCTGCCATCTTGTAGAGCAACTTTTGTTATTTAAATTGGTAAAAAATGTAAGCACAAAATGTGCAACCATGCATGTCCTCGAGCAGCAAAGAAACTTCCCTACAAAATTGTGGCTATTCGATATGTGTGTTGGGGTTTTCCTCCCATCTCTAAAACTAAGCATTTCTTCATCGTCTTCTCTTTACATGTTTCTTCAGGCTTAAAAGCTACAGTGTCTCAGGCACCTTTGAGGAATCCATGGTTTCAGTACAAGAAAAAAATATATATATATAATAAGCAGTCTTCAGAGTCCAAAGGATTAACACTACCAAAAGAATAACAAGACTGCAGTTTTAAAATGCTTGTGCTTTTGTTAATATTACATTTATGCATGCTGATTAGGCACTATGCCAGATATTGCGGCACAGTTATGCATTCATGCAACACCGAGAGAAAAGTTCAATTCTTAGAGAAAACCTGCAGCAAAATACCACTGTTTAATACCTCAGCTGGTAGAGCATCTGCTCCTTGTGTCAGAAGTCTTGGGGAAACACTGAGGGAGTATACCACTGTGCCTCATAGCTCAACTGGTAGAGCATCTGCCTGGTGTGTCAGAGGTCTTGGGGGGAAACCTGAGGGAGTACATGTATACCACTGTGCCTCATTGCTCAGCTGGTAGAGCATCTGCCCAGTGTGTCAGAGGTCTTTGGGAAACCCTGAGGGAGTATACTACTGTGCCTCATAGTTCAGCTGGTAGAGCATCTGCTCCTTGTGTCAGAGGTCTTGGGGAAACACCGAGGGAGTATACCACTGTGCCTCATTGCTCAGGTAGTGTGTCAAAGGTCTTGGGGGGGAACCTGAGGGAGTACATGTATACCATTGTGCCTCATAGCTCAGCTGTTAGAGCATCTGCTCCTTGTGTCAGAGGTCTTGGGGAAACACTGAGGGAGTATACCACTGTGCCTCATAGCTCAGCTAGTAGAGCATCTGCCTGGTGTGTCAAAGGTATTGGGGGGGGGGGGGGGGGGGGGGCCTGAGGGAGTACATGTATACCATTGTGCCTCATAGCTAAGCTGTTAGAGCATCTGCTCCTTGTGTCAGAGGTCTTGGGGGAACACTGAGGGAGTATACCACTGTGCCTCATAGCTCAGCTAGTAGAGCGTCTGCCTGGTGTGTCAAAGGTATTGGGGGTGGGGGGGAACCTGAGGGAGTACATGTATACCATTGTGCCTCATAGCTCAGCTGTTAGAGCATCTGCTCCTTGTGTCAGAGGTCTTGGGGAAACACTGAGGGAGTATACCACTGTGCCTCATAGCTCAGCTGGTAGAGCATCTGTCTGGTGAGTCAGAGGTCTCAGGTTTGAATCCCAATGAGGACCATATGATTTCTCTTATCCCATGTTTGGTGGTTTCATTTCAATGGAGATAAAGCCCCATACCAAATACTGCGTTCTTTAATTTGAACATATAATTGTCTTACCTGTATAATGCATTTCTGAATTCAGGAGTCATGTAGAGTGTTTGCAGTAGACTGTTAAGGTAACAAGTCATTGCTTGGTTGATTAGACCCACATAACCTAGCAGGAACAAAACAAAATTATCAGTGGGCAGATTGGACAATTTATTGCTTTCCGGTGACGTCACGCCTTCCTTCCACCATTTTGGTTGTCATTTTTCATGACCCACATGGCTAAAAAAGCAAGAAAAGCGCATTGGTTGCTTAACCTTGCTTTATGTTGTTGCGCCATGGCTGTTGTATCGATAAAGATAAAAACGTATTTCTTCATGCTAAAAATCGCAATCAAGTAGAAGCAATTTCATTTTTACAAGCCGAGTGCATGCTCAATAATTTAAACGTATCGCAGCGCGCGCGTGCAGCATCTTCAAATGAAAATATGCTGATGAGTATTTTTTTACGCGTATCTGTTGGCGCGCGCCTGTACGCGCGTGACCGTTGACTACCAAACATTTCCGGATGTTCTACGTCACGGAAAGCACTCAATAGGCTTGGGGCAGTTCAAATATTTATAGAATCAATTAAAATTCATGATTCAATTCGGATTCAATTCCATTTTCAAATCAAAAGTTGGCTCTAAAATTTAAAGAAAATATTGCAAATCTAACACAAAATCCTGCCAAATTGTAATTTCTGCATCCATTAACACTCCAGAATTTGTGGGTAGCAAAATAATGTGAATCGATTCCTACAAATTCAATTACAACAGTCCAATCTTCCACACAAATGTGACATTTTAAAACATTTTGATAATTCATTGACATTTCGGTCAAATGTAATTCGAATTCATAAAGAACAGGTGGTTCTTTCTATAAATCAGGGTTCCAAAGGTGTGACAATTAGTGTCCCCCGTTACACCTGATGTGTTATTTTTCGTACAAAAATAATTAAAATGGCTTTTAAACCATTTTGTATGAATTGTACTTTATGTATTCACTCTTTGAGATGGAAAGTATTTAAAGAATGTGTCCTGAATTTACAAAAACAAGATGTAAAATGTAACGGGGGACACTAAAATTTGACCCTTAATGTATAGAAAGACCAAGGTGGGTCCCATTTTATTTGTTATGCATTTTATGGATGAGCAGCACAAAAAATGCCACTATCTCTTGTTTATTATCGTGTTTATTTATAGTAAGTTTGTTTGTTCTGTTGAAACATGACAATGGCACATGTATTGGCACATTCTGTATCAGACTGACCAACGTTTACAGGTCATAAATAACCAAACATTTGAGGGGTTTATTTACCTACTTGTTTTAAATTGACAAGATCAGGGTCAAAGGGCAAATATTCAGAATTGCAATGATAATGATGATAATGGTGACATCTTATAGCGCACATATCTACCGGTATCCTGCGGGATACTCATGGCGCTTTACCATATCATTACCCTGGTCATTGGGCACAACTCCCTGGGGAGTATACGACCCCAGCAGCCCGACACAAGCGCTCAGTCAGTTCCTACGTGATGGAACATGCACACAGAAACTGCACACAATATCTCAAGCAAATTAGACGCAATGTGGCAAAAATTAAGTACACGGTCGTGTGCGTACAACACGCCTGCAATACACGTATCGTGCGCGAACATATCAAAACAGTTTGAATTAACTGATGAATGTGGGAAAGTACAATGCAAAACGGCACGCTTATTGTCAAACCTTTTTGGTGAGTTTTACTGATTTACACAAAAAGGTATTATTACAAGCCATAGCCTTACCTGAATTTGATTTGGGTCTGACTGCTGATGCGTATGAGCCGTAGCCATAATCGGTGATAGACGAACATGTGTTGATAGTTGGCGCAGTAATGAGTGGTTGCGTGTCGTCATCACTATTACGCGCTGATGCTGCAGCGGCCATTGCTGAAGTGTTATCGTCACCGCTTGTCACTGTGATGCCTGTTGCGCCAGCCTGCAGAAAATGACATTGTGCTATATTAAAGGAGCATGTTCAGATTTTTAATGACGAGTGAAACAAGAAAGAATTGACAAGATACTTACGTTGATAGGAACAGGCTGTATGCCGTCTTTGTCCTGAATTTCAAAGAAGTTTCTCTTCTTATCGGGAAGCAAGCCCACTTCTCCCAGAGTGTGAACACCCAGATCATTCATCAAGATCTGCTAAAAAAACAGACGAACTTTACACGTCAACAACTGATTCTACTCCAAAACACTAAGGGTGGATTGCAATAAAGAAAGTTGAGATGTCTTAACTAAGATGTCTTAGCTAAGACATCACAGGTGAATTTTGTTCCAGTTGCAATGTCGATGTACGCTACATGTAGGCTTTAAACATTCATTATTTGTTTTATAAAACACCAGAATAAATTCCCGTCATCCGAACTCGTTGAATCGCCTACCATTTGTGTCTGGTGAGCAGCTAGCTAGCTCACGAAGAACGTGCCCGCTTTAACGCACAGTTCGAGAGGATAACGCGCAACAACCAACCACCATCTGCACAGCCGTGCCTACACGTACTTTTTGCGCGTAACTCATAGTTGGAGTAGATATACCACGGTGCTTCGTGGATATACAATGGTGCGCGATTCGTTATACGGAATAATAAACGACATGTGAATGACATCGCACCTATCAGATGACAGGGATTTATTCAGGTGTTTTATAACCACTAATGTCCACTATTTACTCACATTGTCATCACCATCTATACCACCTCTCTGCCACACGAGGTTAAACGTGTCCAATTCATAGTTGGCTTGCTTAGCAATATCCTCACAAAGGTCGCGTGCCGTCATGCGCAGGGGTAGGTTAACCGTGATTTTACACTGGTTCCATTGGGGGTTTGTAGTGTCACGTACAATACATAGCGCCAGGCGATCATCTGGTTGACCACTGGTCTAAAAATACAAAAATACACTTTCAAAGCCACTAAAATTAAACTCTTCCAAAAGGAACCACAATTTTCTTAAAATATTAATTCTTGTTCAGAACAGAAGTTTGTTGAATACAGTGAACTTGTGGATAACGAGGCACTGATTGACCAATCACTTTCAAGACTGTTCCGTTTCCGCAATTTCCTCCAATTTCCGGTGGAAATGTTAGTTATTCCCACAGTAGTGAATCAGAAATGTGACATTTTCTGTTTCTGGAACTTGGAAGAATCATGCAAAAGTTGTTCATTCATGTACCGGTACATGTAGCTGACCTCCGACACAAGATCTCAGTGTACTATTAGCCATGTATCCAGCCTCAGTATGTGCCACATTCGCATTTTCCTTAACAAGAAGTGCGAACAAGAATGTGACGTCTTAAAATTTGTGACAAATTTTAACGTTTACGTTCCTGCCAAAAAGTGGGCATGTGTTACATGTATATTTGAGCCTTGTCTAAGACGGACTCAAACTTTGGCAGCACAAAAGTGCAAATCCGGGGTCAAATTTCGAAGTCCAAACTGCATGGCACCTGCTCGGAGCTGGCACTCCCTGCCAGTGATTCATCTGCTTGTCCTACATGTGTACCTTTGCTCTGCCCTTCCGTCTTTTTAGGGATTTCTTCTGTAACTTATACATTTTGAGGGAACAATTTAGAAGCCGATCATGTCTTCAGATCTCGTGTACAAAACACATGAGACTGGCTGAAAAAGTGTTTCCTCACAAAATCTTAATTTTCTCACTCCTAATTTTGTTTTCATCAAATCTGCACACTAAACCGATGCTTTTAAAGAAAATAATTTTTGATCAACTTCTCTCTCAACTCTTACCCATTTTCTTGGTGTTATGGAAATGTGTTTATGGATTTCTTCCATACGTTTTTATTTTCCCCTCAGTCCTTATTTGGAAAGAATTCCCTTTACTGGTCCCCACTCATTCTCCTTAACCACCAAAACGTGTTAATATTTTAAAGGGAAGTGAATTTAAGAGTTAAAAAAATCAACAATTTCCTTAAAAATACTTTTCACGCGCCATCTCAGTGGCGACCAGTGAACCGAATTCATACCCCTTATTTTATGTTCAAATTTCCAATTTACCTAAGAGATGATTTAATGATCAAATTAGACTGGTGTTCTGATGATGTATAAGGGAATTGTTTTCCTTACAGTTTTAAAGCCACTTATTTCCTTATGACTCAATCACCACCAAAATGTGTTATAATTTAAAGGGAAGTGAATGTAGTACTTGTGAACAATTTCAACAATGTTCAACAATATCCTTGAAAATGCTGAAACTTTTTCAGAAATAATTTACAAGTCGGACGTCACACAAGCCCTCCTGCACTGAACCTATAGGACATCTCAGAAAATATTCCTCTTAAAATCTTCATATTTTTCCCCCTCCAAATTTTTTTAAAATTAGATTTGCACTTATTGATGTTTTATAAGTCATTTTAAGGAAAAAATACAGGTCCGAGTACGGAATTTTTTTCCACTTTTTCTGCCATGTTTCCCATATTAAGACATGGCATCTCAGTGGCGACCAGTGAATTGAATTCATAACCCTTTAACGGTACATTAGGCCCGATATTGGGCGAATTCTGGTGATAGTGTGTCCCTGAAACAAATTTTAACACAATAGTTTAAAACTTGAACAGCGTTGTTCACACAAATAATTCTTCAGAAAGATTTTAGTAGTTGATCATGGTTCAGACCTTGGGTACAAATCGCACAAGACAAGCTGAACAAATGTCCAAGTCGGTAAGTGTAATCTTAAATATTTATCACTCCTATATTTAGGTTTTTCTATCAAATCTGCAATTACTGATGCTTGATAAGTCAAAAAGGCCCTACATGTATATCATTGGCAAGATAAAACTTTACTGATTCGTGGAATAATAGTGCAACATATAAGGAATAATGTTGGTAAACTAGCCTGAAGACATTTTAGCTACATAGATGCATCAATGCTTCAGAAAACCTTGAAAATCTATATGGATTTTGTGTACAAGTGAATGGTACAAAAGTCCAGTGCACAGGACTTTTTTAGAAAACCACCTTCGGTTGACAATTTCTGACATGAAATACCATTTTGGACAGATATAAATTCATGTGGTGTTTGTTACCATTGCTATCAACACTTTGAGTAAGGTTTTTCTTGTCAACTCATGAAAAACAAAATTGGGTCATTGCAAATGATACGATGGGCCTTTAAAGGACCCAAAACAATTAATGATGAACATCTTATTCTCAATTCTTTACCTTTTTCTTTTCAATTTCGAGTAGAAAAGAAAAATACCTAATAGAAAAAAAATAATCAATGCAGTGGCCAGACAAAGAATTCCATACCACTCAACACTTGCAAGTAATATTATTTATGTTATTAAAATAATGAATAAATCATTAGGCCAATTTGGGTGAAGTTCAAAATCTGCATGCGCAAATTCAGAATTTGCGCCGAGCATATTGCGCCCAACAGTAACAATCTTTGTTTTCTAAATGTATTTTGGCAAGGTTCTGCAAAATACCAATTGACATGTTTTTATAAGTATTCCTTTTGAATTATTTTACAGTCATGGACATTTAAAACCACACACAACCAGCTGGGAATTATTGTGTTATTCCAATTTCGAGGCAAAATGAGAAACGGCCACTAGGCCTACATGAAAAGGGTTTGCACAGACTACCGCCTGACATGACCATGATGACCGATGATACTATTTACCGGAAAACACTGGAAAACACCAGAAAACACTAAATACCGGAAAACACACTAAATACCGGAAAACACATAAAACACTGGGAAACAAACACCGGAAAAGGTAATTTTTTCGTATACATTGAACAAAGATTTGAATGAAATTACCTCCTGGAATCAACAGATCATCAAATTCTAAGATATACTTCCCACTTGCTCTTCTGTCGCAAATGTTGCATTTCTGAGATAAATAAATTATAAAATGTTTTGGGGAGTTATTTGGGTGTTTTCTGGTATTTAATGTATTTTCCAGTGTTTTCTGTTTGGTGTTTTCCAGTATTTAGTATGTTTTCCGGTGTTTTCCGGTATTTAGTATGTTTTCCGGTGTTTTTCGGTATTTAGTATGTTTTCCGGTGTTTTCCGGTAAATAGTTATTACCGATGACGACTGAGTGAGTTGAGAAAATGAAGTTGCGTTGACCAGTTGACTGCTACTAGCTGATTTTTCTTCAGGGAGGCTTTTTACACTTACCTCAAAAGGAACAAAAGGAACAAGTTGCCCGTTATTAACTGGAACCACCATTATTTCATATCACGGGCATACAAAGAGTATTCGTGATAAAATGTTGTCGACTATTTCACCGGAAGTCTAGATCATTTTCAGATTCGGGTGCGTTTCGCTATTCAGTAAAAATAAAAAAATTAAAGGGATCTCTCATTGTATGACCCCTGTCCCGTGGCATATTACTTGGTTTGTGTGACTTGTATCCCTACGCTAACGACACAAAAGTTTTTCTAAAATAGCTCGTGAAGAACCCAAAATGTTCAATTTTGATCCAAGGTGACCAAACAGAGCTATTTACTGCGCAATCTTTGGAATTCCGCGTCGAAATATCTTGAGAATGTGGCACTGTTTTAACTCGTGGCGGATGGTTCAAAAGAAGACGCCCTCAACGGTAGCTCTGACATTGCAAAAACAAATTGCTCAATGTAATTTCATATTTTATTAATTTTAGTTTTTAAAAATATATGAATACTTAACTCAGTATAATAACTCTTATTTTATACTAGCATTTGAAGAAATAACACCCTTGTTAATAATTTTTTTGAGTTTGATCAAAACTTAACACTTGTAAAATAAACCTAAATCAGTGAACAAGCCTACGTTGATCGGCCTCTTTTTCTCGCAACCGCCGTCAAGCAAAGATGAGGTGCGTGATACACGTGGCATAAAATCCAGAAAAATCCTCCATTTGATGAAAGAACAAACGTTCATGTGCATCAGAATTGTACTTGTTATGTGTTTCTCTCAAAGTCCTTCGTTTGTTGTTCGTTATTTTTACCCCACAAGCAGACAAATTATTGACTTTTAGGGGTGTTGAATTCCATATCTGGCCACAGAGGATTTACCTTTTCCTTCGTCTATGCATTTTTATGACCACCCCCCCGCACTGCCCCACCCCTTAGGTGGGGTTTTGTCACGTTTTTCGTGCCCCAGGGTGGGGATTTTGACCCATTGAAATACACATTTCTATGCATAAATAGCCAAGGCGCGCATTTTTTGCACCCGAGGGTGGGGATTTTTGTCGCCTAAATTTTTTAATTTTTGTCGCGTGAAAAGTGAGTTTTCACACATTGTCGCAAACGGTGTCCGGATATGGAATTCTTCAGTAGTGGCTTAATCCGTCATCTTTTGTATTTCTCATGCAGTAAAGTAACTCGTGACACGCTCTACGAGGCGGTGGCCGAAGTCCTGAAGGGCAGCAAGGCGGCAAAACGTTGCTTCCTGGAGACGGTGGAACTCCAAATTAACCTGAAGAACTATGATCCACAGAAGGACAAGCGATTCTCAGGCACCGTCAAGTATGACCACCGAGCGGGACCTCTACCCAGGGTCGTGAAATAAATGGGAAGGCAGCTTGCTGCCGAAAATAATCATTTTGGGACCTCTACCCAGGGTCTTAAAAAAACTGGGGAGGCAATAACAAATATGCCGACTAATTGATGATTAAAACCATTGCAAAGATGTAAGCAGTTGACTTAGAGTATTAAAGTGGAAACAGCACCCTTTGTGTTGACAAGGTTGCTGGGTCTACACTAGCTAAGGTTACCTCAGCCCTAACTTATCATGTGGTTTAATATTTGAATGCAATTTTTGAAGGAGAAAATGTGATTTTTCTTTAGAAAAGCAACATTTGTGACAAAAGTGATTCCAAGAGGTAATTTCCTTTAAATCTTTGTTCAATGTATACACAAACATACTGCTCTTTGTGGTAATGTCAGTTTAAGGGGAAAAGTAATGGAAAGAATTTACGAGTCGGACGTCACATAAGCCCTCCTGCACTAAACCTATGGGACAAGTTTTTTCTCTCCAAATTTTGGATTTTTATTAGATTTGCACTTATTTGTGCTTAATAGGTCATTTTAAGGAAAAAATAGTGACGTTGGAGTATGAAATTCTTTCCAAAGTAATTGTCAACTTCCCAATTCTTACCAAAACTCACTTGTTGTTGCAAGATCTGTGATGAGAATACAGTTTGGCATGTATTATCAGAACAGCCATGTTGAACTGAACTAAACAGCTCTAGAATTACTCTGAGATCTGCAAAACAATGGGCTGTGTTCGTGTGAATTTTGTCGGAGGAAGCAATTTTGTGAATGCAGGACTGTAAATTCACGGAGGCCATTGCCTCTGTTGCCTCGGTGCCCTTTTGCAATCCTCCCATAGACTTTTTCATTTTAAAAGACGACTCCGAACAGAAATGGCATTGACGAATTTTCTGCCCTGTGAATGTGAACAAAGTTTGTCTTTATTTTGGGGAGAGGCAGGTTTCTTGAATCTTTGTAAAGTTCTGAAGATATTAACAACTTACTTTTTTTCTTTTTTGGCGGAGTATATTATTTAGTGGGCACAATAGTGAGCTAGTCTCTGTTCAAGACCTGAGACCCGATTTTGAGTTATTTTCCTTTATCAGGTTGAGGAGTATCCCTCGTCCCAAGTACAAAGTGTGCGTCTTAGGCGATCAGCAGCATTGTGATGAGGCTAAGGCCAACAACCTGGCCTGCATGGATGCTGAGGCACTCAAGAAACTCAACAAAAACAAGAAACTCGTCAAGAAACTTGGTGAGGACCTGAATACTGCCTTACTTTACAGAGTACCACAAGGAAGGAATTTTATGGAAGGCATTGAGGCAAGAAGCCCACACCCTCTTTTGTTCCTGGGGCCAATTTCATGGCGTTGCTTAGCACAAAAAATTGCTTAGCACAGGATTTGTTTGCTTTATTTTGCAAAAATGGATTGCCAGCCAAAATCGTAAGTGATGTGTATTGAAAGGTATTCTCCTACTCTTTCGAAGAACACAAGTTGGTGTATAATTTTGGCTTGTAATCCATTTTATAAAGCAAACAAATCCTGTGCTAAGCAAATTTTCGTGCTAAGCAACGCCATGAAATTAGCCCCTGGTCTTGGGCTTGATGAATTATTCTGTCATGTCCATAAATAAGAAAATGGCAACATATACTTCGGGGCTTGGTCTTGGAGAAATTCCTTTCCTTGTTACCATGCAGGATATTCTTTCCATGTCATTAATTAATTCTTTTCAGCAAAGAAGTACGATATGCTTTCCTTTCATTTTGTCTTGGTTTATGTGTTTGATTTTTTTTTTTTTTCCCTCATCTTTTCAGCCAAGAAGTACGATGCTTTCTTGGCTTCAGAGGCCCTGATTAAGCAGATCCCTCGACTCCTTGGACTACTTCCAAATACTGAAAGTCACCCAGGCCTGTTTTTTGTTGATCTTGGCGGCCTGGGTGACTTTCAAGATCAGCACTTTTTTTCCCCATCAAAATCGTTGCTCAAAATGGAATCTGAAGTCTTTTTCAGATTGTATGACATGGTTCTGCAGAATGTATGACATGGTTCTGCACGCATGTGATGTGAGTTTGTGAATTTGAGAAAAATGGAGGTGTGTACGTAAGTTTTCAGAGAATTACGGCCAGGGAGGTATGTAGAACGTGTAGAGATTTTGATTTTACCAAAAATGTCAATTTCCTGTAAAAAGACTTGTCTAAAGATTCCATTTTGAGCAACGATTTTGATGGGGAAAAAAAAGTGCTGATCTTGAAAGTCACCCAGGCCGCCAAGATCAGCAAAAAACAGGCCTGGGTGACTTTCAGTATTTGGAAGTATCCTTGGACCAGACTTGAATTCAGATTCATGTGTTTGATGCTTTCTTCCCTCATATTTTCAGCCAAGACGTATGATGCTTTCCTGGCTTTAAAGGCCCTCATTAAACATCCCTCGATTTCTAGGAACAGGCTTGAATTTAGTCTGTCTTGGTTTGTGTTTGATGTTGTCTTTCCTTCTCTTTTCAGCCAAGAAGTACGATGCTTTCCTGGCTTCAGAGGCCCTGATTAAGCAGATCCCTCGACTCCTTGGACCAGGCTTGAATAAGGCTGGCAAGTTCCCCACGCTGGTCACACACTCGGACCAACTGGTCACTAAGGTGGAGGAGGTTAAGGCCACTATCAAATTCCAGATGAAGAAGGTAATCTTCATGTTATGTGAAAGTTTTCCTTTTCAAAAAATGGGAGAATTTGTAAACATCACAACTATGGCCTCTAACTGCGATGGGTCTAGAAATGAACCAAGAATAGTAGCTTGTTGTCCAGAATGACTTGAGAAAGCAGTAGAAGGGAGGGGTGCTTAACAACACTTAAAGATAGTATACATGATTGGTAAACTGTTAGTTTACCAATAGTTTTATCCCCCTGTGTGATTGAAGATATGCATGATTTTAAAACCAACCTGAGCAAAAATCAGCTCCGTACTTCTGATTCTTTGAGACACCAATCATGTGTACTGCCTTTAAACTAAGAGGGAAAAAGACAGAAATTTTAAAGGCCCATATGGTTAGAAATTTGATCATGGTGCCACAGTACAAAATCTTTCTCAACATTTTATAATTATGCTAATGACTAATCACGTGCACACTGGTGATGTAATATTGTTACATTATACAAGATTTGGGTTTCATCATTAAGTCATCTTGCGAATTGCAATAGATGTTTAAAAGATTCTTTTGTCACATAAAACAACTTAAATTCTTTAGCAAATTGTGGACATAAGTGTGATGTCAAAATGACATCGTCAGGCAACAAATTAGAAAAAATTTCAGCTTAATATATAAAAATATGTTGACGTCAACTGTAATAAATATTTGTGACGTCATCATGAGATTATCACAAAATTGTCATTAATTCCGAACTTCTAATTCTAATTACAAGCCTTGGTTTATAATGAAAATGTTTGAAAGTAGTTTTAGGCCGTGAGCACAACCCCGTTCATACACAAACGTTGCAAGATCTGTGATGAGAATACAGTTTGGCATGTATTATCAGAACAGCCATGTTGAACTGAACTAAACAGCTCTAGAATTACTCTGAGATCTGCAAAACAACGGGCTGTGTTCGTGTGAATTTTGTCGAAGGAAGCAATTTTGTGAATGTGAACAGATCTTTGACCCATTCTCACTAGAGAAATTGCTTCGTTCGATGATGATTAATCATCTTCGTCGAATGAAGCGTGCGTTCACATCTAACTTAACGAAGATCAAATGAAGAGTGGTACTGTTCACATTAGACTACTGCTAAAGAAGATCAAATGAAGCTGTGGGAGGCCACTTTGCCTGGACGCACATGCGTGTCAAGCTTCAAATGTCTGACGCACTGTGTGGTTTTCGATTGGTGCATCATTGTTATGTTATGTGTTTGATTGGTGCTTGATGCACGACGTGCTTGTGCAACCAAGGCACGCCAAATCGAACGAAGGGAGCGATCACTCTACAAATTTGCTTTGTCGAATGAAGCCATCTTTCATCGAATGAAGCTATTTTGCTTCGTTGAATGAAAAGATTCTAATGTTCGAATGAAAAGGTGTGCGTTCACGAAATCTTTGTCCATCGTCGAACCAACCAATTTCTCTAGTGTGATCAGGGTCTTTTTTGTTGGTGTACTTCACTTTCTAAAGTTCTGAAGATAATATAACAACTGGCTTGCTTACTTTCAAAATTTGTCATCTAATGCTGTAAAACTAAGCATCCTTATCTGTGCTCGACAACAGGTTCTGTGTCTGGCCGTTGCCATCGGTAATGTCAAAATGACAGAAGACGACTTGGTCAGCAACATCGCCCTGGGGATTAACTTCCTGGTGTCTCTACTCAAGAAAAACTGGCAGAATGTGCGCACGCTGTACATAAAGAGCACGATGGGCAAACCGCAACAGATCTACTAAGCAGGCTAGACCACTGTGCTAACCATCTTGGGACAGGTTAATTGCAACAAATCATCACTCGTAGTAAGGTTACTCTCCGGGATTAAATTCCATACGATGTCATCACCTCCACTCATTTTTTTTCTAATATCACACAGATAGGTTTCCAAAAATTATGTCCCGTTTTGAAAATTTAAGCCTGTCATTTTAAAGGGAATTATACCCAAGAAACAAAACAAAGTGTAACTCGTAAATATTTTAATGCAAAGAACAAGAAATATTACCCATTGAAAAGCGAATAGGAACTTCGCAAAGCATGGAAATTTTAGCGATGCGTCGCACTACGGGCAATACACGAAAAAGTTGTACGCAAAAACATTATTCTTTAACAAAATGGCGGCGCCCTGCAATTGCCATTTTTTGGCCAATTTGTATCCACTTTTTAGTAGGTAATATTCATGTTCTTTGCATTATAATATTGTACGAGTTGTACTTACTGAATACAAGGTCTTTTGTTTTTGGGTATAATTCCCCTTTATACTTCAAATTCAATAACTGTTGTCAATTTATGCTGCCCACAAATATAGTTCCTGAAATGTTTGATGTTATATCATCTACTGCATTTCTAATTTATCCTAGATAATTAAAAAAATTAATTTTGGAATGCTGATAAATGGCAAAAATGGGGTAAAAAAGCCTGTTTACCAAGGTGAGATTGCATGCAAGAATTAAAATAATTGAGGGAAGAGATTGTTGCTTTTATTTCATTTACTTTAGAAAGTCATGCTATTTTCCCCCTCCACACCTCCAATATTATGGGACTTGTAAAGTCTTATGCACAATGAGAGTTATCTGCTGAGCAAAGATCAATTTGTAGTCATGGTTTGCGCATGCGCCGAATCATTTTGACATACGTGCAAGCTACAAGAATGTAGTGCAATTTTGTTACACAACGCCATTAGCCTTTTAGAAGTATGGCGGAACAAAAGAAGAGGGCGCAACATTATTTGGGTATGAATTGTTTTAACAATTGTATTTCTTTCCAAAAACATGATTTCCATGTTGCAATTGTAATACAGAGACAGAATTATAAATAAGTGAAAAATGCAGTTATGTTGCATTTTATACCCACTTCGAAGTGCGCCCTCCTATTGTGTCCGCCATACTTCAAAATGGCTAATTGGTTTGTGTGCATAAATGTACGTCGTGTACTCGGCTCGTGCTGCAGTATACAGTGTTCATGAGTGTTTACAATATGCAGAATTCAACATGTACATAGTCATCGTGTTGCGCGCCTTCGTTCGATTCCGCATCTGGAAAAAAATCGGTATGGCGGCCACGGTGTCTTTCCATCGGCGAAAGATGTGCTGGAAAATTGCTGTCGGGACCAAATTTTACCTGGGAAGTTTTTTACATATTCCTCAATCTTTAAAAAGAAACCCAACAATCCCTAAATCTGGAATGACGATCGGACATCTGATATCTTTCTCACCAAAACACCTGCCAGAGAAGGCTGACGCCGAACGGGAAGCGATTTCTTTCTGTAACACATGTTCGTAATAGACACCATTCATTGTTCCTGATTGGCCTAATATGTAAACTAGGGGTACGAGACTACACTGATGCCCGTTTTCGCGACGACCAGAAACATTTCTGATGTAATTACTGGGCTGTGTTCCACATACGCAAACGTTGGCCAACAATTTCGAGTGGAACGTGTTGTGCGCCACCAACGTTGGCCAACAAACTTTTTGATTGTTCGCGAGTAATTTCAAAATGGCATGCGTGACATAAAAGATGACAGACGACGGTTTGCAGTTTGAAAAATAACAAATAAATGGCACCTTTCGTGGTTACCTCCCTTTCACAATCAATAGCAACGTGTCACATTTCCTCAAAGATTGTGTAAGCAGCGGAAAGCCACAACGTCGATACGACTGCTGTGACTGTGGGCGCCGCCATCTTGACAATGTATTTTGGCAAACAATCCATTTCACAATGAGCAAACGTTGGCGCCAACGTTAACAAACCGTTCGCGTATTTGGAACGCAGCCCTGGGGCCAATTTCACGGCGTTGCTTAGCACAAAAATCTGCTTAGCACAGGATTTGTTTGCTTTATTTTGCAAAAATGGATTGCCAGCCAAAATCGTAAGTGATGTATATTGAAAGGTATTCTCCTACTCTTGCGAAGAACACAAGTTGGAGTATAATTTTGGCTTGTAATCCATTTTATAAATCAAATAAATCCTGTGCTAAGCAACGCCATGAAATTGGCCCCTGGTACTGGTTCAACCAAAGCTGGTTATTGGTTGAATCTGCAATACATGTACGTACGAAAACGACCCAGATCTGAAAAGAAAACTCCCGCCCTCTTGCGGCAGTTTTAGTGGAGAGTCGAAAAGGTACAGTCTTAAGAAGATGAGAAGACCGACGCCGGAGGGGAAGCGACTTCTTTCTGTAACACACATTCGAATAGACACCATTCATTGTTCCTGATTGGCCTAATATGTATACTAAGGTTTTAATTTTACCTGGGAAGTGTTTTACATATCCTCAATCTTTAAAAAGAAACCTAACAATCCCAAAATCTGGAATAACAATCGACGATCGGACATCCGATATATTTCTCACCAAAACACCTGCCAAACCGATGGAGTTTAGTTTTTACAACTATACATGCATATCTCTTAAACAATATTTCGAGTCTTCTGCATAATCAACACGAATATTCAGATACAACGAACCAATCACAGGCGAGAAAATATTGCGGTGGGGAGGGAAACAAGCGATTATAGCAAGCGGTTTTAATTCGGTTAAAGTGGGGGAAAATCGTCAGTGCACTTCGCCCCCAGTCCATGGTAACTGTCAAGTCCTGTAGCTTTCTTCAAAAAACAAAAATCCAAACTCGTCGTACTCTATTTCTAGATGTTTCTCAACAAACCCATGATTGAACACCGTGCGGCGTGGTCCGCGATTTACAAGTGGTAGGCCTATACAGCAAATTCAGCTGTTGAATTGATTGTGTGGTTGGGGTGCTCTAAATAGACCCCGATAAAGATCATTCTGCTGGCTAAAAATAATTCATGGAACAACCACGATTTCAGGAGAGTAGGGATTGACGAATTTTTGTATGGCCTTTGTTCAAATTTCGAGTGGTCTATATACGGCATGGCGTCACCCACGTGGTTGAGCGATTCAGGTTGCTATCCACGCGCCTTGCTGAAAATGGTGGTAGGCCTATATGAGTATGAGGGTATCGCCGTGCGGCGCTTCTGCTCTCGGCCTCTGCTGCATGCCCTAACGATAAAAACACTGACTTATAAAATAGACAGATTTACAACAGCAGATACACGAGAATTGAAGAATTGCGTCGGCCATCTTGCTTCACAGAAACCGTGCGACAGCGACTAGGGCTGCTTTCGAGCACGGCACCAGGTGCTCCATGGTGCTCCATGGTGATCGCCCGAAAGCGTGTGTAAGCATGTGTGTGACGTAACGTTTCCACCACCTGGGAGCACCAGGGACGAGCGCTCGAAAGCAGCCTAGGCTGTCTCAGTGTTTAAAATTACTTTGCGAACTGTTAGGAATGCATTTAAACGAATTTAGGGAGGAAATGAACGTGCCAGTTACTGAGCAATCCCTGTTAGGTATGGGTACAAGACCAGACCGCCGTACATTTAAAAAAAAATCCGGCACAAAGGGCATTGAGGCACTTAGTACGTATTCCAGCAACTTATCCGGAATTAAATTATCGACGCGAATTAAGGGGAAAACGTGACAGATTAAATTCCGGTCTTTACATCAAAATAAAGGAATGTTCACTCAGTTACTGTTAAATTCTTAATTTGGCAGAAAGCCTTTCGGGAGGCCAGCCCACCACTTTTAATGAGAAACCCGAAGCCCTTTTATTCTACTGTCGTGTTTTTTATTCCCCCATTGTAAGATGGATGCTTCTCAGAAAATGGCGCGAAAAAATTAGATCTTACAATGTACCAAGGCCAAAATGTCGCAACATTTTGTGCCGTGGGTGTGCGGTTGAGGTTTTCGCAATTTCAATGTAAGTTTTAAGAAAATCTTGAGATACGCTTTTTTAAATAATGCGGTAAGGGTGTACCAAAGTTCGCGTGCCTTGTGTGGTCATTCACGTGTCACATAGAATGGCTGAGCGTGCCGGGATAAAGTCCCGCCTGAATTCGGAAGCAAATTCCGGTGCCCTCCCGCGGGATCAGTGGCGCCTCAGCTTGAACGAAAACGAAAGTTTAATTTCAACAAGTGAAAGAGGCGACAATGTATTATGTTGACACATCAGCATGCGGTTTGGGTCCCACTCGCATACAATTAAAAACTACGAATCCTTTTTTAAAAAAAATGATGAATACATGTTTTTGCGCTAAATAAATATGAAACCGGTCTTCAAATTATTAGTGGTACACATTCTGTAATTTTGCAACTTGCTCACTTTCAAATGAGATTTGACTGGACTAATTTTGCCTGCCAAAGTTATGAGCAGATGAATTTAAGTTTCTAGTGCCACGCTTGCTGCTTCGAGGGAAATCCCGGTGATTTCTTCCACTTCCCTGAATTTCTTCCATTGGTCAGTGCATGTGTTGAATGTTTCAATTATGCCGAAGAATGGCACCGTGAAAATGAGTGAAAAGATTGCCGAGTTGCAAACTTTCTGCCTGGTGCCTAGGTTTACGCACATTTCGCTGGCAATGTTTGTCATCGTATGAGCCATTGATGCGAATGATGCGCATAAGGTTTGTTCTATACTGAGTTGGAATGGTTTGTAAATGAAACTACTAGACATTTCAGAAGTATTACCACGCAATCCGGCTGTAAATCACCCTTTTGCCAAAGCTGTTCGATGGTACTACACGCTACGTAAGCAATGCGTGTATACGTATGGGGAAAAACTTGACAAAATATCGCATATTATCGCCCCAGCACCCCTTTCGGGAGCCCCAAAGCGTATCTTTATCATGCATGGGACTTAAGGCAAACATCATTGATACATGTAGGCTATACATTTCGTGTGATTCACTTAACTCTAATTTTAGGCCACAATTTTGTATATATCTTGCGCAAGTTTCGGAGTTCCTTTGCATGCCACCATAGAATCGCCCACTCGCATTTCGCAAAGCAAAAAGTATTTTTACAACGAGTACAAAAGATGATCAAAGAAATATGCGAGATTTATTAAAGGTTAAAGTTTTTATTTATTTCTTTGCTGGAGTTTTTGGCGTCTCTATGTCGGTCGCCATTTATAGCCAATTCAACAGTTATCCAAAAGAAATACATGTACAGCAATTTGTGTTTATGGCAAAGTCATTGCCCACGTTTATCATCCGACACCAGGTGCAAACATTTTAACAACCTCCGCTCCACCTGGCCTACATAATACGCATTGTCGAGTTCATAGTTACCGCGCACGCGAACAAAATTCCAGCGGGTGTGTCACTCGAGTTTGTCCCAATGGAAGACCGCTTAAGTTGACATTCCGCAGGCATTGTTGACGGGTTGGTTCTTTGAATATTGCAACCCCGGTGATCGCGTGGGCGATGAAAGGGACGTGCGCTCAATAGTCGCCCTGTGTGACACCACAAAACACCGCTCTGATCCACAATTACGCCTAACCCTCATCTAAAAAGTGGAGGAGAAAAAGTACACCGTGGTTTTTCGCCTTTCTGAAGACCGCATTCTCGTCTCCGTATCTTGGAATGCGATAATTGATTGATTTTGTTGGAAATTTAATTCTACGCTGGACTAAAACGGAGAATGGTATAAATTTGGCAGACCACGGGCGCGGCAATCAACTTCGTTCGAACAGCGCCGCCCACGGTTTAATGAACTGACTAGTCGCGTGGTGTTCATCCGTTGGCACGGATGGTACTGTTTCAGCTGGTCCCGAAAACAACAAAATGATTTTTGGATAACTGCGACGTTGTAAAGTCAAAACGACAGTAGAAAGGTAAGCGTTTCACGGCACTTCTTACTAAAATTTAAGTGTGATCAACATTCTTTTTCCGTTTAGTCTGATAACATTGTACGTCACGTGAATTTGGCGGTGTGGCATGCATGGAGCATGCACAAAGAACTATTGCAAAACCACAAAGCTGCGAATATAATTCGGAACAAAAGAAAGATCTAAATTTCGTCTTTTAACCAAATTATAAAATGTGTTCGATTTCTATGAGAAGGTCAAATGTTTCTACCAGAATGTTTTCACGAAAACGTAATATTTGACATATTTTTGGAGAATTCCATATATGGAGAATTCCATTTTTTTATGTGGAAACGGGCCTGGACAAAATTGCAATTTGTAAGAAAGATAAAAATAATAAAATAATTAAACGCGCAGTAATTTAACGCCATATAATGGAACACTGGTATAAGTCTAGTGCATGTTTCGAATTTTATTTGTTCATTTTGTGTAATAATTTTTAACCTTGTTTATTTGCACAAAGCCACAAAGCCAACTCGTAATGCCAGTCGACAGGGTCATGCATGTTTTGTTAACCATGTTCACGCTTGGTTGAGGTTGCGGTCGTTTAGCTTCCCGAGGTCGCCTTGAAATGATGATCGCGGCCGGGTACACACGTGTGCGCAGCCAAAATTCGGACACTGCCTTACAAACCGGTCATGCAATCATTTACTCTTTGAAAATTGAAGTTTCATCCGATCACAAGGCAACCAACTCAACGCCGAAGATTCTGGTGAAACAAAATACATAGGCCTACATGTATGATACATTTTGTCAATTTGAAACGAGTTTATTATCATAATCGCTCCTGTTGGATCATATTCCTAATGGCCCGGTCACACATAGACGACGCACGGGGGCCGGGGACGCACGGCCCGCGCATTAAAAAATTGCAATTTTGGCCAGTGCGTTGTCGTTCGCTAGGTGTGCGTCATTATGCGTTACTCGTTCGTCGAGCGCGTTGGACCAACGTTATGCATTCGACGTCATTCGCTGTGTGCGTCAGGATTTTTTGTGCATGCACAAAAATGTGCGCGGAGCTCGACGCATGAATGTACACGTCAAAAGGACGCCAGACACGCGCAGAGCGCGCTAGACCAACGCCAGACATACGCAGAGCGCACGCTGAGTATTCGTTGTAAGTTCGGCGGCTGAGGTCTAGCGAACGCCTAGTGCACACCTAGCGCACACCTAGCGTGCTTTAAACGCATGCCCAGCGAACATGCGGCGAATATGAGCGTGCTGAACGGGTCTCTAACGCACCCAACGTTCTTCTTGCGTGTTCCTAGCGTATACCTGGCGTGTACGTAGCGTGTACGTAGCGTGTAGTCATAGGGTAAATAAGCGGGTCCCGCACCACCTCCTCATCACTTCTCCTCCGACCCTCATGGGTGATGACAGAGGTTCCTACTGATCGTGTCTAGAAGAACCACCTCAGAATATGAAATACGATCACGTGACCGCTGCCGTTCGCGGGTTGAGCGCGCGGTGCATGCGCTGGCCATTCGTCCCACACGCTAGCAACACGTGATGTATTCGTTGGGGTTTTTGACACGTGCGCTCTGTATACCATTGAGCTATATATATATAACTGGAGACGGCATCTGGCTGGAATCGCGTCCGCGCGTGCGTTTTCAAAGTAGGGTAAACAACAATCTTGTTCGTATGCATTGTACACGTACTGCAGCAAAGCACGCAAAGTGACGCGTTAATACCCTCCCTACGCGCCGCCATTGTTCGGCCGCGCATTTCTACACAAACACTCCCAGATGGCGTATCCAGTATATGTATGTAAATCAATGCTGTATACGGTCTGTATGCGCTTTGTATGCGCCCAGTATACGCGCAGCGCGTCAGCAACACGCTATGCATTCGGTGTCAGCTCGCTCGCCTCTCCCAAATCCTGACAAAAGTTGGGCGCACAACGACGCACTGATCCTTTTTGCTGAATTTTCAGTGCGCGGGCCGTGCGTCGTCTATGTGTGACCGGGCCTTTAAACAAGAATGTCAAAGGAAACTTTTAAGACCACACCCATAAACCCCGCCCATTTATATTGTTAGTAAGAGAATTCAAATTGCCAACATAAAGCCGGGTAAGCAAACCGACACGTGCGCGGGATTACCCGTTTCCTGATTATTGTAATTAATGGTTTCCGGACAAGACTATAGAGATATTCAGGAAGAAATCCCGTCCCCTTGCCTACATAAATCCCCTGGTTATAGAAGGCACGATGGCTGCACGTTTCCACATTACATGACGTATACTTTTTTTCTGATGCATTTTGCTCATGTTCTGTTTGGTCAAGTGGTAAATACTGTCGTGTTTTTCTTTGTTTTAAGCAAGAAAAATAAGTGATTAAGAAACACTGTTGCTTGCTTCTTTGTTTGTTTGTTTGTTTGTTTTCTAAAATAATTTTGTCGTTTTGCAAATTCCATCACCCACAGGACATCACGCCCTCTATCGCTTTTGTGTGGTAAATCCAAACGATCGCTCTTTCGAACTTCCTTTTGCACAAAGTTTAACTGGGCCCTTTGGCCTCTATTTTCAGTCACACATCTTATGATCCTGTCAGTATATACTCTTTTGAACAGGCTTAAAAACAAGTGTACTGTGCAAAGAAAACACACCTTGTATGAGTTCTGTTTTTGTGCCCCTTCTAATTCCGTGTTCTTTGTCCGACGGTGTAAAAAAATGATAAAATAACCCAAGCGGCAGGTGGACAAGTCACCAGCGTACTAACACTCCCACGCCGTGGCAAAACGGCTCTAGCCAAAGTCCCTTCGACCTAATTTTCTTTCAGTTCAGATGGTGATGAGCCCGAATAACCGCTTTGCCGCGGATGGTGGCATTTTGTAAAAGAGCAAAGGAGGGAGATGTCATGGTGTGAAATGTCAATTTCTTTCGCGTTCTTTCCTCGAATGACGGGGCCTTGACTAAGGTAAAGATGGGCGGAATGGTTGGATTTTCCCCAGGGCCGTGTAGCGCGACAAACGCGGTGTCGGGAAGTCCAAACAAGGCACGCCTCTCGTACATCTCTGTACTGGCGTTTTTATGAGCTTTTGCAAAATCAATAAACCAGTGACCAGAATTACAAAGCATGGCTATCTTTTTTTGGCAAACCGTCTTTAAAAGTCAGACCGAGCTTCAAGCGACGGGCAAAGCTCGATTCCGTGCCCGGGCCCTCCGGCCAGCGCGCACCTCTCCAAGATCCATTCACGAGAAAAATGTTACTTGCGGTCGGTGAAAATTGGTAGGTCAACCGAACAAAATATTACCCTTATAAATATGAAAAACAAACGCAAAAGTGAGCGAGATGTGACCTATTCTGCTTGTCCCGTGTAATCTGATTTTAGTCCCATGCACACACACCCACGCATCAGCACTTAACTTTTTAGAAGTTACCTTTTCCCCCTTTAACTAATGAAAGGAGTGAAGTAGGTCGCGATACTTCAAATTGTTTGAAGCGGTTCAAAGAAACGTCTATCATTATTTACACGACTCGTCATTGTGCATTTAAATCCATTAAGAGTCTAATTGCACGTCAGTCCTTGAAATGAGTTTGTGGGTCCAGTCAACGATCAGAATAGCATATAATATATATATTTTATTTGTCCACTTTTATTGGATTGCGAAATTGAGCATTTCGCGGAAGTATTGTTTATTCAAAACCGTTCACGCCGGTTTCATTCACTTACGAACTTTAACTTCTCTCAGATCAAAACATTAAACTGTGAATTGTTTGAATTTTTAGCACGACCCCACGCATGACTTTCAAAGCGCACTAAAACTGGCGCGAGAATTTACGACTCCCGCGACGGACTAAAGTACGCCGAAAAATATGGCTTGAGGGTCGTCGGTGCAACTTGTGCGCTCAGGTGATAATGATTTCAAGTCCTGTCGTATATTTGGTGAATTACTGCCGTCACATTTTGGTATGTAACTGGAATGTTAACGGGACGAGAGATTGGGTGGAAATGAATTTAGTTTTGCAGCAGTTGTTTGTGGATGTGTATGATAAAAACCAACCTGTGAGCAAGTCAGCTCAGAACCTCATCTATACGTTTCGAGAAAACAAACAACTGTGTCAATGCTTTCAGGAAATCTGAAGCCGCCGTCCTATTTAGGCTGGTTCCCTGGCTATATTGCAAGGAAAACGAAGCCATACTATACTACGGTAGTCAGGGCCCTAGTTTCGTTCACGTGAAGGCGCCCTTGTAAAAAAAAATGCGCGTGCATTTTTATACAAATTTATTTTCGTTTTCTTATTAAAAGATAACTGAATTCTCACCTCGAGCAGCGTCGTTGCACTTTTGTTTTTTATTTGAGGTTTTTATAGGGCCAAAAATTAATGATTTGGGGTCATACTGCAAATCATGACTCTGTATACGGCCTTTAAAAACGGTATTTAAATACAAGTTAGAACCGTCGTTGCGAATTTGTCCGTTGGATAATTGACGATCTAGCCGTCAATTAGACATTTATGGCTCTCGAATAGCATGTCAAATATTCGATCCCACTTTTTTCTCGTACCGCGCTCAAACGCGGTGGCTATTATTGTAGCAATACTGCCCTCTGTTGACTAGACTAATTTACCACCACTGCACCCCACGTACGTACACTACACACATATCTTCATTTTGGGAGTCAAAGAAAGCCTTCGCTCGTACCCAGCGCCTTACAGGGCGCTGGGACAGGCTAATTTGTTTGCGCCCTCATTGGTCAATTTTTTAAGGACTTTTCTTGTAAACGGACGTAAAACAAATTTTCCAGCAGGCACGGCAGGTCTCGCACACAGTAGGCCCTACACTCATTTTTATTCGTACATTTTATTTTTACAATGGATCATAAGCGTTAACATACTGTTTATTAATTATTCGTCTGGCAGCAAGCAACCCCAGAAGTATTTTTTTTATTCGCGCAATCAATTTCTTGAATTTGTAAAAACACGGTCAATGTTAAATAAAATTAGCGTAAGTTTAAAGGCCATTATTCCCAGCACTACATTTTATTTTATTTTATTCCATTTATTTACCCAGGGTGTGCCCAAACAGTTTACAAAAACTGGTTTCCATTGGGGCCCTGCAAACACACATAGAACAAATATACTAAATTGAACAACTTCATAATTACTAACAAACTGGAATAAGATACATTTGTACAACAACTACAACATCAAAAAAAACTAATGGTTACAGAAGAACAACATCACAAGTAATTATTATACATGCACGTGACACTAAAATTTACGCTAATTACGGGAAGGGCGAAAAACCCGCAAAAACTCTTTTTAAGAGAAAAAAAAAATAAAAAATTACAAAAATGGGAAAATTCCCCTCCGGCTCCAAAATTAAAGTTTGATTTTATGGCAACCAAGTCATACGACTCCGTAAATTAGCATTTCTCACTTGAAGTTGATCATGTGAATATTATGTGTATGTTTGGCGAAGTGCCGATTTGAATGAGCTCAAAGAAGACATAGTTCTAAGGTGTGCACTAAGGCTGTTCCAAATTGCGGCGCCAGTTACAGCAAAACTCGAGGCGTAAGACCCCTTTCGTGCAAAGGGAATTTTCAGTGTCTTTTCGGCAGATTGACGAGTTTCTCGAGTTTGTACGTAAGGTGTAAATAGACTTGCCATATACTGCGGGGCCAAGGAATTGATGCTTTTAAAGACAAATATAGCTTTCTTGTATTTAACTCTATCTGGATAGGCAAGCCAGTCGAGCTTTTTAAACATGTCGGCTGATGGCGTTAGGAAATCGCATTTCAGTATTATTCTGGCTGCACGTTTGAGGCATTTGTTCAAGACATTGTTATGAGATGCGTAACGGTCACCCCATACTGTGCAACAATAATCTAGACTAGGCATGACTAAGCTTAACATAAGGGTGTTCATGTGCTGTTGAGTTACACAGTCGCGAATTCTTTTTAACATAGCTAATTTCGAGAAAACTGTCTTCTTTACATATTCGACATGTTGGTTCCAACTTAAGGTTTCGTCAATAATAACACCCAAGCATTTAAACGATTTAACGTTATGCACTTGATCATTATTAATGTGTACTCTGAGCTCATGCGCGCTTATCTTTTTCTTTGAGCCAATTAGCATACATTTAGTTTTACTGGCATTAATTTTGATTTTATTTTTAACGGACCACAGATGAATCATGTCTAATGACTTGTTAAGGCTAGTTTCAATTTCGACAATGCTTTCGGAACTGCAAGTTAGTGTAGAGTCATCGGCATACATATATAGCTTATCGGATACATAAAGAGGCAGGTCATATGTATATACAAGAAACAATAATGGGCCCAGAATAGATCCTTGTGGTACACCGACACTTATAGGCAAGGATTTTGATATATGTTTACTAATATTAACATAACTACATACGTAGGGTAGGGGCAAAACAAACCCTAATTAACTATATAACTATAATGAATAATGCTGACAAACTGCCTTGTTGAAATTTCAAACACATAGATGCAGTAATACTTCAGAAAACCTTAATAATCAACGCATGGTTTTCGTATTATTGTGTCACTTTCTGTGTGCTTTTTATCGTCAAAATCACCCAATATATTGGGCATATTGCGTCTATAACATAAATGCCTTCTGTGAAATGATTGCACAGATACACGTATTGTGTATCTACATTGATCGCCCAGTATACCATAACTTAACACGCCTAAATCTGGTTTATATTTCAGTTATCGGATACGCCGCACGCCTGTTGCGAATGACATTCATCACTTTGAACATCTACGATCAAAGATCACAATTCACCACAAAAAAGCCCCTTTGTACAACGCACCTTGGTCTATTAATAACGACTGCACAGTGAGGATATGACGTGTTCACGAGCCGGGGGTTTCTATTTTCGGCTAGTTCTCCCTTTGAGCTCGCCGTCAGGTATCGTACAAACGACGGAAAGAGGCGACCGACCATGGACCCGTTATTCACTTGTTTTTGCATAGGCTCCGACATGGCCAAATTAATTGTGACGTCATCGCGCTCGCGCGCTGACGTCATCTAGCGGACGCGCCACTGTTAGGTAAGCGCGCGAAATGTTAGGACATTTCTACAACGCGAGTTTCAATGAAAGGGGGAATTTTATTAAATAAAAGCTATCTGCTTTTAGACTGACACAGTGAGTTCCTTTTAACACCGTGAAGAGGTGGATCGCATCTCGATACTTGAAGGTCAACTTAAAGTGGAAAGAAGCAAATTGGTTGCGTATTGGTATTTCAGGAATTCAAGAAATAGAACAAAGTACGCGAAAGGGTGATGGACATTTTGGAAAAGTGCATGATGCCGAATTTGGAGAGAAAGCGATCGAGAGACGAAGGCATTTTGTATGTGGAAAGGGGTCATTATATGAAAACGGTACACAGTGTCACCGTTACGTCGTGACACTTCTGGATTTTTCTTCTAAATATAATACATGACACAAGCAGGCTCGAGAAAACGATTACTCAAACGATATAAACAGTATATAGGCCTACATGCTATTGTGAATCAAACAACACCTTTATACCTGTTGAGTGCGTGGGAGTCGTGTCGGTGCAGCAGGCGTCGGTACAGTGCTACCGTGCGCACCGACCTCGTGAAAATCAAGTCAGTATTTCACCCCTCGACGCCCATATAATCTCAAAACAGATATAGGTTGAATCTGTATATATGAGCTCTATCTTACCAGAAACAATTATGTCAAAAACACAAATTCGTCACGTTTTACGAGTTTGACGCTGCCGAGAGCTCCACTCCCCTGCCCTGCGAAATGCCATTCATTTGTACACGATGCGGTGTACTAGAGTTCCGTCCCATCATGCATTGCGCGCTGACTGCGCGCATGGAATTATGGGGAAACCGTAAAGGTACGTATCGCATGCGCCAATGATTTAAGCTTCAAATTTCGGAAACCTCGAATTCCCTCAACCCTGGACGGATTTCGTGATCACGTCCGTAATACTTGGCCCCTTGATCTAATTGTAGAATCCCAGAGCGCCTCTTACGCACTGAAACAATGAAGTCCCGGGTGACAGCCAACGTTCCATTAGCCTAGAAAGAACGTGTCGTTTGATCGAAAAAAAGAAAATAAGAAAATATCTTCCTTTATCTTTTTGTTCTCCTTCGAACGTCAACTTCGTTATTTGTGTGAAGTATATGCTAATCCTAGCTGAACGATATTGAGCACAAATACCTTTCTAACGATTCTACATCGATATGTAAATTTGTCTCATTTTGGCATCAGTAAAGAGAGCCATTTTAACAGAATATCAACAACTGCATAATCACGCCATGCATGAAGGCATAGGCTTATATCGGTATGTCATCGAACTCATTAATCGATAATATTGAGTACATGTATCTGATACATGATCAGAGTGTGAGATAAGGCGACAAAAGAAATCGTTACCATCAAGAAGGTACCTTATAATAGCCACATAAAATAAATGCTCAAGAAAACCCGAGGGCGGTCGAGTTGGCCTATATAGTGGTTAATTCCCGCCTTTCACCTCTGGCGTCCCGAGTTCGAATCCGGGGTGTGTATGTGGATTGGGTTTGTATAGTCCCTACTTGACCGCGTGGGTTTCCCCCGGGGATTTCTCTTGTTTTTTTTCTCCAACTTCTAAAATTGTATCTCCCTCTTCGTCATCTCAAGTTGATAATAAAATAAAGTCAATGATATTATATGCTAATACCATATAGTTGATGGCATAAAGGGCCTTATACTATAGTTACCGGTGAGAACTGAAGCACAGATCCAAATTAAGAGAAACCCATGGAATAAAATAGAGACTGATAACCCGGAACCAACAGCTTTGCACGGCGACCATAAGAGGCGAGACAAAGTGCTTTGGAATGAGAGCTTTTAACAGTCATCTCACTAATACTTGATGTTTCCAGTGCGTGGTTTCATTTGCATATCGTAATTAATTCAAACACCTCTATATACAGTTCTAAAAACCAATAAGGTCTTGCCTATGGTACCACAACTTCTTAACGAACACTCCTTGAAAGATCTACCCCGAGGACTGTAAAAATGAAATGAATTTAAAAAACAGCGGCGAGTTATGATTGCGTATGTCTCTTACTCAGCCACTTACCCTGGGCATTTGAAGAACGCATCCCCGGTGCATGGAGCATTTCGTTCTAATCATCTCTTGAATACTATGACGTCATTGATGGTGCTGTTGATTAGGTATAAAATGAAATAAATATCAATTAGTGTATGCTGTAGGCTACATTAAAAATACATTATGTTGGTGCACATCTAAATAATATTGCTTAATTTCTGGACTTTGTATTTGAAGTCAAGTCGCATTACACTTTAAAGTATACGATATGAATTGAAGACAAACTGGCAACGTCCACTGCAATTAAGGCATCGCTACAACTGCCATTATTATTATTACATTTATATAGCGCACATTTCATATGGATTTGTTCACATGCGCTTCACATTATAATGGGTTTTTACGAAGCTAATACTCCACCTCAACATCGAGATACATAGGTGGGTGGCGCCATTGGCAGCCGACGGCCAGAGACACCGGGGAATCCACTTATACTCTTCACGAAAGAGTGCTCTCTAGTTAGTGCATTACACAACACATTGGACCAACTTAGCTTTACGTCCCTCCCGAAGGATGGAGCAAGTGTGTTTAAGTGCCTTACTCAAGGGCACAGGTACCACGGCCGGGTATCGAACCCGCAACCCCATGTTTTCAACCGAGTGTTGCGAGCCAGTGACCCAAACTAGTCGGTCACTTTTTAGTGGGTCATCTTTAAAGGCACGGGCTCGTCAGCAATGCGCGCGCGCCAAATTACGCAGCTCTATTGAAAAGGCATGGAGCTGCGTATTTCGTAGCACGAATTTGGCGCGCGCGCATTGCTGACGAGCCTGTGCCTTTAAGGTACAAAATTAAACTAGAGGTATGACGTTTGTTGTTACAAACGCCAGGTGATCGGGTTAAATGAACATTTTGTGATGAATTTCAGACGTTGTTATCACCTGTGGAATGGCAAAAATGGAAGTTCAGCAGCCGATTTCACGAAACTTTACGCAATTGCGCAAGTCCACTTACGCCATTACTTGCGCAATAACTTATGGCGTAAGTGGACTTGCGCAATTGCGTAAAGTTTCGTGAAATCGGCTGCTGTATACACTAATCCGGTAACTAATATCTCCTCCCTGCATATCCGCCATAGCTGGGGGTTGATAGCTTGCACCGTTTTGAGATATGAATTGTTGAAATAATAACCTTTGAAATCTTGTAATGTGACACCTGTGACGACATCATGACGTCACAATTTTGTGCACAAATTGTTGAACAATATGTTGAACATCAAGTTCTTAAATGTGGCGAAGGAATCATACCAATATCTGTTGTAGTTTTCAAGATACAGCATTTTAAAACATCTCAGCTCCACATTTGCGTGATTTGACACCACATTACGTAACCACCGTCCATGTAATGACGTCACCAATGGTATAGTCAAAAGGTCCACATGTGTGGAAACATTTCGTTCCGTAGAAATATGGTCAAATTCACTACCACTTTGAATCTATTTGCATTCAAAATGCTAAAAAATTTCACATTTTCGAACAACTTCCGGTTTGGACCGGAAGTAGGCGTCACACAGGGGTCATGACATCGTATGATTTGTTCAGTTCATTTAGACTTATCATGTTGTGAAAGAATTGTTCAAGTATCTATTACGGTTCTTGAGATATGAATTTTGAAAATAATAACCTTTGAATTTTTGTAATTTGACCTCTGATGACGTCATTATTACGTCACACTTGATGCCATCATGATACTATACATGCTGGTGAAAGTCTGCCGTAGGGCCTATGTCTGTATCTAATTTACTAACGATTCAGCTTGGTTTGATGGGCATTGTTACTGGTAAGTGTAAAAACTGAGATTTCCGTTTTCGTTGAACTTTGACCTCCAATTGACCCCAGACGGAAGGGTCAGATGAAAATGCCCACACAAAGAAAGTTGTAGCACAGAATGTCATCTATAAACCTGCCAAATACGAAGATCCTGGGTCACGTGGTTTTTGAGACGGAAGCATTTTAAAATATGCATATTTTGGTTTTTTGGGAGGTGTAATTTGATACTTGATGACGTCACGATGACGTCACGCTTGATGCCATCATAATATTAAACACGCTGGTGAAAGTCTGCTATAGGACCTATGCCTGTACTTAGTTTCTTAAAGATTCAGCTTGGTTTGATGGGCATTGTTGCTCAATAAGTGCAAAAATTGAGATTTTCGTTTTCGTTGAACTTTGACCTCAGATTGACCCCAGAAGGAAGGGTCAGATGAATATGCCCACACGAAGAAAATTGTCGGCCATGATCTGATATATAAGCCTGTCAAATACGAAGATCATGGGTCACGTGGTTTTCCAGACGGAAGCATTTTAAAACATGCATATTTTGGTCATTTTTGGTTTGTAATTTGATACCTAATGACGTCACAATGACGTCACACTTGTATGCACATCTTCACATTGGGGTTGATGTTCCTACCAAGTTTTAAGTTGATAGCTTGAACCGTTTTGAAGAAAACCTCTGGAAACGTTTGAGTGGAAAAAGAAAAAGAAAAAGAAACTAGAGGTATGACGTTTGTTGTTACAAACGCCAGGTGATCGGGCTAAATGAACATTTTGTGATGAATTTCAGACGTTATCACCTGTGGAATGGCAGAAATGGAAGTTCAGCAGCCGATTTCACGAAACTTTATGCAATTGCGCAAGTCCACTTACGCCATTACTTGCGCAATAGCTTATGGCGTAAGTGGACTTGCGCAATTGCGTAAAATTTCGTGAAATCGGCTGCTGTATACACTAATCCGGTAACTAATATCTCCTCCCTGCATATCCGCCATAGCTGGGGGGTTGATAGCTTGCACCGTTTTGAGATATGAATTGTTGAAATAATAACCTTTGAAATCTTGTAATGTGACACCTGTGACGACATCATGACGTCACAATTTTGTGCACAAATTGTTGAACAATATGTTGAACATCAAGTTCTTAACTGTGGCGAAGGAATCATATACCAATATCTGTTGTAGTTTTCAAGATACAGCATTTTAAAACATCTCAGCTCCAAATTTGCGTAATTTGACGTACATTACGTAACCACCGTCCATGTAATGACGTCACCAATGGTATAGTCAAAAGGTCCACATGTGTGAAAACATTTCGTTCCGTAGAACTATGGTCAAATTCCCTACCACTTTGGCTCTATTTGCATTCAAAGTGCTAAACAAGTGTACATTTTCGAACCTCTTCCGGTTTGGACCGGAAGTAGGCGTCGCACAGGGGTCATGACATCGTATGATTTGTTCAGTTCATTTAGACTTATCATGTTGTGAAAAAATTGTTCAAGTATCTATTACGGTTCTTGAGATATGAATTTTAAAAATAATAACCTTTGAATTTTTGTAATTTGACACCTGTGACGATATCATGACGTCACAATGTTGTGCACAAATTGTTCAACAATTTGATAAACATCAAGTTGTTAAATGTGGCGAAAGAATCATGCAAATATCTGCTGTAGTTCTCAAGATACAGCATTTTAAAACAATTCAGCTCCAAATTTGCGTATTTTGACACCACATTACGTAACCACCGTCCATGTGATGACGTCACAAATGGTATTGTCAAAAAGTCTACATGTGTGGAAACATTTCGTTCCGTAGAAATATGGTCAAATTCACTACCACTTTGAATCTATTTGCATTCAAAACGCTTACAAAATGCACATTTTCGAACAACTTCCGGTTTGGACCGGAAGTAGGCGTCACACAGAGGTCATGACATCGTATGATTTGTTCAGTTCATTTAGACTGATCATGTTGTGAAAGAATTGTTCAAGTATCTATTACGGTTCTTGAGATATGAATTTTGGAAATAATAACCTTTGAATTTTTGTAATTTGACACCTGATGACGTCATGATTACGTCACACTTGATGCCATCTTGATACTATACATTCTGGTGAAAGTCTGCCGTAGGGCCTATGTCTGTATCTAATTTACTAACGATTCAGCTTGGTTTGATGGGCATTGTTGCTGGTAAGTGTAAAAACTGAGATTCTCAGTTTCGTTGAACTTTGACCTCCAATTGACCCCAGAAGGAAGGGTCAGATGAAAATGCCCACACAAAGAAAATTGTTGGCCATGATCTGATATATAAGCCTGCCAAATACGAAGATCATGAGTCACGTGGTTTTCTAGACGGAAGTATTTTAAAACATGCATATTTTGGTCATTTTGTTGTTGTAATTTGATACCCGATGACGTCACGGTGACGTCACACTTGTATGCACACCTTCACATTGGGGTTGATGTTCCTACCAAGTTTCAAGTTGATAGCTTGAACCGTTTCGAAGAAAAGCTCTGGAAACGTTTGAGTGGAAAAAGAAGAAAAAAAAAAAAAAACTAGAGCTTCGCGTTTGTGTTTTTTTACAAACGCAAGGTGATCGGGTGACATAAACATTGAAATGATGATGACGACACAGTTTTGAGATTGTTTGAAAACTTGAGTTGTTTGTTGTTGAAAAAAGTATTGGAATTCTCAAGACATGACTTTGACTATTCAACGCTAAAATTGATATAGCTGAATGATATAGCTGAACAAGTGATAAATAAAGGCCAGTAACATTATTTGAGGTATTGTATTACTCATCTTCAAGGTCAAAAGTCAATTTAAAGAAGTGGAGGATGCGGATGCTAGTGTGATACTCCGAGGTGGAGGGTTTTCCTGGTTTTCTTCTGGCTCGGCCATAGTCTTTAATCTTGATACTGGAAGTAGAGACAACATGATAGTTTATTAAGTAGAGACAACAGGATAGTTTATTAAGTAGAGACAACAGGATATTTTATTATACCATGCCCTCACTTAAGATTTAGTTAACTTTCTCCTTTTTTTTCCTTTTCTTTTTTTAATGACCTGACTGAAACAATTAGGGCGGCTATGAGTATGACTTTTAAAAACTTGTAAGTTGTAGGCCTATTCTCTTTAATACTTAAAGTTTGGTTTGTATTTATTGTTTTAATTGTATTTACAGCTGATATAGTGAACAAAATAAAACACATCAATTCGACAACCAAAACAAAAAATTCAATTTGAATTTTGATTACTTAGATCTGCCCCTCCAGGAATGCGGAAAAACATACCTCTAGTAATAATGGTATCGCCCAAAAAAAGGCATTGTGCATCCTATGTACGAACTACGATTGTACCATTTTTTTTTAAATTTGGGGAGGGTTATACCTTCCTTTCAAAATTTAACGGACACGAGGCCTGAAAAATTCGGCTAATTGTAATTCTGACGTCCCTAGAAATATATCCGGCATATATGTGAGATGTGTATTTTGTTATAAAATTACCAAAACAGCATGATTTTAAGACTTAGTGGTTGACACAACCAGATTCCAACGACCGGGGTCACGCCATGCATCACGCCGTCCTTTTACGGGCGAGTGCCCCATTCAATAGGCCAACACACACACGTACAGCGTGGCGTTCGTGTCTATCAAAAGAGCTTTTGAAAGGGTATAGAAAATACGCTCTCCGTAAAAAAATAAACACATTTAACATTCCAAACTCGCACAAATAATTGTTAAGACATGTAAAATTCATTCAGTGAAACCTCCTACCTTTCAAAATGAAGATTTCACCTCAAGAAATGGAGTTTACTTTTCCCTTTTTCGTAACTTCGGTTGTAGACCACCTACCGATAACAAGGACGCAATGACGTGTACAGTACCCCTTCAGCTATTCAGGGAAACCCTTTTCATGTACGTCACAAGTATTCGGATCCGCGGAAAGCACCCGAAGTGCATGCGCGCCCAGCCGAGCGGCAATTTTTATGGGCCGAATACTCGCGATCGCAACGCTTTGGGAAAAGCTGGTCGGGGCGAGAGTAGTTCATTCATAAAAGCCTGGGCTGTCGGTCATACCTCCGACGGCTGTTTTATGTACGTTAGTGAATGACTGAAACTCTAAGCTTTCTAATGAACTGTTGCTTGTTAGATTTGGACAGGTAAAAGTGGATGAATTTTTGAGATGAAAAATAGTAAGATTTTGGTGCGGGCTGTGCGCTGTGTGTGCATCTAGAATAAACTGACGCTCCAGTCAACTTGAGTTGCGGTCCACCATGTTTATTTTATTTCCAACACAGCAACGATTTCCAGCATGTCACATTCACAGTTTTCGGGGAGAAGACATATTTACTCTGGTCCGCCGACTAAGGCTAGCCGTACATAATTACACCCAAGATACAACAGCTAAGTCACCAAAAGTAAATGTCCTTGTGCTATCTAGTGTTTATTCAATTTTCCTGGCGATGATGCCACGGAAACTAGCAGTTTTACATCTTCAAAAGTCCAATTTTCTCGGTTGTAAATCAAGCCCTGCTTATTATGTCTCGTCTGTCTGACTTATTCACTACTCGCGCACGTACGTGTATATCATTGGCCGTGTAGCCCAGACATCCTCCTTAAAAAGATACATAAATGACCTCTGACCCGAGACAGGCGCCTAGATACAAGTTTTATTATTAGAAGTCGAGCACTATATATGGGCGCAAATCGTCAGATTAGTGGAGGCTTGGTATAGCGCCCTCAAACGACTGAGTTAGCTTAATTATCAAGGGACCCAACAAATAATTTCTCCACATTACGTAACCACCGTGCACGTGATGACGTCATCAGTGGTATATATGTAGTCATAAAGTCCACATGTGAGGGAACATTTCGTTCCGTAGAACTATGGTCAAATTCCCTACCACTTTGGCTCTATTTGCATTCAAAGTGCTAAAAAAGTGTACATTTTCGAACCTCTTCCGGTTTGGACCGCAGGTTTGGGTCACACAGGGGTCATGCCATTGTATGATTTGTTCAGTTCATTGCGACCTATCATGCTGTGAAAGAATTGTTCAAGTATCTATTACGATTCTTGAGATATGAATTTTTGAAATAATAACCATTTAATTTTTGTAATTTGACACCTGTGACGATATCATGACGTCACAATGTTGTGCACAAATTGTTCAACAATTTGATAAACGTCAAGTTCTTAAATGTGGCGAAAGAATCATGCAAATATCTGCTGTAGTTCTCAAGATACAGCATTTTAAAACAATTCAGCTCCAAATTTGCGTATTTTGACACCACATTACGTAACTACCGTCCATGTGATGACGTCACCAATGGTATAGTCAAAAAGTCCAAATGTGTGGAAACATTTCGTTCCGTAGAAATATGGTCAAATTCACTACCACTTTGAATCTATTTGCATTCAAAACGCTTACAAAAATGCACATTTTCGAACAACTTCCGGTTTGGACCGGAAGTAGGCGTCACACAGGGGTCATGACATTGTATGATTTGTTCAGTTCATTTAGACTGATCATGTTGTGAAAGAATTGTTCAAGTATCTATTACGGTTCTTGAGATATGAATTTTTGAAATAATAACCTTTGATTTTTTGTAATTTGACACCTGATGACGTCATGATTACGTCACACTTGATGCCATCATGATACTATGCATTCTGGTGGAAGTCTGCCGTAGGGCCTATGTCTGTATCTAATTTACTAACGATTCAGCTTGGTTTGATGGGCATTGTTGCTGGTAAGTGTAAAAACTGAGATTCTCAGTTTCGTTGAACTTTGACCTCCAATTGACCCCAGAAGGAAGGGTCAGATGAAAATGCCCACACAAAGAAAATTGTAGCACGGAATGTCATCTATAAACCTGCCAAATACGAAGATCCTGGGTCACGTGGTTTTCAAGACGGAAGCATTTTAAAATATGCATATTTTGGTTTTTTGGAGGGTGTAATTTGATACTTGATGACGTCACGATGACGTCACGCTTGATGCCATCATAATATTATACACGCTGGTGAAAGTCTGCCATAGGACCTATGCCTGTACCTAGTTACTTAAAGATTCAGCTTGGTTTGATGGGCATTGTTGCTCAATAAGTGCAAAAATTGAGATTTTCGTTTTCGTTGAACTTTGACCTCAGATTGACCCCAGAAGGAAGGGTCAGATGAAAATGCCCACACGAAGAAAATTGTTGGCCATGATCTGATATATAAGCCTGCCAAATACGAAGATCATGAGTCACGTGGTTTTCTAGACGGAAGCATTTTAAAACATGCATATTTTGGTCATTTTTTTGTTGTAATTTGATACCCGATGACGTTACGGTGACGTCACACTTGTATGCACACCTTCACATTGGGGTTGATGTTCCTACCAAGTTTCAAGTTGATAGCTTGAACCGTTTCGAAGAAAAGCTCTGGAAACGTTTGAGTGGAAAAAGAAGAAAAAAAAAAAAAAAAAAAAAAGACAAAGAAATCGTACGATATCAATAGGTGATCGGGTTGAGCCCGATCACCTAAAAAAAAAAAAAAAAAAATAAAGAAATCGTACGAGAGTAATAGGTGATCGGGCTGTTGGCCCGATCACCTAATAATATTCTGTAAATGTACGGGCAGACGTTACCTCTAAGCTACAATTTCGCGTAAGTTCAGCATTTGAAATTAGATCGTGCATAATCCTTGAGAAATACGACGGCAAAGTCTTAATAATGTTGATTTTAAAACACACGGTCATTTACAACAACGTTCTGAAAACAAAACTCTTTAAATCTGACGCTGTGCGTACGAAAAGGCCTCTAGAAAAAAATCAAAACTTAGCAATTAGCACGTCCCGCTCTGTGTACATAGACAGATGGGAAAGGAAAAATGCTGCGAGGCTTTAACGATGATCGATCGAATTTGAATGGTTTGTCCTGTTCACCTCGCTTGGCAGTAAGCGAGCCGGCGTTTAGTCGTATGGAATTTACGCTGATAATCTCGAATAAACGACATGTTTGCTTTTCCTTCAAAGAGCAATTCAATTACATATGTTAAAATCGTAGTCATTAAATTATCGTTATTGATTGTTGGAACTGGTAAATGGCTCACATATATTTGATTTGTAAAGCCTGCCTTAATTCCACTCTACGAATTTTGTTGCGAATTACCCATTATAGGTAACTTGTTTTAAAGATTACCTGGGCCTACATATCTATATTAAGACTAAGTCTCAACACACCTTATATACCTATGTGGGAAAGTCATAGCACAAAATCGGACAAGAAGCCGGCTTCAGACGAAAATACGTAGCGGACAGCAATATCTTTCAATGGTATAACATATTCAAAGAAGAATTCCACTCTTTTCCTTGTTGGGAAAAATTGATGAGATTTCGAAGACGTTAGGGTCGACGGCTTAAAATGTGCAGATTTTATTCTTTGTGCCCAAGTCTTACGAAAACTGTACAAAGCAGGGGCGGATCCAGGATTTTTAATCCAGGGAGGGGTTATGCCAGTGCTAGTGCCGACAATGTTGCGGATTCCGACGGTCACACAGAAAATACATTAGGCCTACATTATTAGTATGTTTTTGAGTCACAGCATGCAGGGGAAGGGGTTGACCCCCAAACCCCTGTGGATCCGCGCCTGCAAAGTCAACGCTTTGTCCTAAGTAATTAATGGATAATTAAAACTGTCTATGGTTATTTATAATATATCTACTTATGGAACAAGCAGTATATTACCGGATGAAGGGTCCATGCATCTCCAGCACATATTAAAGGCCCATTAGGCATACATCATTTGCAGATGAAACATTTTCACGCATCATCATAGTATTCTAAAGAGCAACATGTATAACCAAACCACCATGGGGAATCACCATATAGGCCTATCATGTCACGTGATGTATGTAAAGTTAGTGTTATTCACGGGCTAACTACCCCCTCAGATTAAACATTGTGTATAATATGAATCTGTTTCTTTAATTTAAAAACAGTTTTGTTGGAGTTGGAGCCTAGGCCTATTTCTCACCCCAGTTTTATCTCCCCAGCACCAGTTACCAGTTAGTCTTTCTCGTGATTGTTTTACAAACATGCATCATATCATTCGTGGAATTTCGCATCAACTTTTTCGTTTCATCAGAATTTAGAACTTCATAAATTATTTGGAGTCAGTTTCTGTTCATGTTCTATTCCCCAGTGAATTGAAGATGCGCCTGTACCAATTATCTGTCCGATTGTTTGGAGTACAAGGTGACGTCACGAATGAGCCCTAAGGGCTTGCTCCTTATTTGTTCTTTTCTGTTTTATCTGACGTCATGGCCTCTTTAAGGATCCCATGTTTGAGCGGAAACACAGCCATGTCGCGTTGGATCGATTCAGCGTCGATTCAGCCAACAAACCCGGGAGTGTTTTGGAGTTGTAGATGACGTCGTGCTATGACATGGTGATTGGGTCGTGCATAGCTGGCCGTGAGTTACGGCTGGTTGGTCCGGGCTGTACCGCGATGCATGAGACGACGCGACGACGCGCACGCACAACGCATATGCAGTAAGGCGACATTCTATTGGCTAGACTGACACTTGTAGATGGTTCCTAAAAGACGGATTACTGTTTGGAAAACCTTAAAACGGCACTAACTCCTCGTGTGATTAAGAATGCGTATTATAAAAACCAACATCTGTGTAAGTTAGCTTAAAGTACCTCATCTGTACGTCCCGAGAAAACTGTGATGCCCATGCTTTCGAGAAATTATGCGAACCCGCCGTCCTCTTTAGGCTGGTTCCGTGATTATACTGCATGGACAACAGAGCCGTAATACCACGGTAGTCAGGGACCTAGTTTCTTTCACATAAAGGCACCCTTGTGAAAAAAAATGTGTGCGCACACGCATTTATATAAGTTCATTTTCAATCACCGTTTTCTTATAAAGAGATATCTCGGGAGGAATCATTGCATTTGTCTCTTCCATGAACAAGGTTTTCGCTCAATTAATGGTTGAATAAAAATCCTATATATACAGGATGTACAATGTCCCAAGATTTCACTAAAAACTTACTCAATGGAAGATGGTTCCAACTGTCCATATGCAATGCTAAAATACTTCTGCCATAAAGCATATACACTTTTTACAAGAAAACGAAAATTTAAGATGAATTTACATAAATGCGTGTGCACAAACATTGTTTACAAGGGCGCCCTCGCGTGAACACAAGTAGGTCCCGATACCGTGGTATCATGGCTCTATTTTCTGTGCAGCAGGGAACCAGCCTATAAATAGGACGATGGATTCGCACAATTTCCTGAAAGCATGCATGGACACATTAATACTGGACACCAGTAACCTTTATGTCCATTATGTTTTATTTTCACGCTGTTTTAATTCCATGAAAAAAAATATATGACGTAATTGAAATAATAAAAATGTATAAATGTTTATATTGTTTAAGGTCTATTTTTATATGAGCTAGTTAATAAAGAGGTCAGTACTCAAATCCCCTAACTCCCCGATATCCGAGATATGGAGAAAAAACAGTCTCTTGGGCTGGACCAAATTAAGACGTCTGTAAAACGCAGCTCACACCTCGGCAAAACAAACGGAGTTTCGACTCGAACAACAAATAATCATGTCTGTCTATTGCAAGTCCCCACTGTGGGACAATGGTGACGCAAGCTGCATGCGTGAAAACAAACAAAATTAATATTGAAAAACGGAGCCCGTGACGCTTTTCTTTGCAGATTTTAATATTTGGGGAGGATTTTATTTCCAAAAGTTGTCCAAAATAGATGACAAGCTTCTTGCTTAATAACACTTAAACAACAGGGGAATTAGCACATGACGAAATCCAGTTGAGCGAATAACAACAATATGGCGTTTGCGTATTTTTCATGTTCCATTTAAAATTAATCGTACTTAGAAAATGCCGTGAAAATTTCTCCTATATTTGCAATAATTGTCCTTGCTGAAAAATACTCCTTAAAGGCAAAGGCTCGTCAGCAATGCGCGCGCGCCAAATTCGTGCCATCAAATACGCAGCTAGCTCCATGCCTTTGCTATATATCGAGCTGCGTATTTCGTGGCACGAATTTGGTGCGCGCGCATTACAAATCTCAGAATTAAACGTTAAAATGCATATATATGTATATCAACTGTTTCATCTTTTGATTTGTTGTTGTTGTAGCCCGTCCCCAGAGTGGAATTAGCCTTGTTTGGGGCGAACTCGCATAAAAACGGATGTGGTTTTCATTATAATGATTTTAAAAGGCATCAAAGCAAGATTTTAAAAAAAAACTTGTTTCTTTAAATTCTCCAAATCACATTGCTGGGATTAAACAAGTTAACAATCCCTATTTTTCTAGTTTTACGAAAACCCGTTTTTATTGGGAGCGATGGATGCGCGGGAGGTGGGTTTCGGTCGTTATTAGGTCCTTTCTATCTACTTTTCTCTGAAAACGAGAAATTGGAATTTGTGGATGCATGATAGCGCTTTATCTGAAAGTGCGAGGTCGTTTTTGATGAGAATAAAGTACTTTGTGATGTTTTTTTCTTTTTTTTCCCGAATCGTATATTTTTTAGAAGTCAAATTTTCTGGGTCGGAGAGGTGGAGTGGGGGAGGTGTTGGGGGAGGGGAGGTGTTGGGGGGAGGGGAGGTGGGGGGGGAGGGGAGGTGGGGGGGGGAGGGGAGGTGGGGGGGGGGAGGGGAGGTGGGGGGGGGGGGGGAGGTGGGGGGGGGGTGAAGGAGAGATAGCTCAGAGTGGCAGTGTTTTGTTCCTGACGCGAATAGTCTATAGACAACTTTGACAAATTAAGACCTGTTTTGTAAAGTTGGGATCTCATTGAACCTTTCTGTGACATAATAAAACGCATGTCCCTCTTATGACACCGTCTGACGCAAATGAAACAAAACACTTTTCAAACCGTTATTTACTCCAAGGAGAAAAACAACAACAGTGGAAAACACGATGATTGAAAGCGATGTCATCCCGAGAGAACAACACAATATTAGGATCACTTCATTTAGAATGACATGGATATAGTGCAATCGGGTAACTGGCTTTAAAACTAACTGGCCGTGGGCGGTTATCTGCCCGGTCGTGTTACCGTTTAAACGGTGCTCATTACGCTTGGCGTATTGGGAGGAAGACGATATTAATCGCCTGTTATTGAGCATAGGGTTGATGCAACAAATGAGGACAAGGATTTTTGTTTACGATTTGTCCATTCTCGTAGTTTTTGTTCACCTTTTGAGTGGTTGTTTGTGACTTGGTCGCGCAACTCCACGTTTGCAAGAATTGTAGCTGGGTGTTCGCGACCAAAACTATTTGACCGGAGAACTTTACTCAAGATGCATAGAAGTGGTTCCAACTGTCCAATGCAATGATTTTGTCCAAGATGGAATATCTATATTTATAATGATAATTGAAGATACATTTATATAAATGCGTATGCACACGTATTTTTCTTTTACAAGGGCGCCCTCATGTGAACGAACTAGCCCCCTGACCACCTTGGTATTATGGGTCCGCTTTTCGTGCAGTATACTCACAGAACCAGCCTAAATAGGGCAGTGGCTTCGCACAATTTCTTAAAAGCATTGACACTTGCAGTTATTCATTGTTTTCTCGGAATACATGGATGAGGTAATGAGCTCACTTAATATACACAGGTTTGGTTTTTATCATGCACATCCTAAATCACATGGAGATAAACGTCGTTTATAACCGTTTTCCATGACAAATTTTGTCCCCAGCAAAGTCAGTGGGAAACCATAGAATATATATACATTTTTTGTTGGATCCATTCCAACACCAGACGCGCATTGCGACGATCGAAATTCATCCACGCAAAGATGAAATATTACAATCATTGCATGAGAAACATTGAGTCATAGCGCGGAGGCAGAACGCGCATACACGGCATTGCACTACCGCCTGAGTTGTATCATATGTGACATTTATATAGATTCCATTCCCCTGTCTAATTTTTCACACTGTTACAGACTTTGCGTCGATTTGTAACCGTCTTTCGCGATGATGACGATATCTTATAGCCTACGAAAAATGACTCATATATAATTAAGAGACCTGAAAAGGTTTTTTTCTGTCTGTGTAGTTATTAATATATAGGATGACTGTGTGGGGGCATAACAGTGCAATCGTGAGTAAAGTACTAATGTGCGTATGAAATATGTACCAATCTATTTGGGCATTTCCATATTTGGGGGATGAGTTGTGATTTTCCGGGAAGAATCGTTTAGTGAAGAAACGAAGTAAAGGGAGAACTGGTTACAAAAGCCGGCGAACTTCAAAGTGTCGTTTTGTTGACACCTTTCCTTATATAGTCATGTATCGTCTGATCATACTTTGAAATATCGCTGCGATCGTTTCTTGGGAGTTTTCATCAGTTCTCCAGAATCTTTTGCAAACTTTAATCCATGTTTATCTGAATCTAATTTCCCCATGTGACGTCATGATATCACTCGTTACAACTGAGTTTGGTCAACTGCGCACCATGGATAGTAAGATGAATGTGAATTAATCTCTTTAATTTGTAGGATCATGGAGAACGGATTAACGTTCGATTGACGACTTTTCAACAATGGTTGGTCGTGTCTGGTCGACCATTATTTTGGAATCAGCTCACAAGGCACGGTCGCGCTGGTCACTGGTACCCATCAGGCGTTGAGTTGATGCAGCGTTTTGCGCGAAGTCAGGGCTGCGTTCCAAACACGCGAACATTGCAAACGTTTTCATCGTTCGCCAAGAACTGGTACCCGGCTTTTCATAGACGAGTGCACAAAAGTACTGTAACCAGTGGCTAACGTTGGCAACGTTCGCGTGTTTGGAACGCAGCCCAGTTGACTAACCAAAGGACGTTCGTACTTTAACGTATATAGTGCGCATGTGTGTTGGCAGGATGACGTTTAACCATGCAGTCGTCAATCGAACTTGCTGTGTGTTGCAGAAAGTTTTGACACTGTATGTTACACAAGTTGTTGCATTGTTACGTTTTGCGTCAAAACATTTCGGTTTAGTATTACATATGCGTCAGTTGTTGGGCCACTCACAAAGACGTAAAGGTCGGATAGAACTCGCAAACAACGTTGTTATATATATATACACCTGTGAAATATACTACAGATTTTGCGATATGTTTACCTTTTTTCTGGGTTTTATATAATGAAGCGTGCGTCAGGGAGGAACAAAAGTAATTTGAAGCTGATGTTTCATGTCTGACCTAATTGTGGTCCCAAAAGTGGCATAATGACGTCACAACTTTACCTAACCCATCTAAGATAATACAGATTCAAAATATCAAAATCCAGCGGTTGCTTTGTTATATACCTGCCGTGCGTGTAACTCGCCCACTCAACCTCAAAGAACAATAGATTGTCTTAGAATGTGGTCGTCTTCTCAATCAAATATGTCTTGCGAAACAAAAGGACCCGTCAGTTGCAGCAGCTGCACCAGGGAAACCATTTTCTTCTGTCTTCTCAATGAAAGAAAAGGGAATCAAATAGAGGGGGCGAAAAAACGAAGGCAGAAAAACAAGGTGACATTTTGCCGGGACTATCTCTCGAGAAATACTTTGTGTCCGCAGATTGGAGTGGTGTCTATACGTAGGTTTGGCGGGCAGAATGGAATATTGAACAAATTCACCAGAGAATTCCAAATTTTGGGGTCTCTAATTAGCAAACTCTACTTCGGGCCCCTCAAAATAAGTTTAACTTTAGCTGTTTACTTGTTAAACCTATGTAACGTCTGTGTGTATTTTTGCCACTGACCTCTATATACAATAGAGATTAGAAAGTCCATAACTATGCTACGCTGTTGGTGCTTCGTGGTGCACGGCATTGCCTGCCAATCAACAGTCTAGTTGATTTATGTCATCATCTCCTATAGGTGAACACGGCATTGATTCACTAAGTCACACCTGCCGCGTGCAACACATAGCAACAACAATTTAGTCTGGTCAAGTGGATACTAAGTGCGCATGTGACAGGAAGTACGTCAGTACACCAGACGCTATGCGAAACACGCAAAAGGCTAATTGAAGCAACGCGTAAGCCATCTTACTCCAGGCAAGACAATGCTTCACCTTGACTGCTCCCGATCCCCGGTCCATGCGATCGCTTGCATTCCACTAAACACATAGGTATAGTGAAGTAGCACAACCATAGTCTAGGCAATATATCGTCTTGCCTGGAGTAAAAATGCCGGACGGGTACTTCATTTCAAGGATGGCTATCGATCCACTGTATGTAGTCAGTGTTTATGCCTTTATCGAGTTGTCCCTTATATGGCTCTTATTTTTTTGGAGTGATTTCCACTCTTTTAAGAGTGATTTCTACTCTGTTGGAGTGCTTTTATAAGGTATCCACTCTTTTGAAGAGTGAGTTTTTCACTCTTTTGCATTTAGAGAGTAGTGTCCGTCATGCATTATTAAAATGAACCGCAGCAAAGGTATTCTTTTGTGCTTGTTCATTCATTGTTTCTTGTATTGTTTTTATGTAAGTCTCCATTACGCAGACCAATTACAAGGCCTACCAAAGTCAAGTGCAAAGAAACCTGCAGCCCATCACATCCAGACTATATTAAACAGTCTCTTTACGATACGCGGGGCTGGAAGGGGTAACTAGTTCACACCGAGACATCCAAGTCGCCTCTATAGGCAATCACGGTAAAGTGCCTTGCTCAAGGGTACAAGGCCTGAATTCGAACCAACATTCCAACTATATGGCAATTAGCCTTTGGCATGTCTCATATGAATAGCGTCTCACTTCCTTTCACGTAGTATCCACTTGACCAGTCTAGATTTGTGTTGATATGTGGGCACGCGGCAGTGAAGTACAGAATCAATACCATGCATGTTCACGGTAGGACAACATGGCATAAAGCTACCAGACTGTTGGTTGCCAGGCAATGGCGTGCACCACGTAGCAACAATAGCATAGTATGTGACTTTCTAAACTGTACCTCCGTTTGAAAGTGAAGATTTCGGGGCGTTAACCACAAAGGTTACACGCGAGAGGCTTATTGGACTCGTGGTGGACCAGTGACAAATATTGTGATTTTATCTTTCATCGGACTTGAAAAGGACTCAACACTACATGATTTAATTTCGTATGATCCACAAAGGAATTCACTTGCTGAGATTAGCCGACCTAAGTCGCTGGCTTTTTGCCCTGTAGCCACCTAGGAGGATCTTCAGCACGGCCACAAAGTGCGAGAGAACAGAAAGAAATGTTAAAGGAAAACCCCATGCACACACGGACGTCTGGAAAAACCCATCGCGGAATCAAGCAGAAACTGAGAACCCAATCTACATAGTGACCCTGGCGGGATTCGAACCAGAGCCACGGAGATATAAGAACAACTACGAGGAAAGAACCACTACACCAACCTAATTTCCACCCAGCCCCTGTAAACATGACCTTCTTACAACATTCCCTGTCTTACGCTCCATTGGACTCTGGACTCACGTTGACTGAAGAAACCACGTACCTCAAAGCAAATTAAAGTGACTCAAGATGACGTCAACAGTTGTCATATAGAAAAATTGATTTGTTTGCGTTTTTGCGCAAAATATCTGAGCAATGTGTTTTACGGGTTAAGAAAAAAGATACAGGAGGCTATCGCTTTAATACGGTCTTTAGACTATATACACAGTTCATGTCTCGTTGTTAAGGCCCGTACACTGCAAAAACTGTGGTGTTAAATTAACACCAGTGCAGTGTTGTCTTATATAGATACCAAGCCCGGTGTTACGTTTTAACACCACAAGTATTAGTTTTAACACCAAGGGTGTTAAAAATAATGCATTTATTCCAATTGAGGAATGAAAGGTAACACCCATAGTGTTAAATTTTAACACTAGACTTGGTATTTATATAATACAACACCACTGGTGTTAATTTAACACCGCAGTTTTTGCAGTGTATAGGGCCTCCAGGATTTGCAATGCCCTAAAATAATTATTTTAATCAAAAATTTGACAAGAAAAGCGCCTTACTCCAAATGTAAGACAGAAATGGTTACTACTGTCCAATGTAGAGATTCCGCACGAGATGATATCTTTTTATGAGAAATCGATAATAATTTCATAAAATTGCAGAGCTCTCCTTTTTGTTCACGCTCCTTTTTTTAAAAGGGGTGCCCTCGTGTGAACGAAACTATAGTTCATTGACTACCGCGGTGTTATGGCTTTGTGTTCCGTGAAGTATAGCTAGGGAATCATCCTAAATAGGACGACGGCTTTGCGCAGTTTCTTGAAAGCATGGATATTGTATTGTTTTCTCGGAACGTAGATGAGATACTGAGCTGACCTGAACACAAGTTGGCTTTTATCATACACATCTTCAACCACTCATGGAGATAACGCCGTTTGTATATAAGAGCTCCCCAATAATGTAATCTATCTTTAAATCATCTGCTCGTAACGACATGTCACCGTACTAACGGGCGATTTTTACGGGGTTAATCCCGCGTGCGAAGACTTCCTCGCTTGGAGCACGAGGCCGCTTGACATTTCAAGAGCCTGCCCGAGTACCTCGCTTCGATCCGCGCGTCGTCGACTTTTGAGCCGAAGCCTGGCAGCTAAGGAGGGGTAAAATCCCGCGCTGCCTGCCACCAGCTGCGCCGAAACAATCCACTCGCAGTCTCGCAGTCACGTGGGAGGAATAAGGCGCCGAAACTTCGCCATTCTTATTAATGACAATTATATAAGCGTATTGCACAAACTCGCTCCACGCGCGCTTTTCTCCGCGCGGCAGAAATCAATTTCACGCCGAGGACGTACACCGCCGTCTGCGCATGCGCGAGACGAGGCACGTCTTGACAGCGTCTGCGCGAGAGGGGAAAGTGAAATCTATTTTTAGAAAGACGTCTTGTACTAAAAACAGTCACACGATAATTTTGACTGTATATAACCGGGTAGGCGGGCTGGGTTTTCTCTACAGTTGACCGCTGCGTGCAATAAGAACCACGAGCCTTTCGTTTCATACATGGTGCCGGTGATACACTTTGACAACAATTGGTCAGATTAAATCATTCACGCACACGCCGCACTTCGGAGAGTGCTTTGCGCGAAACCAGCTACGTAGTCATGACAACGATACCAACCAATAATAGCACCAATCTTGTTTTCTTGCTGTATATCAGTGTGTGATGGACGATTGTGGTGGTACGAGAAAAGCTGGACTGGGTCTAGAAACATTCCGAGACATCGAATCGGCACGGACGGTGCGTCTTAACTCTGCTCCCAGGCCGAGTAGAGCTGGGTGGTGTTGAAGTTTAGAGACCTGCCATGCCAGAGATGGTCCTCTGCTGGCGCGCCCGCCTGGCTTACACAATGAGACAGTCTGTGCAACAGGTAGGTGCATTTTACATTTTTATTTTAAATATACGGTTCAAAAGAGACATAAATTATATACTCCGACCGACAGATCAATGTGGCTGATAGATGTAGCATAATGTTATCAGTCAGTAACGTGTACGGACCACCTCTTGTGGCAAGGATGGCTGCACTAGCCTTCATAAGAGCCGCTGAGGCAGGGTGCGCCACTCTGCCTCCTAAGCTCCTGCTAGGGTTGTTTAGGAGACGCGCGGCTCCAGAGGTCAGTTCATCCCATGCAGGTTCCACCAGGTTGAAAACCCACGCAACAAAATGTGTTTTCCGAGAGCCGTTAACTGCATGATTCTCCCAGAATCAGAAAAGGTAGAAAAAATTGTTCAAACAGGTCCACTTGGACCGCGGAGAAAATCTCTTAAGCGAAACAGTGTCGAAAGCGATTCCAAAGTGTTTGGTCGATCAGTGCTTTGTTATCCACAAGTTCAAATCTAACAAGTGCTCTGTTAGGCCTATTCAACAACAATTGTGGGTTTTTTTCCAACAACAATTGTGGGTCTTTTTCCAAAAACAATTGTTTCTGATATGTTAAAAAATTTAAGAAATGTGCGTTCCTGTTTTGGAGAGAGTATAGGTGTTGCTTTGTAAAGCGCCAAAGAATTTGAATACAGTTTAAGACCGTGTGTATACGTGCACGTATACAAAAACATTGAGTTCACTGTACTTAGCCTCCTACAGCCGTATAATCGGAAGTTGTTTTATGGTATGATCCCTCATTGAGCTCGCGGTGCAGACAGACACATCCTAGAAATAGTTCCGACTCATCAGACCTGTTGCGCGCAACTAGCCACGCCAAATACACATAGACGGGGAACATCGCGCGCTGAGGAGTTAAAGACATATTACATGATTGGAAAACCTTTAAAAAAGAAGCCCAAGAACAACATCATTACATAACTGAAGAATAATATTGATAAACTGCCTTGTGGAAATTTCAGCCACATAGATGCAGTAATACTTCAGAAAACCTTAAAAATCTATGCATGGTTTTTGTGTCAACTCATGAAGTAACATTTTGGGTAACTGCAAATGTTGTATATAATTTGCATGATCAAACCTTTTATGGATTTCTGGAGCAAGGGCATAACATATTTTAAAAAGGAATGTTGGTAAACTAGCCTGCAGAAATGTTAGCGATGCTTCAGAAAACCTTTAAATTCCATTGTGTTAATCAATGGTACACAAAAATGTGTGTTCACTCACATTTACACAAAAAAAACCACCTTATCTATTGTTAATACATTTCTTATACAGAAAGTGCCATTTTGGATTAATAAATTCATGTCAAAACGTTGAGTACTTTTTTTCTTGTCAACTCATGAAAAATAATTTCCCTTTAACTTTAACTGCTGACTTAAACTGCCTTCATTACTTCATTATCTACATCGGATATTTTTTTATTAAGATAGCGTGTGGCCGTGACACTAGAAAGCGTTTGGCAGACACGAGTTGCTCTTAAAACGAAATAGAATGTCAACCGCGTCTAAGCTTGTTTTCCGGTGATTAATTTGTCTAGCTTCTTAAAAGTGGCGACCGCACTTTTAAAAAAACCGGAGAAATTGTGTATAATCGTTGCGCTTGTTTTCTTTTCCCGTCGGTTTTTTTTTAAACCTAAAATCAGTGTGTATGATGGTAATTGTTTATAAAATAAACTAGGTATAAATATCTCTATATATTTTTTAAACGAGCAATATCAAGTAAAATGATCGACCCGAAACTGGCCTTGTGTCGCACAGGACTGAAAGTATTCTTTTATCAGTTCCGCGCACTACGCACACAATTTGCGCATGGGACAAATGTTTTCAAAGTACATATACAATTCCTGCTAGGAGACTGTCGTGGCTGTCTCATATCCAGTGAATTTTAATGAATTTTGTCCCCACAATTCGGGGAGTGAGAAGTGTTCATGAACAAAATCGAAGACTTTGTATAAAGTATAGATGTAGTCGGGGAAGACCCCCATGTCACAAATCGTTACGAGTATGGGTACTGCATCTCCACGACGTGTAAAGGGTTTCGGGTTCGAATCCCGACGATATGATCTCTCAATGTGCTCTGGGGCATATTTCTTTTCAATGATCTGAAAGTTGACCTCAACAGTTAACAAGCAAAACTTAACTCAAAGTGTTGATAAAAATGGCAACTTTCCAAAAATGGCAACTTTATGTAGGAAATTTAGTTGAAGGTCGTTTAAATACTGACCGCGGACGCTCATTTGTGAAGCATTTATTTAAAGGGGCAATCAGAGTTTATTTCTTCGCTTTTCACGAGAATATAAAAGTATTGTATTAATCTTCGATTACTAGAGAGACAAATTCCGAATAAAAAATAAAAAAATTCCACCCCTGTTGAAAATTAAGGACAAATTTCACCTTCCATTTTATGCGGTCAACAAACAGAAACATGTGAATGCGATGAGCAGCACCCTCTGTTGTTCAGCTCCGACATCGGCTGTTTTCAAAACGACCGTACTGGTGTATCCCATCAATATTAATGGATTAAGAAACATCTTGGGCGGCTTTGGGCCAATGCTAATTTGAACGTTCACCCCTCTTGAGCAAATTTATTAACACCAAGAGAATTCACGAAGGTAAACTACACACAAAGGAAGACATCGAATTCAATATACCGAGCCTGCATGACCGTAAAACACCGAGCGTTTCGAAAACGGTCTATGTGAAACAGATTTTGCGCGTACGTCGACACATTCAAACGTATCACGTGCATAGCTACGCCCTGGTTATTACTGCTATTTTCATATAAATCGCCCGCCGACCCGGTACTTTTTATTGGGAAAATACTCCAAAACCATAAAGTGGATGAATCTAAAAAGGTTTTTGGTGTTTTGTTGAAACATTGAAACGCTGCTGCATCTAGGCCTATATATATATATATTATTATATATAGCTGAAATTTCTGCTGGCTAATTAACCAACACTTTTAGATATGTAGTGTTGCTCCAGGAATTCATTTTTAAAAATCTCCAAATGATACAACGGGTCTTCAAAGAAACATGCTCAAAGGGGCGTGTTCAAATTTTCCCAGAAAATGGATTTCGTTTTAACCTAAGAATCATTTAAAATACCTCCCCGAAGTACTATCCATGGGAAGAAAACAGGAAATTTGCAATCTCCAATTTGTATGTGGAAGCAAAAAGGTTGGTGTAATCACTGCAGTGCTTTATGGAACCAAATAAATTAGTTTACAAAACATCGGCGGTTTTTGACGATATCCTTGAAAATATACGGATTGAGAGTGCGAAATTTCAGAATGGTAATGAGAACAATATGACAAATGATGGTATCAAAATCTCAATACCCATGGGAAAATGGGAAGTCAAAAATGTGATCTGGTCACGCTCCTTTAATGTACAGTGATGTTTGTTTATAAAGCATCTTACTAATATGGGTAAAGATACCAATGAACACTAGGGATCATAGTCTGTTTCTTATAAATCGTAGTCAGCAAATTAGTCAAATTAATGTCCAAACCTGGGACCGACTATATATGGGACTTTACCTTCGCCCTTTTCACGAAGCCGAGATATTACGCTCGAATGTTAACTGTGTCGTCATCTTGGGTGGCGCCGAGTCATTAGCAGTGATTTGCTTTCATCAGAGGAGTCATAAACGAGTGTTTTCAAACCAATTTATTCCAATTTATACGGCCCCACTTACAGTAATGCCGTTACGAAAATGAAATAATTTGGCTAGTTCGTTGGTAAATACAGCCCCGTTAGCAAAGTGGGCGTCTTGCAAAAGGCCGAAAAAAAGTCAGTCACATTATCGTCTGCTTTAAAATATTTATTTCAATCGCCCTATAGCACGACATTTACACACGACAGCGAAATCGAATAAACGAATTATAGACGACGTGCGTACTGTCATTCACAAAAAAGAAAAATGACGACTTTGTCTACTGATTTTAAATGCCAATGGCGCCCCGGGAGTTGCACTGCCGTTACAAAAAAGAGAAAAGGAAATACATTTATCAGCTCAAACGTTCCATGTCTAGAATGCGAGACGTGGATTTATGTATAATCTTGTAAATATGACGTATATTGTGTGTTTGAACACAGTACGTGCGCAAAAGCATTTCCGAAAGATACGTATATGTGACCCGATCTGAGAAAGGGTAACATGGATCTGCCGCAGATTTCTTCTTATGGTCGCTAAAACCCGACCTAGCCTGCGCGACTTATGTTACCTTTTCTCAGATCGGGTCACATATAATCTTTCAAATCACCAAACTGAGGCATCATAAAAAGTCCACCAAAGGCGCCCTCATTCGTTTTGAATTATCAAGCAGCAGCAACATTTGGCACACCAGACTAATACTTTTACCCAGTAGAATACACCAAATGGATTGTAGCAGTAGGCACTAAGGTTGTAGAATGTGTAAATATTTGGGTTTTGCCAGCCGGTTTTCTGACTAAAACGTTTTGTGAAATAAAAAATATTACACCCAACTGGTTTTATATACACAAATCAAGGAATACTTTTCACCCTTCAAAACGTTCTTAACAAGCACATGTGGGGGCGTTTTTCATTTCTAGACTTAGAGGGAACCCACAGTTGAAAAACAAAGTAAAAACATAACACTTCAAAGAGCAACTAAAGCCTATATACGGAATCATTTTTGACTTAAACAAATTTGTGGGGATTGTTGCAACTTGGAAAAAAGAACTGGATAAACTAATACAATTCATGATATCAAGGAACTGTTTATTTACAACCTTTGTGCACAAGTCTATGGGAAATTCTTCTGTTGTTTAGTGAGATGACATCACAACTTTGTCATGAATATGGAAGTTCCTGTCATAAAGGTATAGAAAACGTGCAATTATACCTATATACAACCTTTAAAATCTCAGAAATTGATCAACTAGCAGGCTTTCATGCAATAAAGTCATACTTCATTCGACATTTAAATATGCATGGATTCGAGAAATGAGACGACATGTTTTGAGGTCGTGTTTTGTATCATTTTGGTTATACTTTGGCACCGTGACATGCATTCATCTTGTCAGAGCCCATGCAACTTTGAGTCATATATCTCTCTACTAAATGCTCAACCCTGTATATGTAGGGCATATCGGTCTAATAATTGGGCGCGTGCCAGCTGAGCCCTGGTTAGGCTTTTAGGAAACAACACCCAATTCACGAGACACGAGTGGGTGGGTTCCGCGCGTGTCAAACAATATTAACTGCCCTAAGAATAATTTGAGCCTTTCCAGCAAAAGGAAACTTTGGGTTTCCTGAAAGACGTGAAGTAGGGCTAATATGGGAAGCGAGAAATAACTTCCCATGTGTGACCAGGGTAATAATGCTGTAAAGCGACACCGCTCTTGGCTCATGAGGGAAAAAGTTGATTCATGTTGGGTTTGTGCTATAGCTGAGGTTACCTCAGCTAGGCTCGTGCATGTGCAAAATTTGGAGACAAAAACGGCATTTGTCATTTCCGATTTCTGACAGGCTACATAATTGAGACTAATGCATGTGGTTTCTGTATCTGAATTTGGAATTATTCGGCAGTGTTAAGAATACTCACCTAAAACGTCAGTCACTCTCGGCGTCTGCCAGCTCCGGTACATTTTGGGTGCCGGGTGTCCTGTCGTAGCCAAAATGATCAAATGCCGGCCATCATGACCATAGTCACGCTGAAGAAACCTCCGGTGAAATCCCTCAATGTATGATTGAAGCAGGTAGCTGCTGTTGTGCAAATATTCCTGTAAGAGTGCTTGACTCTCAAGTTTGGTCGTAGAACTTGGCCCGGTCACCGCAATCGATGTACACTGATATACAGATCTTTAAAAAGGGTTTTAAACCTACCGCCATGGCGTATCAAAAAATCACAATTTGTTTCACACATTATATAAACGTGTAGCGCAGTATTCGCCGCTTGAGGGCGCACGGGTCAGTGCACTGCCTAGACTAGTTTCCAGTCCCGTTGAATCGCACTGAGTGCAAGCTGACACATCACATGATATGAAAACAGTTCCAGAAGGCACTATCTTCATGTCTGAGATAAAAACCAACCTGTGTATAAGTCGGCTTACTACCTCATTCCCGTTTCGTGGAAACAATGGGGAAAATGTCAATGTTTTCAAGAAATTGTGTGAAGCCACCGTCCTATGTGCGCTACAACAAAATATCTGACTGACGCCGATTTCTGTCCTGGAAATTGTCATTCATACAAAACGGTTTAAAAGCCATTTTAATGATTTTTGTACGAAAAATAACACATATCAGGTGTAACAGGGGACACTAAATGTCACACTTTTGGACCCCTAATTTTTAGAAAGACCCATCAGATGGGTTCCCGGATACAAAGTGCGATGCGGCAAAGTGTCTTGCCCGAGGACACATGTGTACTAATTAATGATTTTTCCACGAATAATGACACTTAATGGCTTACTCTTTCCCCGCATAGTTGAATGGAACGTGCACTTGAACGTGCCTGTCTCCAAATTTCGAATTATTTCTCGGGGAGGCCCTCTTGGGCCCACCCTCCATCGTGGAAACAAACAACTACATGCACCCTCGCTATGTGTGTACTGTACACACGAACAAATTCCGCCCACTAGTTTTTATTTTAAGTATACTCGGGCGATTTTATTTCTGAGAACTTGCCAGAGCTCATGTTCCCTGTGGCGGCGTGTAATCATTAGTAGATAAAACAAAACAGAGATAGGGGCTAGACGGGCCCTCGGCTCCCTAAAATGCTTTGGACTATCGATTTGGTGTTCCGCCAATGAAAAGGTCATCGAGAATTGTGAACTATGCTCCATTGGGCCATTGTTCCCTGGGGGGTTAGAGATGTTCTCAAGAAATGAGAGAGACGTACGTTGCATTCATTCGGGGGCGATACGAAGTGTTTCATAAGAGGTGTCAGTACCTACGTCATCATTTAATTAGTCATATTTCTAGATCTTAATGACGAAAAGGGGGATTTCATTGAATGGAGAAAAATGATTTCCCGTCTCTAATCACTTGCAATGTCCAGGACCATGTGCGTGCACCCCCGTGGTGAAGGCAAACTACCACTTTAGATGGATCTAGGGGGCTATAAGGAATACCATAACACAATGACAATCTGGAAATTGCTTTGAAATTTCCCTGGGAATTTACAACGAAATTAGCAAAAATCTCATTTTTGGTATAGGCCTACAGTTTAAAAAAAGACGCAAATTACACTCTGACCAAAAGATCGAAAAGCCTGAGAGATAGAACATATTATGTTATCGGTAAAGTGTATGAACACCTCTTATGACAGGGCTTATTGCACCAGCCTCTGTAGGAGCCGCTGAGGCAGGGTGCGCCGCTTTGCCTAAAGTGCCTCCCCGAGCTCCTAGACTTTTAAGGCTATTTAAGAAACGCACTAATGCAGTGGTCAGCTCAATCCCGCGCATGGTTCAATCAGGTTGTTAACCCAACCGATTTGGTTTTCTTAGAGCAGATTTCACCCAGAAACAGACAAGGTCACATTTCATTGTTGTGGGAATCACTTTGTTCAAAACAGGTCCTGGAGGAAATCACTGAAGCGGAACAGTCTTGAAAGTGATTCCAAAGTGATTGGTCGATCAGTGCCTTGTTAACCACAAGTTCACTGTAACAACAAACTTTTGTTCTGATTATTAAGAATTGATGTTTTAATAAGAAAATTCGGTTTCATTTTCAGAAGAGTATACATGTATTATATTTAATAATGGGAAATAAAGAAATAGTTGGAAGAAAATTACGCATTTTCTTCAATGGGATTACATCTGAAGTGAACAGACAAATTGTGACACCAAAACAGTACTATTCTCGAGTAGTGCGATTTAATTTGGTCCGCTGAACGAACGCCAACCCACGTGCGCCGCGATGCGGTTATAAATTGAGTGTGATCGAAATCGATCAATCGCGCGCCGCGTCAGTGTAAACGCGTCACAAGATCATGTTAACCGTTTTCTGGGCTGTGGCCCTTTTTCCCTTGCTCTATGCCCGCTGTAAGAGTGTCAAATTCTACTAAGATGGTGGTGATTTGAGATGGATCTGCGATAATGACAGTTCGCAGCGAATCCACTGTTTACCGTGCGAGTAGACCAGCTGTCCCCGCCCACGCTTTGCATCCCTATGATCTTAACATTGACTGCACTGGGCTTATCAAACTTAAAGGCCCGCTATATCATTTATTGCAATGACCCAAAAAATTACTTTGACGGAAAAAAATACCTTACTCAAAGTGTGGATAGTTTATGTGTTTCTAAGGTGGTACTTTTTTGTAAGAAATTAATAACCGAAGTTGGTGTTTATATCATTCACTCAACACAAAAACCCGGAAGAGATTTTGATGTTTTTTTTCAAGCATTACTGCATCTATGTGGCTGAAATTTCTGCAAATTAATTTCCCAACATTTCTCTTTTACCTTGAAAATAATATTTTGGGCCTTTAACTTGTCGATACTATGTCGTCATTATGTAGCCAGCGTATAACTTCTTTCGCCTACATGCAAGTCAACAGACGTAAATGCTGTAATTAACATCTTTCCATTTGTGACTTTCAACTGATTTAGCGGTAAAGGTGCCAGAACATCGAAAAAAGACACTTGTGGGCAAAGTCATGCAGTAGGATTTATACGTGTGCAGGGGCCAAAGGCGCTGCCATTCCTGCGATGCGATGCATAGAGTTTATGTTCAAAACATCGTCTTAATAGCAATCAGGCTTAGAACCACTGACCTATACAATGCAATGGGCAAGCGACTCCCTAATTGCCCGCCATATTATTCCATGCTGGCAAAATAATGCCTTGCCTAGACTGCATACTACTTTCACTATACAGGCTGGATAAAAAAAAACGAGATTCTATCGCTAATTGTGACTAAAGTAGGGCACATATGAATCAAAGGGAGATATCATCCTTTATGGTGGAATCTCCTCTTTAAAATGACACCCTGATTATGTCATTGTGTTTTCGTTTGACTGCGCAGTGATCAGTGTTATGCAAGGGTCTAGTTTGGGATTTGCGCCACTTTCGCTATTAAATGGCGTCCAGCAGTGGCCTGAACCATGGCATAGCCTGTTTGGACGATCAAGTATCCATTGGCAAAACCTAAGACGCCTCTAAAGATCACCAGAAAGCAGTTGATGTTGTCTCACAATTCTGTAAGGGTACCACCGGACAATTTAATTGAACATGGTTGGGGCCAGTGATAAACCATTTTGTCTACGACTGTTGCGTTCTCCCTGCTGCAGGGCCTGCTGCGTTCTCCCTGCTGCATTCTCCCTGCTGCAGGGCCTGCTCAGCTGCGTTCTCCCTGCTGCAGGGCCTGATGAATTGCGTTAATGTTATCGGATGACCGACCAGTTCCCCTTCGCTCAGACCTTGGACTCAACAACAACAAAATCGCTGCATTCTCATGTAGGACTGAATGTGTTCTGTTTAAGAAAGTCCAGGTTCCCCCCTCCCCCACCAACATTTTTATCGGCATGTTAATTTCTGAGGCGTCCTATAGGTTACCAATGGATACTTGGTCGTCCAAACATATGCCATTAAAGAAAGTGGCGCAAATCCATAACTAGACCCTTGCATAACACTGGTCACTGCTCAGTCAACCGGAAACATAATGACATGATCAGGGTGTCATTTTAAAGAGGAGCTTATTCAACCCTAACAGATGATATCTTCCTTTGATTCATATGTGCCCTAATTCATTTACAATTATAGCAATATCTCGGTTTCGTTTTTTTTTTATCCACCCTGTAGTACTGTAGTACGGTATAGTATTAAGTGGAATGGAAGCGATCGTGTGGACTGAGAAGCAGTCTAGGCAAAGCATTGTCTTAGGAGTACTAAGATGGCCGTCGCGTTTTGTTTTCAATTCTTGCATATCTGGAATGCTATATCCAATGTATAGAGGCCAGTGGTGTCCCCAGTTAGATGGACATAGACTGGACATTTCCAGACGCTTGGTGGCAGCACAGGTGTTTTCCTGTTCAAAGCGTCCACTGTGGGTAATCCGCGTCTGACATCAAGAGTTGGGAAATGCCTGCAAGTGACGTAATCCACATGGAGAAGACATGACTAATCCTGGACAAATCGCATGTGTGTGAAATGGTAGCTTTTGCAACTGGCATTGTGAACTGTTTAGAAATTTGTATTATGAGGCCTCAAAAAGAAGACGTATTGTTTATTTAGCTCAGGTTGGACTCCTTAAAACATATCGATGGGCCCTTAAGCTGGGTTTAAACGGGTTCTGTATTAATTATCTCGTGTTTTATTTCTAATTTCTTTCAATGTATTTCTCAGACTGAAATTAGTCCTCATCACAAATAATTATGTAAATTTCCTTTGAGATTGTGATTGCACATTGCTTAAAATAGTCGAGGTCAAAACTGTTATTTTGAAATTGTAAAGTTTGCTAAAATATGCTGAATTTCCTGTATGCAGGGAACATTGTGCAACTATTTTGATTCTTGATATACTGTAGCCAGCACGCCCACCCTTCAGCGCAATAACTCCGCCATTCAACCTTCAAATCTTCCGTCTTTGGGTAAAAACCATGCACCTTTGGTATTTCTGGTGCCATTGTATACTCGCAAGGCTTAATTAATAAGCCGTATACCCAAATCCGCTCAACTGGCACGCAGGATCCAAGTGTCACGTATACTAACCATATTTCTATTTTTAGTGCTTTTTATCGATTACCCCTTCAATGTGACAAACGCGCGCAATTTTTCCCCGCGTATCGGTGAGCCAATGACGTAAGGATCAGAGTCACACGTGACGATGCTTAAAAGACAACCCTTTTCGCCAAAAATACGCGTTTCAAATGTCACGGGTTGGGGTGATTTCCGAGGATTGGTTCGGGCCGAGCGAGAAGACAATTGACGAGTTCAAGGTAAATTGGCGTGAATGTCGGGGCTGGGCTGGCCAGGCTGCGTGCGACAGGCGAGCTCGTTGTCTAAGGATACTCGGGCAAATTACGCCCATTGCTATTCGTGCTTTTATTGGTTTCTAATATCATCGCTTAACGTGTGACTCGCTTAATAGAATCTGGCAGGGTTTACGTGTGTACCGTGCGCAGCAATAGGCGCCCGGGTTATTCATAGCAAGGCAATGACATTGCAATTGAGCTCGTCCGGAAACCAAGACACCCACGCCGAACAGGGACGCAGAAATATACCCAGTTACCGCCCCAGGTGCCGTGCCGTCGGCCGGCAAATCTGAACCCAGTTCCTGTCTCGGGATAACGAGCTGGTGCCTATGACGCAGAGATGTAATTGTTCGTGGCAAGTGATATTCGGAAATAATCACAGCGGGCATCCATTCAGCGCCAATGGTATTTAAAGCCCGGTATGATTGAGTGGCGTGCGAGATAGTTCATTAACGATGTGTGCTATCTACTAACGCGGTGTGGCGTGAATAGCGCTGCGGCCTCTGGCTCTTTCGTCACTTGAAACAATAACTGCACTTTCCTACGTCGATACACTTGGTAAAAAAGTCCCAAATAGTCCATTTTACAAGGCTCTGTCCTCCCCCAACAAATTACCTGGAATAACACTTTAATAAAACCTGTTTCGGTGAAAAAGCTGGCACGAAAAATATTACAAGTTTGAAGAGGATCTAAGTGGTAATTTTCCGAAATTTTTACAACTCGATTTTAACATTCGGTAAAATAGCATCCCGAGACTTAAGTAACAATATGCGATGTCTTCAGTCAGTTAAGATGTTGGTGTGTTTCTCAAAGACCCACATGATTGTATCATGACCCACAATTTTGCTTATGAGTTGACAAGAAAAACCTTTCTCAAAATGATATGGCAATGGTATTATGGTACAAACACATCTGGAGGTAGTTTTAAAATAAGTGGGCACATCTCTTAGCATTCACTTAACATAGAAACCATGCATGAATTCTAAAGGTTTTCTGAAGCATCGATGTAGCTGAATTGTTTGCAGGCTAGTTTACCAACATTCCTCTTTAGATTATGATGTAATAGAGCCTTTGCACGGCGGCCATGACAGGGGGCAGTCACATTGTCACCGTGTGTCATGCATGAGTACGTGCTTTGTGGTTCTATTGTTGCATCATTTAAATAAGAAAACCTGCCCCCTGTCATGGCCGCCGGTGCAGAAGCTCTATACCATTGTTCCAAAATTTCATAAAGCGTTTCACCTTGCAAATGATATATGAAGTTACCTTTAAATGAAAGAAACTTGCTTAAAGTTTGTAGGTATACTTGTAAACCATCAATGTTCCACTTTTTCTTCATCTTATAAGTTTGACATTTAGCACCGCCACTCCACAATATTTTTCAGCAGTAACCCCGGGTAACCCAAAAATAACAGAGAGTTTAATAACGAGAAACAACCCTGATGGGTCGGCCGTGCGTACACGGTTGGCATGCGTGGGCGATTCCGGTAATTCGGTTATACCAACACTAACGGCATCAAAACGCCTAAACACAATGGACAATTAATGGCAGGCGCCCAGTCTATGGATATGCTAGTATTGCCCAGAACCCACGTAGCTGGCTGTCACCTTTTAAAGAGTGATTATTAAATTCCGCTACTGGCATTTAATACCGATATGTCAACCCTCTGAGGCAACTGGAGCTATATCAATATTGATTTTTCTAAGGATTTTACTTCTCTCGTGCCACTTAAGCTTTATACGTAAAGGTTGAGAATTGAAATGGGCCTTGTTTGAAGCAAAAAATGTAGCAATTCCACTTCGTTGCGGACCACCTGCCCAATGTATATTAAAACGGAATGCTTTCGAAATAGGATAATGTGCGCTTTGTTGACGGAGTTCCCAAACATCTACAAAATCACTTGAGATGAGAGAAAGATCATTTGGATCTTATTCGGGATTCGAACCAGAGACCTCTGACTCACCAGGTAGATGCTCTACCAGATGAGCTATAAGGCACAGTAGTATGTGATGTATAGCTAAGTTGGTGAGTCGGAGGTACACTCTCGGGTTCGAATCTCGATAAAGCCCAAATAAATTTTCTCCCATCCCAAGTTTGGTTGATTCATTTCAATGGTGATTAGGCGCCATACCAAATATTACGTTCATCACGAAAATGGAGTCACACAAACAACCCAGCACGTTACAGTTTGCCTCTGTTCTTTCTAAAACATTGGATTTTCGTAGAATTCAAATTCCATGCATACTAAAAACATCACGACCACAAAGCTTGTCCGTCTGGGGCTTGTCCGTCCGGGGCTTGTCCGTCCGGGGCTTGTCCGTCTGGGGCTTGTCCTACCTATATAGCAACAACTAATGTACGTAAAATGAAATCCAACCATAACAATCGAATTTAAAGAAACAGGTGAATGAAATAGCTCCCCACTATAGGCAATGTCACAAGAAACATCCATGAATTTGGATATATTTACGAAAACGGCCTATATATATTCATATTCTGCTTAGTAGGTCAGTGGAGAAAAACATACAGTCCGAGTAAACTCTGCGGACGCAGTGTCTGGTAAGCGTGGGCAAGTGTTGAGAGAAAACTGACTCGCGTTTGTGTAATCTCACAAGAGACGCAAAAAGCGTAAAAAACATCGTAGACAATTGCAGGAGACGTGGCATTTACTCGTATAATGAGTTTGCAGCGATGAATGACGTTGGCGCAGAACAAATTAGCTCGAGATGAGTCTACTTTGCAGTTCTGTCAATCAGGATGAAAAAGAAAAGTCTAAAAAAAGTCTCCGACAATGGACTCCAATCATATCGACCCCTGAAAATAGACTCTTGATATTTAGAGTTTCCCCCACAGGCAGAATCCGTATTGACCAGTGGGATATAGCGAGGATGCTGCATGCACACAATCGCCATTTTGGCTAGTTTCGATTTACGCAAGATTTTCATTTCGTGATTGGATGATCCCACGCTTATCTCGGACACAATTAAAGACGGGCACCACCCTCTCAAGTCCAATAGTTCTGCAACAACAACATGAAGTTGGGGCAACCCTTGAGGACCAAATCAGGTAATTGGCACTACAAACCCACGGCGCATCAGGTTCCAATGCTAGCTAGCTCGGTTCGATGAAGCTCCGGTACGCGCTATAATCCCCACCCACGCTGCCACTTCAAGGAGTTTATTACCGTCGCCCTAGACACACTTCTTATTGTTGGAAAAGGTCATGTTCTCGAGAGATGAGTACAGTACAAACTGTCTGAGATTGATGGAGTTTGTGCGATGGTTCGGGCCCACAGCGTATATATAGAAACTTGGGAAAGTACACAAGTGGCAGACTTTGGTCTCGAGATAAACCATAACAATTGGTTCAATGTGTATCATCTATGCTCAGTCGTATTGTAGTCGAGATCATATTGTGGCATTATAAATGAATAAAACAACCCAAGAAACTAAGACGTGCTGAACAAGTGCAACTCGTTCGTTATTGTTATATAAAGAAAAAGAAATATGACCCACTTAAAAGTGGATACGAACTTCACAAAGAATGGCAATTGCAGCGATGCCTTGGACTATGGGCGCCGCCACTTTGTCCGGAAACTGGGCGAGGAATGACGTCTGTGCGTACAGCTTTTTCGTGAATAGGGAAGTCTTGAAACCGTGAAAATATTAACACTGTATGCGATAATATTAAAAAGTGTTGATACCGGACAGGATTATTTAAGGGCACTCGGGTTGGCATATAATGCTTCTTTTTCCACCTTTCACCTCTGGCAGCCCGGATTCGATTCCGATCCGGGGCGTGTATGTGGGATGGGTTTGCAGTCCCTGCCCGGCTGCATGAGATTGCCCAGAAGATTTTACTAGGGGTTTCCTCCCACTTATAAAACTGCATCTCCTTCTTCGTCATCTCAAGTTAATATTAAAGTAAAGTTAAAGTTAATACCGTATAGGCCTAGTACGTAGTAGATAGCATAAAAGGCCTCAGTTGTCCTAAGATTAGCTATACAACAACAACGTTACACCATGGAAGAAGAAACAAGTTTGTTTGTTCCTCAACGTTTATAAAGGGCCTTAGTTGTCGAAGATGCCATAAAATCAACATGGCCCAAATTGTGTAGACCTGTGCACTGGCGATTATGACAGGGGTAGCCACATTGACACCGCGAGTCAAGCACTTTGTGGATCTATTGCCACATCATCTAAATAACAAAACCTGCCCCTGTCATGGCCGCTGGTGCAAAGGGTCTATACATGTACGTTTTTTATTCAGTCACCTAAAGTCATTGACCCCTGTACATAACTGCACCATAGTCAACGTTCATATTCCAACCATGTGCACGTTGCAGAGACGCAACCACATGAACGTATAGACCGCTGCATCTTATTCCGCGCAGTCATCTCTCCATAATCGAGTCACATCGGGAAAGACCCCAGGACGAGGAAGCCTTAGCGATATAATGTTCATTGGATTAATCCCCGGCCCGGTATATATGCAATCTGTCGGTGGAACATGCTGCGGATTTCTGGAGCGGAATAATTCGAGGTTGACTCGAGGAGTGACCGGTCAGTGAAACGCGATGGTTGGTGCCTCGGACGAGACCCCGGGCGCGTGGTTTACGTAATTAGGGTCAGTGGCATAGCGATTGAACGGGGAGTTTTGGGGTGCATCCCGCTAAATAGGCAAAGATCACTGCGCCGAGATCATTAATATTTTATGTGCCCTCTATTTATTTCTGTAAAAGAGAGCTGAGAGCTGAATGAGTGTGGTCTATAGTGTAGAATTTTCCCGTCATCATAAAGTGGGGTAGGCTTTAAATGCAAGTGTTTTTGACAATTTCGCAGTGGTTTTGCGCGGTTTTTCCGCTCCAACCACTGCTCAACTTCGCATGAGATCCTGCGAAGACCGTGGGTGACGTCACCCAACACCGGCCTGAATAACACTTGCCGTGATTGGCCAGAATCTGTCACCTGGCACAGTAAACATGTCACCCGACTGGTTAGTGCTTATACGGTGGCCCTTGAAGACCAGTTGCACATAGGCGCACGGTGATACATGTATACAAATGTACTGGATTTTATTCACGTGAACTGTATTTACAAGCTACCGTGAACAATGTCGTCAACCAGAAAAGGCACTATATTTTAATGAAGAATTTTTCTCAGATCATGCATTTTGGAATTTGTGAAAGTGTTTGGAATCATCATTTCCTGTTAACTGTAAGTTAAGGGAATCATTGGTTTACAACGGAGGAATTGAGAATACATGTAGTACAATGTTATGTTTGGGCAAGGCGTTGGTAGCCGTTTGAAACGAAACGAAAAATAGGCCTATTTTTAAATTTATTTAGAAGAGATATAAACAAAATGGGAGAATTATTAAATATAGAAAGAACAGTCCCGGCCCAGTTCGTACAAGCCAGCAAAAAACGGTAACCGTCCAAATAAAATCGTATTGTTATACCCTATTTGATTCATACACAATGCAATTGGTATCGTTGCCGAGTGACTATCAACCACCCATACTGAGAAAAAGATAAACAAATGATATTATTGGCAAGAGAATCCTATAACAATGGTATACTCAGGGAGGCTCCGTGCTTGTGAATTGTTTAGGTACAAGGTCAAAATGTCCACGGTATAATAGTCAGAGAGCTTGGGCTTTGGTATGTGCTGTGCGCGTGGCATGCACACAACTCCGTAAACATTATGGCTAAAAATAACTTCATCTCAAAGTATGAAGATCTATTGCCCGACGAACAATGCTTCTTTCCAATCTGTTCTGGTGATTTTTTTCATCTCTGAGCTGAACAAGCATTGGTTTTTGTTCGCATATGTCAACCTCAACAGTTCAGTAGTTTATCCGTTTGGCTGCACTGTGAGCTGCCATTTTGAAATGTTTTCGCGACCATAACTATAAATATGTTTCTGACGTAACTGCGGATTCAACCAATGGTCAGTTTTGGTCGTCGGCAACAGAAAATGGTTCAACAGAAATGGTTGAACCATTGGTTGAAGTTGAACCATTGGTTGAACCATTGGTTGAACCATTGGTTGAACCATTGGTTGAACCATTGGTTGAACCATTGGTTGAACCATTGGTTGAACCATTGGTTGAACCATTGGTTGAACCATTGGTTGAACCATTGGTTGAACCATTGGTTGAACCATTGGTTGAACCATTGAAACATGTTTCTCGTTGTGGTTGCGAAAACAGGCCCTAAAACATACATAATCTAAGACTCTAAACCGACAATTTAAACCAACAACATCGCACATATCTACAAATACATTTATTATGGCGCCCAATCACTATTGAAACGAAACAAACAAATGTAATCGAAGGGGGTATGTGCCTTATCGGGATTCGAACCTTGATACCTCCGACTCACCGGGCAGATGCTCTACCAGCTGAGCTATAAGGCACAGTGGTAACCTCGATGATTTTTCTCTCATTCCATGTTTGGTTATAACGAATAAACATGATTGGATAAAAATGTGTGCGTATCCTATCATCCAAACGATTGTTAAAGCTAATACCGTACAGTAGATAGCAGGGTTGTAGTCGAGTCCATCACAAGTCCGATTTAACATGATATATCCAGGTGCAACTCCCGTTTTTAATAGAGTCTGTTATGATATTAGGTTGATTCTAGTACCCCGCTTGGGGTCAAGATAGTGCTTGGTAACCATCTCTAACAGCGGTGATTCCATTATACAGCGAATGTCATGAATACACCCAGCAGGGAAGCCCGTTGGAGGAGTGTTATACGTGGACCTTACAAACCCGTGCTGATGGCCTTGTAGGGCTTCAGGTGCGGAATGCCGTGGGTGACCGGCCAGCAAGGGCCTTTTCAGGGGACAAAAACCTCCCAACAATGAGATAATAAAAAAAACCGTTAGGAGAAGACCACAAGAGTTGAAAGTGTTATGAATTCACGGACCTGCATGTCGCGTATAGATCTGTGTCAATTTGAGCCGGGGACAGAACTGGCGCTGGTAAAACACTTTTCTATCACCCTGGCCCCTGCAGTTTTAATAAGCACGTGCTGGGGCTCTTGCTAAACTAATTTACGACCAGAATTCTTGGGATGACGACTGGAGACTCCAGAGACGAATGGAGAGTGCAGTTCCGTCTTCCCAGGCGCGTGTGCTGTGTTTCTGGGGACGCGATGGTGCACGTCTGAAGAAGACATCAAATTGTGGCCGGAAATCCGAGGTATTCGCAGTTTGTTCCGCACTTTGGTAGACATCACTCGATGATTGAGTATTTCGCCAACGATCAGGAACTGTGGACGACTTAAGGGCGGGGTGTGCCCAACTCAACTCAACTAAACATTTCCCCATGTCACTCATCCAGGCAGCGTTTAGTGCCGCTGTGGTACCATCTGGGATGTTATAGCCCGTGTGTGTTCAAGTTTGATACTTTATTCATTGGTAGCAAGCATGTAGCCGGTACGTTTGGGAAATTCCGCTGTGCGATAATAATGACCGTTGGATATACACGTTCTACCTCTCCGTAATGGATATTATTGATCGTTTAGCGTGTTGGACCATGGTACCAGATTTGAAGCGACCTCGGAGAAATACGGGTAGTAACATACGGGGAATACGGACCCAAGCGGTAGGTACGACTGTGGATTTAGCTATAGCTTTATGCCAACATGTCCTCAGATATAGACGCGGGCACAATTTCGCGTGATTTACTCGAACTGTCAGTTATAGGCATCTAGGGGGATAGAAACATTTCTATAAATAAACATATTTGAGTGTGGTATTTTTGCAGTTGGTGTCGATGAGTACAGCAAACTTATTTTCAAGTTAGCATTTTGCTTGGGCGCTTGCCAGATAATCAAAGGCATGTAGGCATGATTATCGAACGGCGAACCTTGATTCTGCTTTAAACAAGGAATATTTTAGAAGTTAGGTTCCAAACCTTGCTCTTCATTGTTTTCACCACTGATAATACAAGGTTCCTGTTATAACAAGGTAATCTGCTAAATCTAAAGAACCTCATATTAACAAATTTCAAATTGAAACTGGTAGCCTCGTTTCAGATGTTAAGCCATTGTATCTTATACGTTACACGTCTTTTCATTTGCAAATTTGTTCACAAAAGAAAGCACCGAGAACCTCGTTTTCGATGACAATTATTTGAAATTCCTCTATTAGTATTAATGGGGCAAAACCTTTCCACGTTTTTAGAGACGGGCTGGTGTCGAGCTAGTCTTTTAAGTGCATTCCATGGTGCAATATTATTTCCCTAAGTAGGCAGAGAAATAACGTTCGTAGTAAATATAGCTCTCATTACATTCTTGTGCCTGTTTTAAAAATTCTCCCGACGCATAAAAGCGGACCCTCGCCATGACACGTCGTGGGGTGCACCGTGTATGCACCACCGTGCGTGCCATTTGTGTATATACTTCAACATTCTTTTCCCTTCCCCCATGTGTATACATCGGAAGGCACGCGCTCATTTTTCGCGCGTGATTTTTTCCCCATAAATTGAGGGACCCTCCTCGACTGTTTGGGATTCCAGGTTTTGTGTCAGTGTCAGCCTTGACTTTGAACTCTCCTGATCAATAGTATCGATGCAAATACCGCGATTGTAGACTATGACCTTTGACCTTGTTGATGACAGGCGCGTTCAGTGATGGATGACGATAAAGCGAAACCCCGAATATTGGAATGCCTCCCCGGATCGCTTGATTTAAACGTGTGGAAAAACAGCCAATAGAGCGTGCAACTTTCGCCATTTCACGCTTCGGTTTCAATCGCTCATGCGAACGTCTGGGTATCGAATACTGACTATTCTGTCGGCGGGCTTTTTGTTTTTTAAACAAGAAACGAAATTTACAAATAGAAATTAATTTTAAACAAAATTTTAAACAAAATTTTTAACAAAATTTCACAAATTAAATTTAAAAATATTATTTCTTGCTCAGAACAAATGTTTGTTGAATACAGTGAACATGTGGATAATAAGCCAATCGAATTGCTTTAAAGAATGTTCCACTTCAGTTATTTCCCCCAGGTCCAAGAGGACCTGTTTTAAACAAAGTGATTCCCACAACAACGGAATTGTTGTTGGGTGGCGCACCCTGCCTCAGCGGCTCTTGCAGCCTTGCCACAAGAGGTGTACACATTTTACACGCAGATCAAATATTACATCCCTCAGCCTCCTCGATCTTTTGGTCATAATTTGCGTTATTTTTTAACCTCAAGCACCTGAACCTTTCGAAGTTGTACCATGAAACATTTCATTTTTTTAAAGGTTAAAGCATTATTATGGTTTAGTTTAACATCTAAGCACTAGCGGAAACGACTCAACATAGGGCCTACTCTTCACCTTTGTTAACGCACCACCTCTCCCCGAAAACCTGAAAAATTCCTTTAAAATTCGTTGGATGTTTAAGATACAATGGGGAACATGGATGGGGCTACCCTCTGTCGCGTTATCGTGCACCAAATGTTCTGAGTGATTCTGCCTCTAAACTTTAAGTCGCAACTGAAGTATATATGCAGCTTCAAAAATTAGTTACCTTATTTAGTGGAAACACTGGAGAATTTATTGGTTTTGAGATTTGGTTCCCGCTCAACGACATTTAGGCCTACCCTTCAAATATTTACGCAGTCCTATCAAAACTTCAAACTGCTGTGCGAACGGACTTTGTTGTGGCAAACACTGTATACGCAATTGTGCAACACACAGCGATTGTTACGATCAAAATCCGACTCATACTGTGACAGTATCGGTCGTTGACCTTAACCCAATCAGCTGATATTACGCAGCCGATAACATTATTTGACATAGGTATATATATACTGTACATGTACTTGGTTCGTAGTTTGTCCTTAATTCTCTCGTAATGTGTGAAAGGTTACCATGTTTTGTGGTCCATGTTTATTCCGGTTATTTGGTTTATAATATGTTGCATTAGGCGCTTTATGATTGCGTTGCATGCAATAACCGGTGAACTGGAGAATTCCCAGGGGTTTCCCTCCCACTTCTAAAACTGCATCATCTCCTTCGTCGTCTCAAGAGTTAACGCTAATAGTAATACCGTACAGTATATAGCAGGGTTGTAGTCGAGTCCATCACAAGTCCACATCCAGCACAGCCGATAAAATCACAAGTCTTAGACAAGTCCAGTAACAAGAAGCAAAAGATGAACACGCACAAAAGAATGCCTTTTTTAAAGTTCATTTGAATATAGCTTGTGACTTGAATGAAGACCCAGGCTTGTGAGGACTTTCCTACAACACGAATAGCATCTTATTTTACCACGTAATCGGTGAACTCTCTCGAGATTTGTACTAAAAAGTCACTGCTGATATATCATTTGGTGCTGCAACAAAACTAGCATAATTATAACAGCCCAACTTTGGTAGGCTATACATGTATACGTTGGAGTATAAGTTCTGTGGTGTTTAAAAGTGTTTCCCGACCACGTCAGGTTTTGTTGATGTTAACAAAGTTTCCAATCAATGAATATTAAAGAGAACATTTTAGATACATGTAGTACCGCTTTCATTTCCCGCACAATATGACGATTATATCAAACCACCATTGCATGAAGCACTCAAAGGGAATCTTGCTCATCATGGTATCACTAATAGGTGGTTGTGAGGTTCACATCTGTAACTGTCAGACGAACTTTCTTCCCACACGAGTTTGTGATTCTTACGGAGCCGTTTTAATATACACATCATCGCTTCTATTATTGGAACCTCCCCTGGCCAGCCAAGTTTGCGGTCGCGCTATGGCAATGCCCCAACATTTTAAATCGACCAAATTTTGACATGAAAAACCTGAAATGAAAAATAGAAGTGGTTCCAAATGTCTTATGCAATGATTCCACCGATATGTCTTGTATAAATGAATATAAATTACGTGTGCACACACATTTATTTATTATTATTTTTGTGTTTCGTGTGAACGAAACTATAATCCCCCGACAACCGTTGTACTATTTCAGCGCAGTATAGCCAGTGAACCATGATCCTAAATAGGATGGCAGCTTCGCACAATTTCTTGTCAAGAATTGACAAAGTTGTTCATTGTTTTCTCATAACGCAGATCAGGTACTGAGCTGACTTGTACACTGAGAACCTCGATCATTAGCACACATAACCTCGATCACTAAACGCAATTTGTAACAGTTTTCCAATCCTTAATTTAACCTTCTCAGTTTCCTGGGGATTATACAGCCCCGCTGTTCACCGCGCAAAGATTCACATAATCCGTCCGTTGTTCGCATAAATGGAAGGTAAACTTGCGATGAACAATAATTGTCCTTAATTTTCAACAGGGGTGGAATTTTCTTATGTTTTATTCGGAATTTGTCTCTCTAGTAATCGAAGATCAATACAATATCTTTTTATTCTAAGAGACATCGTGTCTTAACTGAATTTAGATGTCCTAAGTTTTACATGTCTCAAGATACAAGTTATGGCACATATTTGTTTATTGCAAGACAACGATGTCTTAGTTAATACATCTTAACTTTTCTTATTGCAATCTACCCCAGATAACATTTATCTCGGGGATTCTGTAATATGTGATTATAATGTACATAAGCCTATATTACGCATAATGGTGTAGTACCTCCCTATTATTCGGCCTACCCTGGGCGTTCAAGCTGTGTACTTTGTTTACACGAATTTATACCCAGCAGTCGATTACATTTTGCCAAGCCTCTTCGTAAATTTGACATCAACGGGAGGTCGCATACACGCAGCCAACGTACTTAGCCCCGACGATGTTAAGTTATTACCGATGGGTCGACCTTTGGTGGTGGTACGCAGTGAATGTAGGTCTGCTGAATCGAACGTTAGACATTAGTTAATTCTGCAGGTCGTGGGTTTGAATCTGGGCCTGCCCGCATCCGTGGTGCGTATGCCCCTGGGCAAGGCACTTTGCCATGAATTGCCTTTTCGCCCAGGAGCAAATGGGTACCTGTGAGGGTAGTGAAAGCTGATGTGTTTGATTAGTCCCTGTGCGCGGAAGTTGCCCCAGACTGCATGCTCTCCAGTGAGTTTAGAAGTGCTCAGGGGTAATAGCGACAGCGCCTTGATCATCCTTGGGATGGATATGTGCGCGATACAAATGTCTCAGGATTTAATGATGTACGCAGATGAGGTACTGAGCCGACTTACACACAGGTTGGTTTTCTGTCACGTCGGAATAACGCGTTCTTAACGATGTAATCTGTCTCTAAGTCCAACTCTGAAAGTGCAAACACTTGAAAGTTGAAACGTTTAGTTTAGTGACTGCAGTACACATCCCTTATGCAGAAATAACAAGCAAGGGCACGATGTCTTGGCACAATGAACTCCACCCTACTTCCACGATAAGACAATGTAATGGACTACGTGTATTACACAGCCCGGGCTGCACTGTGTTTCACGCCCACGGGTGTTTTCTCATAACTTAGTGTTCTATTTATTTGTACTGAGGAAGGTGTTACCCATAGTAAATCAATGCAACATAAATCAATCGCGAGAAATATTATTGTAGGCATTAAATCAACACTCGCAAACCGCTTGGTGGAAATTTCTGGCCGTATTACCTATAATCTTTTTGATCGTTTTTTTAAAGGATGGGCAACAGTCTGATATACGGTGTAACTGATATATACCATAATTAATAGGGTGGGTTAGTTGGCGTAGTGGTTCTTTCCTCGCCTTTCACCTCTGGCGTTCCGGGCTCGATTCCGGGGCGTGTTGGGTTTGCAGTCCCTACCTGACCGCGTGGGTTCCCCCAGGAGATTTTCCTGGGGTTTCCTCCCACTTCTAAAACTGTGTCTCTTTCTTCCCATCAAGCTAAAAGTAAAGTTAAACCCAATGCCGTATAGGCCTATAGTACGTAGTAGATGGCATAAAAGGCCTCAGTTGCTGAAGATGTCATAAGATTAGCTACAACAACAACTTTACACCATGGAAGAAGAAACAAGTTTGTTTGTTCCTCAACGTTTATGCTATACACGCGCCCAGAGTAAAACGGTTGTGGTTGTGATCTCACACAAGTCCACTTGACTTTTGTGGTACATGACCCCTTGAACCATTTTATTCCGCCGAGGGAGGTACTTTTCCCACGGGGAAGCTTTCAAAAGCAAAGTGGAGGTTTTAACACCTTCGGGAAAGTACGTGAATCGTCATCGACGTTTCTGGTCAAGTTAATCGAGCGAAGAGCATGTATCTGCCCACGGTCTTTCACTCAAACAGACAAGTACTTTCCCGGATGAATCTCGACGGTACTCGGTTTCTGGGTTACTGTCCGCCCTCAAAGCGTGGGTGCCTTTCGTGCCTTTAGTTAGGGGTGTTGTGCTTATATACTCCAGATTGGCTCTCTGCAAATGAAGCGTACGTGTCAAAAATTGCAATTAGCCACGAAAGCGCCTTGTAGGATTTGAGGTTCAACAGGTTCGTAATGGATGGCACACTTTCTATTGAGTGAAAGCATTCCAACAAACACGACCCTGAACGCTTCTCGACACTTGGTGGCAGCAGACAGCAATATCCGCACTTGCTAAATGCGTTTTCTGTTTTTTTTCTTCTGCAGGTGTGCTTACGACGCCTTCTGACTTTGGCGATCTTCTTATTACCATGGGCCGTCTGCCACGCAGCACCTTATACACCAACGGATTACAAAAACAACCGTTTGGGTAACGACACACTGACAGGGACAGTACCGCGTAAAAAGCATCACGGCAACTCGCACGTGGATCGGGGGTGCAAACACGAGCAGGGGACGGAGGGGAGCCACCGGCACCACCACGGTAAGCACCGCTCCAATACACGCCACCGGAACAGGGACAATGAAGTAGTGCCGCTCAAATCTAACGACATCCTGAATGAGATACCCACCTATGTATCGGACTTGGTGGTGTTCTCACCGGTCAAACCGGCCAATCCTCCGTGGTCTCCGGAAGCCGTCATGGCGCGAGCAGACACCAATGAAGTGACCGGGAGACATCATCGAGTCAGGCGGCGCACCACGGAGGGAGAGCCGTATCAAGCCGTCTGCGAGCCCGATCCCAAATGGGTCATCAAGACATGGGCTTATGATCTCTTCGGTAACAACGTGACCGTAGTCAACGAAATTACCACATCAGACGGCACCCGAATGAAGCAATGGTTCTTTCAGACCACGTGTAAGAGAACTCGGGATGGGCAGTCCAGCCCTCAACCCTGCGCGGGAATCGACACCAAGGTATACGAGTCGGAATGCGAAGAGAAGCGGTCCTTCGTGTACGCCGTGGTGCGCACGGAGCGGGGCGAGCAGGGCTGGAACTGGGTAACCATCACCACGTCATGTAACTGTGCTTTTCGGCCTGTTAGACCCACGTGGGGTAAAAGACACTACGCCGCACACTCATCACTAGACACGCAGACGCAACCTACGATATCACGTGAACGATGAAGTCAAACAACTCAAAGTGTGGCGACATTGAAAGGAAGGTTTTTCTTCTTAACCGAATTAGATCCAAGAGACAGCTTGGATTCTAGAGACTGCAGACTTTGTAGCAAGTGGTGAAACCGACGGATTGCGACATGAAGTAAACTTGATTACTTCGCATAGCAGTTGCTTACTGAACAAAAGGCCAAACTGGCAAACATTTGGCAATCCAGTCTGGGTATTGTCCAAACGAACGGGCCAAAACAGACAAACTCTCTAACAAAAAAGGCGATTTCACTGCAGCACGTATACAGTGAACAAAATTCGGGTATACAGACAGACGAACAGTAAACGTATATGTGTAGCACGAGTGTTCTCTCGAATTATCAACCACATAAACTGCCTCAAACCATGTGGCTACTTGAATTATACAAGTACGTCAGTTCGCGCTCTCATTGAACACAGAATTTGCATCCGATTAAAATGAAATATACGTACAAAGAATTGTGAAGAAATACAAGAAACAATCGGCATTCCAAAAAATGTTGGTATGACGAGGCCTTACTGACGCCGAAAGGAGGGAAAATTGAACCTAATTTTTTGATTATCGAAAAGATGAGAGTATAGGTTTTTGACTTGGGAGAAGCACTTTCGCCACTTACGTTGTGATGTATATATATTTCTTATAGGTACAAGCGAATGACGCAAGGCGACTCCTTAAGTACGATTGTGACGAAGTCTTTTAATTTTCAGGTGAATTGCTGATGAAATTGCAGGTTTATGACGAAATGATGGGTTCGTTACAACCCCATGTTTGGAGCAGTGATGCAGTTTGTGATTGAGTAATTCTCTCTTCGAGACTAAAATAATTCGGTTAAAAAAACGTTATTTTCCTAAAATATCGATTCATGATCTTAATAAAATTTTGTTGAACACTTATGGATAGGGCATTAATCAAATAATCACTTTGGAATCACTTTCAACACTGTTTCTCGTCAGTGGTTTCCTTTAGGTCCAAGAGAACCTGTTTGAACAAAGTGATTCCGACAGTAATGTAATGTGGGTTAGTCCTGCAGTTTAAAGGGTTCCCAGAAAACCAGAATTGGGTATTCAACCTGCATGGGATGAGCTGATGTCTAGATCCGTGTCTCCCCCAAACAGCACTGGAAGTGCAGAAGTTTAGGGAGACAGTGGCACACCCTGCCTCAGCGGCTCTTTTGGAAGCTGATGCAGTTAGTCTTGCGACAAGAGGTGATCATACACATGACTTACCGACAGAATGTTACGTCTCTCAGCCAGAGTATCTGTTTCTTTTTTTAACCGTAAAAGGATCAAAGAGACAAAACTAACCTGCCAACAAGCACAATTTTTATCTAAACGAATTTTTTTTAAATGTATACACCAATCCGGTAACTAAGGTATCCTTCCCTGGCCCTGTACATCCGCCATAGCTGGGGGGGCTTCCACTGAATGAACTGGGGCCAATTTCATAAAGCAGTTAAGCAAACAAATTGCTTAATCAAAAATTCGTTTGCTTTATAAAATTGGGTTAATATTCAAAATGTTACGTCAACTTGTGTTTTTAGCAAGAATAGCAGATATTCTTGTGAAAAACGCAAGTTGACATGCAATTTCGACTATCGACTCATTTTTATTAAGCAAACAAATTTTTGATTAAGCAATTTTTGTTGCTTAATTGCTTTATGAAATTGGCCCCTGTATGTGTTTGCTGTTGCTGAAGCTGCATTTGTTTACTTCAAACAAGTTGCGCGTCTTTGTAGGGTTGTGTGTACGCGAAGGCGGGCGCATTCGTGCATGTAATGGATGAGCGCTTTTCGTTCTAACAGCAACACAAAACGCGCAGCCCATGCACTGGACGCACCCCAGCTATATATGGCGGATATACAGGGAAGGAGACCTTAGTTACCGGATTGGTCTATTGATACAAAAGGTCGTCTTTTTAATTTTTTTTGATATATGAAGATAAGCACTGCATATCCTTTGAACTCGGAGAATCCGCTTATGAGAAGGAAGATTTACTCTTGTAACATGACAAGAAAAAAAGCAATCATAATGGAGATACTAAAAAAAAAAGTTCAAATTCCATTATGTGATTTATACACATAGCCTACCCAGGAGTTTAATAACGGATTCAGTTACACACATTTATAACTACCGGGTACAGGAATTCTGCGTGGAAGGAATTCCATAGTAGGCATATGCCCGTGGGACAAAAAAAAAAATTTTCAAGTAAAATTCTTACTTAAAGGAGCGTGACCAGAGTTTCTGGAAAATAGTTTTCGATTTAACTTACCAATATTATCAAGTAACTCCCATACACACCTCCCATGTCCCAAAAACCTGAAAACATTCGCAATTTCCAGTAAAAAATTGAACAAAACTATCGAGTCGGCTTTCAGCGGATAAACGTTAATACTGGAAAATTAATTTACAAATAATCGGTGGATTTTCGACGATATCCACGGAAATATGCGGCCTAGAAGCGCGGGAGTTTCAGTTTCGTAATCAGAAAAATATAACGGATGTTATGATATAAAAATCTCATGACCCATAAGGTAAGTCCCGGGGAGTTATGGGTAAAAAAAAGTGATCTGGTCACACTCCTTTAACCATGCTAATGTTTATTACATCAAATATGTTTTTGGAGGTGGTTTAAAGGTCACATGTAATTGAGTTATGGGTTTGTGTCTGGTTACGGAATTGCAAACTTGTACATGGCCTTGAATGTTTATTTACGAGTCAATGCTCAAAATATTAAATTGTCTAGGTCATATTTATCCTTGAATTGTATATGGAGGCACAGTGATCTAGTGGATTGTGCACTAAACGTTGGGGTGATACGTCCATGGTTCGAAGCCTGGTCACTATCGCGTTGTGTCCTTAGACAAGACACTTTACTCCACATTGTCTCTCTCCACCCATGTGTATAAATGGGTACCAGCAAATACATGTACTGGTTGGGAAACCCAACTAACTGCTGGGGGTAAACCTGTGATGGACTGGCATCCCATCCAGGGGGAGTAGCAATGCTCCGAGTCACTCCATGCTGTGGAAACTAACGACCTGTTGGGAAAACCCAACCAACTGCTAGGGGTAAACCTGCGATGGACTGGCATCCCATCCAGGGGGAGTAGCGAATGTTGATGCGAATGGAAGGTTTTGCATTGCCCGAAAGGAATTTTATATCAGCAAGTGACTGTCAAATAGACAAATGGTGGAGAAAGATTGTCCTCATGTTGACGTTGATTTTTCCTGTTTGTCAATAAAAATTCCAAGTTAAATTGTTGAAATTTGAAATGTAGATTATATAATATTTAATATTGTAATTCTAATCTGGTACTATTGATTTACATATTTCAGTAACTTATCTACCGTCAAAAAGATGTAAATTTTGTGCATTTATTGTATGCTAGACACCATTATTTGCTGTAGTCGACAATCGATATTTTTATGCTGTAAATATCTTAAGACGCGCCTCACGTATCATTATTTATTGATGTATATAAATTTGACAAAGTATCATATTTTATATCCTCGACTCAAAATACGCAAACAGATATCTCCGGAAATCATTTTTTAAAACATGGGTATTACACGGGACTAAAATAACAACTCTTTGTTTTATACTTTAGTTTGCTATTTTTATTGTTTATATTTCCAGCACTCGGTGTAAAACAGCTCACAGAGAAATTTTGATGAGGACCACAAGATTTTTCTCTTATTCCTCGTTTGTATGTTTCACTTCCAAGGTGATCAGGCACCATACCAAACGTCGCATTCGTTACTTTGCTCAGTTTTACAACCATGTGACATCAAAAGAAAGTATAACACTGTGCCTCATAGCACAGCTGGAAGAGCACCTGCCCAGTGTGTCAGAGGTCTTGGGAGAAACCTGAGGAAGTATACAACTATGCCTCATAGCTCAGTTGGTAGAGCATCTGCCCGGTGTAAGGATGAGAATTTACGGTTAATTCAGACACCGGTTTGCAATTCTTTCAAGTGTCAGTTAACCGTTCGGCCGACACTAAATATTGTTGCTGGTGTTTATATATATATATATATCTATCTATATATGTGCGATGTACACAATACCTCTAGGCCCCCAAAATAATCGTTGAAGACTTTATCTGGTAAATTTTACTACGACCTCATATTTATTTATTTCAATTTCATGAAGTCATTACAAATAACCCCCTGAAAACTATTGTAAATTCTTTAAAATTGCGTGTCGTTTAAACGTTCGGCACAACCAGTTTTTCGGTTAAACGGTTAAACGTCCCATCCCTAGCCCGGTGTGCTGCGGAAGTCACAGGTTTCGAGTTCGAAACACGATGAAGACCACATGATTTTTCTCTTTCCCACATTTGTTATTTCATTTCCACATAAAATATCATGTTAGAGAAACTAACAGGGGTTTAAGAGTTATTACTTGCATAATTTATGTAGGTACGTTACATGTAACTCTGTATCAGAACTCAATATATTGTGCAAACAAGATAGCCAAAATAAAACAAATTTGAAGATATTTGCCGATTTCTTTTTGGTGTCCCGTTGTTGTGGTCCTTAAAATGAGTATTAAGATGTTCAAATATGAATGGTATGGTCGTGGCACCTTTCATTAGTTCAGTATAATTTGACCACTAGCTTATTTGAGTTGAATTTGTCTTTTTTCAGATACGGAGCCCATTTTGGAGATGGGTCTGTCCACACTAAAGAGCACACTTTTGTTCAAAAGTAGATAAAAACTATAAAGTTGTTTATGGTAATTTCTTCATTACATTCTGAGTACATATCAGGCCATGTAAGAATTGCGTCTATTCTCTAGTTTTCATTTTACAGTTTCAAAAATTACAGCAATATCGTCTGCAAAAAGTAGTGTACTTGGCTTGGGAAGTCGTCTATGGTGATTGACTCATACTTGTTTGTCACAAAGACAGAACATTGTCCCAAAATATCTGTCCAGTGACATACGTGACTTATTTGGCACTGTAAATGAGTCTTTCCACAGTAAAGGGGGCATTTTGGCAACACAGACCATATTTTCCAGAAAATACCTTTGTCTGGTCTCAAAATAAAAGAAATAAGTTTCAGTTGTTCTGAAGAGATAACTTAGGCTCAAAAAGTGTTACAAATAGTGACAACATGCCTTTCTAAAAACCCCGTGTACAAATTTCCAATATATGCTCGTAACCGGGACGGCCTAAAATGTAACACAAGTATCCGTGTGACATCTTTGCCGCTTAATTTTATACTATATAATAGGGCAATATTCCACAGTATTTTTTATCAAAATAGGGATAACCAAATTGCAAATAGTATCCAAATTGTTATACCTCATATCTTGGGCGTTTCACAAGTGGCGAATCTTCCTGCATATCGTTCAATTCACCGGTTGCTCTCAACAACAAATCCCTCGCCTCCAAAGCTTCAGACGGCCCCAAGTCCACCTCCGAAGGGGTCAGCTCTTCACTTTCATGCAACAAGGATCCTGATTGGTCCATTGCAGATGGATCCGAGTCTAACAGATGTTTTGATTGGTCCATACTGGTTACTGATGCAGTGTCGTGTAACAAGCCTTCTGATTCGCTCAGATTTGGGTCCGCAGTATCTAACAAGCTCTCTGATTGGTTGTTTCCGTCATCAGAGGAAGTATCAGTAAGTCCAATCATGGCACGCGATTGGCTGAGAGTTGGGTCATTCTTTTCAGAGTCAATGATCCCCTCGTCTGATTGGCTGAGCCCGGGTGTCATGGATTTTGGATCTTCTAACAGGCTCTGTGATTGGTCCAATTCTTCTGACTCACTTGGTGCTGCTCCTTGCACCTAAATACACAATTAAAGGAGCTTGTTCAGATTGTTTTCCCCAGAAAATGGATTTCGATATAATTTAATCATAAAATACCTCCCTGAGAAGAAAATAGGAATTAAATTTGCAATCTCCAATTTGGACGTGGAAGCAAAAAGGTGCACTGCTTTATGGAATGGATAAATGATGTACTTTACTAAACATTAATGGCATTTTTTTACAATATCCTAGGAAATATAAGGACTGAGAGTGCCAAATTTCAGAATTGTAATGAACAAATATTACATGATATGTTTATAAACTCTCATCACCCATGAGGTAATTGTGGGGAGGGGGGGGGGGGAGGGGGGGGGGGGGGGGGGGGGGGGGGGGGGTGCGGTGCGGTCAAAATGTGTGACCTGGTCCTATTTCATAAAAGTTAAAAACATTCTTAAGTGGATTTAGGAACAATAAAATATAATTGTTCCTATCTTTAAAAGCAGGAGTTAAGAATGTCTATTTAGGAATGTTTCTAAATGGGCTTTATGAAATTGGACCCTGGTCAATTTCCTTTAAAGGTTTTGTGAAATTTTATGAAAATTAACATCCAAGTGAAACCAATTTCATGGAGCTGTTTAGCAGCTGATTTTGTGCTAACGGAGGCTCCAGCTATTTCATAGACACCGAAATTGTAAGCACCGCAAAACATTTGTTAACTACGGGGGAAAAACTTGCTGAAGACAGTAATGCAATCTCCATTTCTCAGCACACCGTGCTTAAATATCGTCAGTGAATGGGTTTAGTGGACTGTTCTGTGGAAACATGACGATAGAGTCTCTTTATACACACCTCTTGGCAATGCTGGTTGATCTGTGAGATTAGCCGTGCCGTTTCCGGAGTCAAAGAGTCACTGATGACCATTGTGCCATCGCTCAAGTGTGTCTCAACCTGAGAAATTATACTACCACCCTCTGGAAATAGAAGAGCAAAGAGAAAGTTGGACCATTTTCAACAGTTTTATAACGATGGAAAAGACAAACACAGCAAATTAATTTGACTTTTTACACTTTCAGAATAAACAACTTTAAAATGCTGCTTGCTCTTTCTTCAAGTTCATACGATATTGAGAAGTGGAGCTACTATTCACTGAATCTGGCCATGTCTGAATATACAAATGTGAGAGATCCGAGTTTAAAGTTAAAGGCAGTATACATGATTGGTATCTCGAAAAATCAGAAATGTTCACAGATTTACGCCTAACTTACACAATATAAACATGATGACCGTAGAAAACTTCCCCTGAAATGGTTTTGTCTGAAGTGCTATAGTCTTTGAGAAATTAGTAAAACAATTAGTTTTTGTCTCATGAGACGAAAATTCAATTCACCCCAAAACCATTTCGCCCAAGTGCCATTTCGCCCTCAAACCACTTCGCCCGAGTGCCATTTCGCCCCAAATCACTTTGTCCAAACACTACATCGCCCCAAAACCACTTCATGCACAGGCCGTGGTTCAGGGCGAAATGGTTTAGGGCGAAGTGGTTTTGAGGCGAAATTACTGCAAACCCTTTTTTGACTGTTTTCTCAAAAGTTAGACGAAGTACAGAGCTGGTTTTTGCTCAGGTTGGTTTTAATCATGCATATCTTCAATCACACAGGGGGATAAAACTATTTGTAACAATTTACCAATCATGTATACTATCTTTAAATGATAGACATCAGGGTTGTAGTCGAGACCATCACAAGTCCTTACAAGCCTTCACAATTAGTCTACCACAAGTCCCTGGGTCTTAACTCAAGTCACAAGCTATTCAAATGAACTCCAACAAAGGCATTCTTTTGTGTGTGTTCATCCTTTGCTTCTTGTTACTGGACTTGTGCAGGACATGTCACAGACTTGTGATAGACTTGTGATGGACTCAACTACAACCCCAATAAATCTCATAATCCCTCTATCAGACATAAATCTCCATACAACCACTATGTTTCATAAAGCTACAATCACTCAATTTCATTTATAAAGAGGTCGTCCAAAGTTGTCAACATTTTCAGAGTTGTACAAAGCATAGTATTTTCCAAGACCTCTCTCCCACCCCCTGAAATACTACTTATCAATATTTTAGTCATTACTGTGAAATTTTACAGTTTTCTGGAGTATTATTACCTCTATGTGGCTGAAATTTCTACAAGGCAGTTTATCAATAGAGCTTCTGCACCGGCAGCCATGACAGGGGGCAGGTTTTCTTATGTAAATGCTGTAACAATAGAACCACAAAGCACCTACTTATGCACGACACACGGTGACAATGTGACTGCCCCCTGTCATGGCCGCCGTGCAAAGGCTCTATACAGGCTTTTAACCACTTGACGCCGGAGGACATGTAAACACGCCAAGACTAGTAAACACGCGGAGGACTAGTGAACACGTTTAGGGGAAATTCATTTGTTAACTGCGTTTGACATCTACACTCGCAGTAATTTCCGAGGGAAATGGCCAAAACAGTTCATAACAAAGCTACATTGGGGTATATAATGAGAGTGCATTGTCATTGTTGTTTTCCTTTCTCCATGCTTCAACTAAAAATAAACCCGCGCCTACGGACAGCAATGTTTGAAATAATCCCGGCGTTAACTGGTTAATCACGAGTGGAAAAAAATGCCCTTTGTAACAGTTTACCAATCATGTACTCTACCTTTGAGATTATGGTAAACATACCTTCTGGATTAGGAGTGAAGGTGACCGTGACTGAGCGTGGTTGTGGCTGGCCGGAGTCTGCTGACCACAGCTGACGCTTAGCGGATTCTTGCTTCATAACACCATCCTGGTCATCTGTAAGCATAAAGGTCATCACTGTTAGAGTCAGCTGCTGTACAAACCTATGGCAAAGAGATGAGCAACGCAATTTGTCCGCGATAATGTGAACGCAACACCGGAGGAAGTGTAAACACGTTTTGGTAATGTATAGTCACAGAGACAGTTTACTTGGAGAGTTGCAAAGTATGGTCTTTTGGTGGAAAGATTCATACAACGTAGAAATGACTCTCAAGAATCAGTATTTGTGGTCTTAAAGGCACAGGCTCGTCAGCAATGCCTTTGCTATGGAGCACGAATTTGGCGCATGCGCATTGCTGACGAGCCTGTACCTTTAACTTTTGGCAAGTCATATTAGCCTTTTTTTAAAATGGTATTTTGTTGTGCTAAAAATAATCCGGGCGTTAACTGGTTAACAGATTTCTTTATACATGTACCTTCGGAGCCCTGTGTTAATGTGACTGTGACTGACTGCGTCTGTGGTGTATCTGATCCAGTTGGCCACATTTGATGCACAGACGATGCTGGTTTTAACTTGTTGCTTTCCGGTTCGTCCGGTGAATCCCATAGTGGTTGGCCAAAAGTCTGCCTTTGAGTATAGGCGATGGAAGCCGGTGGGGGGTCGGTAATGGCTCGAGCATCGGAAATCTGAAAACATGAAAGAATGTCTTTTGGAGCTTTTCATTTTGAAACATCCAAATTTAAACCGAAATATCGGGGATGCTGAGAGATGTAAATTATTTTACCAGAAGCAATCGGCATTGAGCATCGACAAACACTTTTTTGTGGATGTGTTGGGCAATACCTTTAAAGGAGCGTGTCCAGATCACATTTTTGAGCTCCCCCATTTTTCCCATGGGTGTTGAGATTTTGATACCATATCATGTGTCATATTTTTTCATTAACATTCTACTTTGTGCTCTCATTATGTATTTTCCAGAATATCATTAAAAAACACCGGTGTTTTGTAAACTAATTTATCCGTTCCACAAAGCAGTGCAGTGCAGTGATTACACCAAGCTGTACGACGCGCACCACAGAGTGCATGACACAAGCCACAGAGTAGGCGACCGACTGCGAACGAATATCTGAAACACCCAGCCAAGACCAATAAAACGCATATATGGATTTTCATGTTTTTAGAAGACGTGGTACATTTGACAGAGCTAAATTTCTTCTTCTTTCGTTTGATTCCCAGAATCGCTCAAAAACAGATCATCTATAGGGCCTTTAACTTGTTGTTGCGCACATTAGGAAATAACCGTTTAAAAATGTTTAATACTGTAATCATGCCCAGCAGAAACATGCACACAACCGCCCAAAAATGTCGGGAGAGGTGGCATTCTTAAAAGTATATACATGTACGTGATTTGCAACACCTCATGAATGTAAACGAACCACCAACCGAAACTGATTTACAGAAATCTGCGCACAAAAACTTTTAACAAACATCAAACTGAAACAAACTTACCGTGATTGGAACAACAGCCTCTAGTTCTCCTTTCTCAATGGCACTAATAGCGAGTAAGACGTGGTTTTTGATGTCATTGATCGTCGGGAAGTAGTACAGGTTGTGACGCTCGGGGGCGTTCTCACCAGCAAACATTCTACAGACCACATGATTCCTGGCGCAGGAGAGAAATCAAACAATGATAAATGAAAGATTATATAAAGGCTAACTAGTTTTTACAGTTACACATTTTTTCGCATTGCCGTAAACACAGACGGATAAAAAGGCAGTACAGTCTCACAATTGCATAGACACTTTAGTATTTCAATTAACACCGTTGTTGTCACAGAATTTTATCAAATATATCTCGGGCAAAACACAAATTCTATTAACAGAAAATAAAACAGAAAATGTTGTTTGTTTCTACCCCATCATCAAGGCAATTCACCGTATCTGTTTTCTCTCATCTCAACGCTTGCTAGATGATGTAAGCATTTATCTCGTTTTTGCTTACCTTAAAGCTTGCCGGATGAAGTAAGAATTTATCTCGTTTTCAATTGTCGGATGATGTAAGCATTGATCGCATTTTTGCTAACCTCAATGCTTGTCGAATGATGTAAGCATTTCCCTCCTTTTTGCTTACCTCACCATTTACCATATGTTATAAGCATTTATATTGTTTTCGCTTACTCCAACACTTACCGAACAATGTAAGCATTTATCTAATTTTTACTTACCTCAACGATTGCCGAATCAGGTAAGCATTTATCTCTCCATTAGCCACCAGTTCCCTGATCTTTTCACACAGTTCTGGATGTAGTCTAGACTTGGAATCTGATTCCATCATAACTGGATCTGGGCTAATCTGATATTCAGGGGTCGTGTGGTATTGGTGTGCTTGGTTGGTCGGTAGCTGAACGTAATACCTGTGTAAATGACCGTGAAGATTATTATCACTTCAATAAAAATAATTTATCCTTAAAGTGAAAAGTTGATTATTATTCAGATGCACACACATACACAACAGCAGCAAGTATCACAAGAAAACGTCTCTGACCACAGACGTAGACGGAAAATCTATAAATCTGAGCCTGAAGCCGAATGCAGTGATTTTGAAAACAGCCTATATCATGCACATGTCAGTTTGTAAGAACTGTTTCATAAAGACTTGCTGCTAAGCAGCGCCATGAAATTGGCCTGGGGCCAATTTCATCAAGCTGTTTAGCACAAAAATTTGCTTAATCAAAACTGTATGCCAACTTATGTTTTTATAAAGAATAGCAGATATTCTTGTGAAAAACACAAATTGACGTGCAATTTTGACTATTAACCCATTTTTATGAAGCCATCAAATTTTTCTGCTAAACAGCTTTTTGAAATTGGCCCCTGGTGGCTATCTGGGCCGCCAGCCTTCGTTATCTTGATTAAGATAAACATGTACACACTGACCTTTCAACACCAGCGATTGAATCCACTCCTACTTCCTTCATCATCTGAAACACATGGTCCATGGTCTTTTTAACCATTATCTTGTCTGCTTCGGGTGAAATATCCACTTTGAAGTCTGGGAACTTCTTTACTTTCTTCAGATAAATCCTACAAAATCAGTACAACATCAGGCAATTATGTAACATAAATACCAAATCTTTGAACCTGACTCGCTTATCAAAGGCTCAGGCTCGTCAGCAATGCGCGCACGCCAGATTCGTGTTACGAAATACAGCTTTATGCCTTTGCTATGGAGCTGCGTATTTCGTGGCGCGCGCGCATTGCTGACGAGCCTGTGCCTTTAATGTGTGAAAGAGTCATTGTGAATCCTCTATTACCTAGCAGGGCAGGTACACGATCCTTTGGCTTGTTTCCTGTTTTTGTCAGTCCTTTTGTTGGGACCGCCTTTCCGACGTGGTCCATACTGACATTCCATGACTGCAGCTCGACTCCCTGAACACAAACAACCAAAAAACCAGAACTCTAACAAAAAATCTTATAAAAAGATACTTCTTAGGCAGAATCATTGCATCCTCCTTTTGAGTATGGGGTTTTCCCGGTCAAATGGATCATTAAAATTTTGGGACAGTGCACAGTACACTGGCTTTAAGCGTAATTTAAAATACAACTTACCAATATTGAGAAATGGTATCCCATCGTAAGGCACATAATTAGACTTCCACATGAGTCGTTTGGACTCGCGGGCAGGGGTGGGTGACTGTCTGGTTCCCCACGTCGTTCCTGTTTGTTGTCTATGGTAGGTGAGCAAGAGTTCCAGCTCGGTCTCAGTCTCCACGTAACCTCTGTACGAGTTGCCAATCTCCTGGAAAAAAAAACCCATGAAATTGAATAATCTATACGACAAGTTTTGGGCTAACTACAGATGGTAACAATTCTTGTGCTTAGTTTTGCACACTTGATGCACTTGGATGCAATTGATGCAGTTACTTTTACTGAAGCCATAGTTAACTTGGGGTTGCGGGTTCGTTGCCCGGCTGGGGTACCTATGCTCTTGAGCAAGGTACTTAAACACACTTGCTCCATCCTTCGGAAGGGATGTAAAACTGTTGGTCCAGTGTGTTGTGTCACGCACTTAAAAGATCCCAGAGCATTCTTTCCTGAAGAGTTAGGGGATTCCCCCCTCCCACCTCCCCTGAGCGACTCCGCCAAGGCCAGGCAGCCGTTGGCAAAATTTGGTCACACCCCCCAAATCAAAATGGTCAAGCTACGCCATTGCGTGTTTGTAAAATGACCGGCCTACCTCACAATCTTTTAGCCTGGTTGCCCAAATCGGACAGTTTGGTGGAACCTCCCTCACTTCCACCTCCCTAGCTCCTAGTTGAGACTCGATTTCCCCCGAGTCTGAGAGCGTTTCTCCCTCCCCGGCAGCGTTTATAACATCCAGGTGGTCCTCTGAAATGCTCACTGTTTGGGCAGAGTCTAGACAAAAGGGAAACATGGGACAGTAGAAATGAATAAGTCTGACATTCTACAGCCATCAAAAATGTACACAATTACCAATGGCAACAGTGGTACATGTATTTAACAAAAATGTGAATACATGTACCAGTGAACAAGTTTGTAAACCAATCACATGCTTCTTACATGTAGAAATGGATAATTACCACTTTCTATAGCTATTTATAACATATCTGCTTATGGAACAAGCACTTGCAGAATGTTATCGAAAGAAGGACAACTCCAACTCGTTAAGACATGTACCATTTTCATGGCAACATCATATAGATGTACATGTGGGGCCTATCATTTTACATTATTGACTGCCGAAGTGAATACGTCATCTTTTGTTAGTTGCCTAGGTAATTGGCTCTAAACAAAAAATCACTGAACCGTGTCCCTGTGCTTTTGCAATGGTACTTTTTCCGATGTTAGTTTAGAGCCAATTGCCATGGCGACCCACGTCACACTTCGGCTGTCTATTGAAATAATTTATTTTCAAGTTTTTTTAACAGGTAATTAACCAGCTTGTGCTATCTATTTAACTTAAAACAATGACCTTCTGTCACACAAACACATAAAAACCTTATATAAAAGTCTTTTGGCCCGACACTTCCACCAACCATGGTTGGCAAAAAGCAACAGGTCTACAGGCCTTTTTTTTAATTTTTAATTTTTTTATTTATATACCACATCCAACAGCGGAGGGACCGCCAATTACAGGAATGGGAGCAAGTGTGGTTGAGTGCCTTGCTCAAGGGCACAGGTGCCACAACCCGTCGCGGCCCGGAATCGAACCTACATTCTAGTACTAGCACAGGAACTTAAGTTCGACGCACTAGACCGCTCGGCCATAACACCCCACACAATCACATAAATAGAATGTGATTCTTCTTGAATATGAAATGTGAAAAGTATTGCTAGTGGGTTTTTTTAAGCCTTTCTTTTTCAAGCATTTATTTTTTTTATTTTTTTTGCCAACTTACCATCACTCTCTTCATGCGTGTCTGTGGCCGGTTCGTCAATGACAAAATGTACAACTGAGTTCACTTTGTCAGAAGCATCACCGTTCAGTGAAATCTCAATCATATCATCGGAGTCTGGAACCCACGAAGAACTCTTGACAATCTCCAGAGGAAACACAGGCTGAAAGAAATACCACAGAAACTGGTTCTTTTAATTTTTCCCCAAAATGCAATAATGGCAGTAATACTATACTCTAGTCTTCCAAAAAATAAACATAATTTTCATAAAATATAAATTCTTGATCAGAACAGAAGTCTTCAGGGATTTAGCCCAGGTCTAAGTTGCCATGTTTGAACCAAGTGAATCCTAAAACAATGGAATGTGTCACTTCCTGTTATTGGGGGAATAGTGTATTTCATGGGGTAAGAATTAAAAAGTTGATAATGAATATTTTGTTTTAAATGACTTATTAAGCATCAATAAGTGCAAATTAAAAATCTTTCAACCAGTCTCATGTTTCGTGCACAAGGTCTGCAGTTATGATAAACTTTTCAATTTTTTTCTTCTGTATATTGTATGCATACTGGCTACCTGAAAATATCAATAACTTGCATATGATACATACTTACTTTTCCGCTAGCACTAGCCACACTAGCCTTGCGCCTCAATCCTTTTGGCACACCTTTTCTCTTATGGCTAGTCTTCGAGTTGAAAGGCATCTTTTCTCCTGCATCTAACCCTGCAGTTGGTAAGGCCTCATTTTCAGACAGGACGTCATTTCTTGGGATGACCTCATCTGTGACCTTCGACTTTGGGTCAGCCTTGTCAGTTGAGAGGGCGCTGTTTGTTTGGTTTTCATCTCCGTCGGTGAGATTGAAAATCTTTGTAGATGTACTTGGTTCATCCATGGCTGCATCGACAACAGAAGCTTAATCTATTCAAGGTATCTGCCAGATAAGGTGTAAAATTAAACAACCGTACGTACTTTTTTTGTAACAATCTGAATTACTGCATGATAATATATTTTAAGGACACACTCCCCCATTTTTCCCATGGGTGTTGGGATTTTGATACCATATCATTCGTCATATTTTTCTTAAATACCATTCTGAAATTTTACGTTCACAATCTGTATATATTTTCAAGGATATCATCAACAAATTACCAATATTTTGTAAACTAATTTATCCAGTTCCATAAGGCAGTGCAGTAATTACACCAACCGTTTTGCTTCCACATCCAAATTGAGATTGCAAATTTCCTGTTTTCTTCCCATGGATAGTATTTTGGGGAGGTATTTTATAAGATTGTTAAATGTTAGATTAAAACGAAATCCATTTTCTGGAAAAAAATATGAAAACGCTCCTTTAACGCGACTCCGACACGAGGCCACATCTTGAATAGTTTCTCTTGGAAGTTTGACTAAATTTGTAAGATTGTCTGCAGATCAGCCATTTAATGGAGCATACATCAGTTTGTACATGTCGCGTGTTGTATAATGCAACATGGGTAAGAATTGAGAATTTGATCATAAATATTTCCTAAAAATGACTTAACGAGCATCATACTCAGTCGTACGTAGCATTACTTTTTTTTTAGCCAGTCTTAGTTATAAAGCCATGTTGTGTAAATTGTTTCCCACACAATTCAAAATGTCAACTCAAAGCATTTAGTGACTAGGCCCTAATTATTTTATTCAAAGTTGACAAACTTACATAGTTTTGTCATCTTTAAATAAATGCACAACAAGCATTCCAACAAACGGCAGTGATTGTTCATGTGCACGCGCACGTGCATGCTTGTTGAAAACAATGCACAAACAGAGATCGGGAACAAATCGACATCTGGACATGGTCGATCACACACAAAGTTTTACCCATTTTATCAATTTGATAGTCGCCATTTTTTCTTGTGACGCACTTCGATATTCGACCGACAATTTTTCTTGTATCTAGCCATTCTAACACCAATCATTTTGTTCGAAAACATCCGAAACATCCCATGACCAAATAAAACAAGCTGCGATGAAATCCCGGTAATATTTTGAGTAGAAATTCTGAAAACGAGTCATTTACCTCGTCATGAATTCTCGCCCAGTCAAGAAAAAATGTTTATTATAATAATAGTCTGGTTCCTTGATACGCTTTCCATTGTGAAATCGTGCAACAACCCCAGGCATGCTGACCAAGCTTTTCTTCAGAAAGGTAATGTAGCGTGAGGGCGCTATTTAGTTTTTGTGGTGCCCACAAAAATCTTGGAAGCTGGAACTGAGATCAAGTTTTAAATAAACTTATATTTTTTCATTCAATCCTGCCAGAGACCTCGCCCAATACTTAATTCAGGAACTTTCCGAGGCAATTGTTTCTGAAATCCCATTGTACAATATCAGTAAAAAGAAAATTCATTAAAATTAGAAATTGCTAACTTCATTCTATAACAAAGTTGTCTGTTGGTAGGCTTACTCCCTATCAAGAAATTAAAATGGAATTATTGCGTCGGTCCAAACATAGAGCAAGGAAATGCTCTATGGTCCAAACGATGTTGAGAGGAAGTAATTTTGCCCATTCACGACGCGGTATGTACTATAATCATGGATCTATGCGTTTCCTGGGAAAACGCTAAAAACTCAACGTGCTCGGGCAGGACTCGAACCCACGACCGCCTGCAGACTAGGCAGACGTCTTTAGAGAATTTAGCGTGTTCTCGGGAAACGCACCAAGTACATACATGTAATGCATACCGCGTCGTGAATGGCAAAATTACTTCCAGAAAGAATTGGGAAGTTGATCATGACTTCAGACCGTGTGCAAAACATAAGACATGTTTCCTCACAAAATCTTAAATTTTTTCCACTCAAAATTTTGGGTTTTCTGCACATTCCATTGCTAGATGAGTCATTTTAAAGAGAAAAAACGTGTTCAACTTCCCAATTCATACCGTACTCCCACCTAACAATTTAAGTGACATTGTTGCCGATTGGATTCCTGAAAGTTTGAAAATACTTGTTACTTTGTTTGATCTGCTATATATGTCTGTTTTTAATACTAGAGAGACTTTTTCACCAGTGCAATGCCAGTTATTTTCTCTCAAAACAAAAGAAATATCTTAAGACAGATCTAAGAAGATAACTTAAGCAACAAATAGTGCAACAACATACTTTTCTGAAAACCCTGTGTACAAATTTCCTATTTAACGTATGTAACATAGGACACATACTTTGTGACATTTTTTGGTGTCCTTGTTACATACGGTATATTGGAAATTTGCACACAGGGCTTTCATGAAGGTATGTTGTGGCACTATTCGTTGCAGTTCTTTAGCTGAAGTTATCTACTTAGATCTATCTTAAGATATTTCTTTTGTTTTGAGAGAAGATGAATGACATTGTACAGAGATATAATCCTGGAGGAAAAGGTCTCTCCAGTATTGAAAACAGACACATATACATGTACAACATGGATTTCATTTTTGTAAAGAAAGAAAATATTACTCTCACTTCAAAAGCAAAAACACCATAACATTGATAACTCATTTTATTTCCAAGGTTCATGCAAATGAAACAAATCATACTCGAGGCAGACCTTTCAACTGAGACATTCTGAATATTTAAATCAGTTTCTGAAAACACTTTTTAAGTTGGGTTTTATTTAGCAATTTACAAGTCACAAAGCCATGCAGTAATTTCCAATGAGCTATCTTGTTTTCAAAGGGCACCAAAACATCATCGATATTTCGCTAAAAGATTCATAAAAAAAGTTTAATAAGAAAAACAGGTGAAATTTCTTGGTTTTTATCTTGGCTTCAGTTTGTGGGTAGACAAGATATGTTGAAAGTAACAACAGTAAACTCTCGTTATAACACCCTCTTCTTGATATAAAGCTCCTTTTTCGAAGTCCCAGCCATTATTCCCTGCGCTGCATTGTGTATGCATTGGTTATAGTGCTCTCTGGATATAAAGCTCAAATGTTTTTGGTCCCTTGAAGAGCGCTATAATGAGAATTTACTGCACATGTATGTTGTTCTAATAATGTAGTAACCAAAAATTCAACAATTCGTCAAACTTTTCAAAATTGAGTTTGCCTAGTAGTTTGAAAACGGCCAAATGGGTCATTCTATGAAGTTGGGTCACAGCTGATCTAAAGCAAATTTTTTTTTCGTTAGTATATCTCAAAATGTGACCCAGATTCATGGAAAGAGCTAAATTCATGTACACATTAACTAAAGATTTCATTTAGAACTTTGTAACTAACTTTTGCACTGCAAACTGGTTTTGTTGGTTTTTATACAATCGCTAGGGGAATTTTGTGATTAAAACTATGAAATCTTTGTACAAAAATCTCTACTTTCAAGACTGAAATGCAACTTTCCCTACCCCCTCCAGTTTTTCCCACCAATTCCAGTTTGCACCCCCTCCCCCACATGCCCCTCCTTGCAGGCAGCAGATATCCCATCATGCAACTGACAACGTCTTCAGATTTGATATACACTTGTTGAGGATCTCCTTTTCCTGTAACAAAAAAAAGAAAAAGAAAATGATTAGTAAGCAAATGTCCCAGAAAAAAATGCTCTTAAAATGCATAAACAGGTCTCTGGCTAAAATCTCATGCAATCTCTATCACTTTTGATTGATATTCAATCAAAGGACCTTGGGTAATTTATGCAGGTCGTGGGTTCGATTCCAGGCCGGCCTGCGTCCGTGGTGTTCATGACCTTAAACAAGGCATAAATTGTCTCTCTCCACCCAGGAGAAAATTAGTACCTGTGGGGGTAGTGAATGTGTTGTGTGATTAGCTCATGAGTGCCTACCAGGCACCTGGGGCTGTCTACTCCCCAGAGAGCCCAGATGGTTAAATTAAGGAATGTTATCAAGAGCGCAATGACCAGGGGTAATAATATAACTCGTACCTGCTGTGGAGTGATGCTCTTGACCACGTTTTCTTCGATCCAGCGTACCATGTGACTCTGCTCCAAACGTTTCTGCATATTGTCCATTTCCACTTGGTAATCCTGTCATGAAGGCATACATATAAAGTTTTTAGTTTCTGAAAATAGGGGCCGTCCAAAGTTGTCAATTTTCAGTTCTACAGAGAGTTGTATTTTTCAAGACCCCCCTCCCTCCCCACTGAAATACTACTAAACATTTGTATGGTAGTACATGAACCATGAAATGTAAACATTTTACAGTGCAAGTCCTATGTGGCCCTTGACCCCCTCCCCACTTCCTTCTCTGCGGTACCTGTGTCCTTGGGCAAGGCACTCGACCACACTTGCTCCATCCTTCGGAAGGGATGTAAAGCCGTTGGTCCAGTGTGTTAGGTAATTGGTAATGCACTCTCAAGATCCCAGAGCATTCTTTCGTGAAGAGCAAGGGGATTCCCCGGTGTCTTTGGCCATTTCTAATTCTAATTCTTCATGGGTTTCCTCACGCTTACGAGTGACAGTGCAATGAGCACTATTGAGGAATCCTTGGTATGAATACCAGAAAGAAATAATAATAATAATAATAAAATGTTGACAACCTTCATGAGGATCAGAGAATGTTGTTTTCAACATCGGCAGCCCAATTAATTTTTATGATAAACTCTGCAACTAATGCAACTATGTGCTGCGCCATATTTGAAAGTTTGAAAAGGATGACGACGTCAACCATGCAACGATTGCATGGATGACGTCAAGATTGATGCCTTGTTTCCCCGCTCCCACACGCCATGAAATATGTAAAAATCTGTTGTGTCCTGGACTCACGCCCTCTCAAGTCCGGGCGCCAAACTGAAAAAGATGGCGACTCAAATGAAGCGTACAGAGATAGGCAACCCTTTGCTAGTGTTGCCCCTTCCTTTAACCGATAATGCAGTGGAATGTTTCTTCACTAAAGCCCCAGCCTTGTGAGAGATTGAGAAATTGGAAACACTCCTCCCTGTTTTTGGCTGTAAGAGTCTGAACCACTGTGAAATCATGTCATATGATGTGATGCTGTCATTTCTATCGTGTGACTTACCAGTCTCTTTTTGACCTCTTCACCGACATTCTTCAGCCGATCCCGGTACTCAATTTCCAACTGCATGTCAACATTTTCCTGAATAAACAACAAATAAATTGCATTTTTTACAATTCAAACGTTTCTCCAAAGGCAAATATTATAAACAGGGTAATCGACCTACACAGATGCTCTACCAGCTGAGCTATGAGGCACAGTGTTATACTTCTTCAGGTTTCCCAAAGACCGCTGACACACTGGGCAGATGCCCTACCAGCTGAGTTAAGAGGCACAGTGGTATACTCCCTCAAGTTTTCCCCAAGACCTTGGCACAGTGGTATACTCCCTTAGGTTTTCCGAACAAGTTAGGGATATTGGTATGTTGTCAATTTTGCAATTATTTTTTATCGAATGACTGTTTTCACCTATTCCTGTGACAAGGAGCGTCTGTCATGCAGATACAATTGTCTAATCATATACAAAATCATTCAAGCAGAATGCATACCCTCAATAAAATATCTGCACACACCCCACAATATCCCTAACTTATTGTGACTAGTGTAATTGAGGGGTAGTAAGACAAAACTAAAATATACGACCTATCACAACAAAATGAGCTGAAAGTTGGAATTTTCATAAATTGGATATTGGTACATTTATTTTTTAATTCAACAGAAAAAGAGCTTTCCAATGGTATATAACACATAAGGTAAAACTATTCCCCCAATGCAACACAGCTTGGAGAAGTGGTGGTGTTCAAACAAATCTTACAAATCTTTGAACAAAATGTCTTACGGGGCACGAAGAAAGCTATCGTCAAAATTGGTCTAAAAATTATGTTTTTAATTGTTGGATGATGCTAAAAAATTGAAATAAAAAAGAATAAGAGTCACTCTTTCAATTTTTGACTTTGAACCGTCGTTAAAGGGGAAAGCGGAGTGCAACTTTACGCTATTTCGTCGTGACAGGTCACATACGTATTATGGGTTGCATGACTCACTTTCCTGGCCTCAAAGAGATAATTGCGTCCGTCCAGCCTCCACTGTTCTTTCTTCTCAGCTTCTATGGCATCGGTGAAGATTTGTATGCCTTCTGCTTTGCAGGCGTTGCCTTCTTCTAATTGCTCCTGCATATCACGGATGAGAAACATGTAAACAAATTAAAGGAGGTTGAAGGAGTGTGTCCAGATCACATTTTTGACTACCCCATTTTTATCATGGGTATTAAGATTTGTCATATCATTTGTCATATTTTTCTCATTACTATTCTGAAATTTCGCGTTCTCAATCCATATATTTTCAAGGATATCGTCAAAAAACCTAGCCTGCGCGACTTATACCACCTTTTTTTAGAGCGATCACATAGTGTTTTGCATCAGATTTTTCAAATTTTACTGCCAATTTTTTTCCTAGAAAATGGAATAAAATCCGAAAAGAATCGCGATTTTTGAAGGCCTAATATATGATTTGCAAGAAATTTGTTTTCTATATTTCTGGATTATAAGAGAATAACATATATAAGGAAGAGTCTTGGTAAACTAGCCAGCAGAAACGTCATCTACATAAATGCAGCAATGCTTCAAAAAACATTCAAAATCCATGCATTTTTTTTTTCGTTAAAGGCACAGGCTCGTCAGCAATGCGCGCCCGCCAAATTCGTGCTCGAAACACGCAGCTCCATGTCTTTGCTATGGAGCTGCGTATTGCGTGGCACACATTTGGCGGGCGCGCATTGCTGACGAGCCTGTGCCTTTAAGTGAGAGTTAAAAAATATGTACACACACTTTTGAAAACGAAACACCTTTAGTTGTTAATTTATTACAAAAAGTATCATCTTAAAAAGAAATAAGCATGTTGTGTTTGTTCACCGTTGCTATCAACACTGTGAGTAAGGTTTTTCTTGTTAACTCATGAAGTAACATTTTTGGTCATTGCAAATGATGTAATGGGCCTTTAAGTTGAATCGAAATTGATTTCTTCTACAAACCTGTATCTTTTTGTCTGCGTAATCTGCAACAACAGGCCCAAACCACTTGACAGCAAACACCAGCAAACCAATGGCCACTACACCATGGACTGTCTCTGGTCCTAACACGTAGATTTCCTTGTTGAGAAGGTACATGACGAGACCGAGGCCATAAACATAGGGCCCTGGCGATAAAATAAAACAATCTTCTTATCACCACACTTTGTCATCAATAAAGCAACACACAATGCACAAGTACATGAACATTTAATTATTATTTTACAATTTTCTGCAAATTTGTAATAATCTGTAATAAAATAATTAAAATAATTCAACCAAATCGGACGAGTTAGCAGTTATGTGTTTGACCGACGCAGATTGTTTCTGTACGCAACATATGCGCACTGTACACTATACTTAGGCGATTCCATCGTTCTTGAAACATTGCAGAATTTCTGCCTATGACAATGCTAAACAACTTTGTGCCTTAGCTTTGCTTCATAATGACGGATTACTTGTTCAGCAAGACATGCTATTGTTCGTTTGGATGTAAAATCAATAAAAGGTAGCCTTTTTCAACTTTGAAGATTTCATTGCAATAAATCACAGACAGAGGGCGCTGTTTTGAGTGCATCACATAAGGAAGACAGAAGGGAAAAGTTAAGAAAAAACATAAGACTTCAAGTTGGACTTGTGGCAAATTGCTGCAGTTTCTACCCCCAGTTTTGTCATGGCTTACAGCAGGCAACATGTAAAACAAACTCAAACAGCCATGGATTACAAAAGTTTCAGGAAAATTGAGAAAAAAGTGAAATCCTTTGTGCACAGTTGAATGTGATTTTCCTGTGTTTGCCTCTTGTGACATCGTGACCTTGGTCATGAATATGCATATTCACATTAGCATAAAAACTAAAAACCTTTGTTTTAACCCCCAAAGCAAGCTCCAAATAGGATTTTTATGACTTTAACTGAGTAGAGTGATTTTAAAGCATAGATTTCATTGATAACAATCCTAAATAAGGGGGCCCTTTAACATTTAGAATTTCCGACTACTTCCTGGAATTGCCAGGACAACGGGAATCGATTCCTACAAAAGACGGAATTGCAATTCTAATTCCCAGCTCTGAATCGACTCAAGAGAGAAATCTGCCCAAGTTTACTTTGCACTCGTCTGGTTAAACAGCAAAAATACCCACTAACTCAAACAGAGCTCTTGTTCATGAATATGTATAAGATATGGTATAATGATTGGATATAACACACATCCAGCCCGAGAATAATATTTCCTCTTACCTGTGACACCAGTTTTCTTCTCAATAAACTGAAACCAATCTTCAGGGACGAAACCGAACCGAACCTTGCCTCCATGTTCAGGGATTATATTGGGCATACATCGCTGTTGGCTGGTGTGAAATAGCAACTTTGGGGCTGCAGACACGCTGGATTGGTTCAGAAGAAATGATAACTGTTTAATTCCAACTATTCAGCATTTGCCATGCCACAGTTACCAAAAGCAATCGACTTATCGATCACAATTACAATGTAACATTGACCCCGTTCTCACTAGAGAAATCGCTTCGTTCGACGATGATTCGACGAAGAGATGTCCTGATGTGAACGCATCGATGAAGGAAATAGCTTCATTCGATGAAGAGATCGCTTCATTCGACGAAGCAAATTTGTAATGTGAAAGGCTCCCTTCGTTCGACGAAGCGATTTGGTGGGCCTGTTACACAAGCGCGTTGTGCGTCAAGCGCCTAGCAAGAGTAGTTTTTGACGCGCCGCTGGAAAACCACAGGGCCAGAGTTGGGTCTTTCCACGCTAATGGGCCTATTTGAAAAATAAGTCACAAAATTGTGACATTTTTGTCTGTCCAGTTACATACGTATAAGGGGAAATTTGTACACAAGCTTTTCCAAAATGTATGTTGTGGCAGCATTTTCTGAACTTTTTTGGCAAAAGTTATCTCCCGAGAACAGTACACAGAAAGTTTGAGATAAACTTAAGACATCTGAAAGGAATTATTCACTTATTTTTGCAGGATAATTACTGTAGCTTGGATAGTTTATATTATCTCATTAGTAATTTTTTGTTAGACGTTTAATATTATTCTTTACTCTTTATAACATGTACCCAAGTTATTTATGTATATTCTCTTATTCATCGTTTACCCCATGTAAGGTGGCCCGGTCAGCAGCAGCTGTTGGTCATTGTAATTGAAATAAACGATTGAATAAAATTAAAAAATATTCTGCAATGCAATTGTGCGGTAGTTTGGGAGATCATCTCAGAATAGTCGGAATCTTTAGACTACCGGTACTTATCATACTACTCCCATTTCAAGTGACAGGGAATACTCACCAAGGCGCTGTTGTCCGCACCAGAGCTGCTGATAGGATGGACCCTGCAAGAAAATAAACAGAGGTACATGTAGGTGGTTATCACCTAAGCCATCTAGTGGAGTAATCTTTGTCTTACCCCACCAATCAGCATTATGCCATGTCTACATGTGTACCGTCCGTACGCTTACAAAACAAAACACTTATAGTTATACTCTCTAACTGAAGGATCAAGAAGGAACAGTTTATGTGACCGCGCATGCGCATACTTGAGTTTTCCAGTAGTATGATAAGTAGTCTAAAGATTCCGACTATTCTGAGATGATCTTTAGGTCAGGCAGCCGTCGGTCAGCCATATTGAAAAAGAAGGAATTCCTCCTGTTTCCGAGAGTTACCCGAATGCACGTCCAGATGTTATCATTAATCGTTGACGTTGGGTACGATTTGTCACGATTTGTTATTGTTTATTTATGATGATGCAGACAAGGTTTGAATTTGATTTTGTTCCTACACGTATAATTCCTTCAAATCTTTGTTCAATGTATACGAAAAAAATACCGTCAAAACATGGATTGAGGTAGGAATAAATTGTTCACGGTTATCGACGCCACGTTGTTCACGGGGCAGTTCGAACACGGATCGTATACGAATGCATTGTTAGGTCACTGTGCATTAGTTACAATCCGCGCACGCACGCGGCAACGCGTGTTCGAAGTGCCCCGTGAACAAGATGGCGTCGATAACTGTGAAACTTGACAGGGTTTAATATTGGCCAGATTGAAAATTTCCACACTTAGGCACAGGCTCATCAGCAATGCGCGCGCGCCACATTTGTTCCACGAAATACGCAGCTCCATGTAGCAAATGCACAGAGCTGCGTATTTCGTGGCACGAATTTGGCGCGCGCATTGCATGCTGCCGAGCCCTGCCTTTAATTTAGTCCTTTTAAAAAACTTAAATTGTCTCAAAAATATTTGGTGAGTGAGAAACCCTCATCTCGATTCTCTACTTGACCTAAAGCAAATGCGTACGATGTCTTTCAAATCAACACAAATTTCTCCAAAAGAATAATTGCTTTTAACAAAATTACCGTTTTTTAACGCGAGTCTCGAAATCATCTTGCAAACCAAAGAGTTGTCTGCCGTCGTCGGGATCACAGCTGGCCCTTCTGTAGTGACTATCTACGCCTGTTTTGATTGGTCCATATTTGATTGGTGTAAAACACTTTTACCAGTACATTAAATTCATTTTGAGAAAATATTAAACAATTACATAACAAAAATTCATATTAAGATATTTTAACAGAATTTAATTCTTTAAAAATAACGTTTTATAAATATATTTATAAATGTCTGGTTTTAAGCAAAATAATCACAGCCAATAGTATCGATCGGCTTATGAATAGAATGCGCCCCCAAGGAGCAGTTCCATTTCATAAACTGGTTTACTGTCCCTACGTTGTTGGGCGCGGTGCCTGACATGATAGACGAAAGTGACGCACCTTTTGTAAATTATTTGGGAACTTTGTAGACGGACGTAAATGTATGTACAGGCACGTTGCCACACCGTTTGGGGATTAAAATGTGAATTATCCCCGGACAGCCCAATTAATGTTTCATATTAACATGGCCACTATAGAGCCACGTGCAGTAAGCAATGAGCTCTTAATTGCCCGTACCCACCGCCCTCAGGGAAAGGCTACAGACTGCCGAAGTGAATGCGTTATCTTTTGTTGGTTGCCTAGGCAATTGGCTCTAAAATAAACATCACTGAACCATGTCCCTGTGCTTTGCAATGGTACTTTTCCCGACCGCCATGATAGTTTAGAGCCAATTGCCAATCTTGTCAAGTGTATATCCAGCCTTGGGTGATGACGTCACGCACGCGCTTCGCAAGATATATTGCGAAGTTGAACAGTGGTTGGAGCGGACGAAGCCGGGCCGGGCGCACAACTTATAAACCACTGCGAAAGGAGTGTAACGAAATACGTGCAAAATCTGCCTTATCTGTTGGAAAACTCTTGTTTTGTCGTTTTGTATGTCTGTTTACAAGGAAAAAGCTCGGAACGTGTCGTGCATGTATGAATTTTGGCCAATGAGAACTTATAGAAATAATTGCCCTTCCCCAGCGCCGTGTGGGGGAGGTGGGTATGATCATGAACAAAGATTTACATACATGTGGAGCGCGTGTGGTCTAGTGGGAACTCCCAATCAGAGGTTGCGGGTTCGAGCTCCACTTCGACCAACGTGTCTGTGTCCCTGGGCAAGGCAATTAATCCCAGTTGCCTCGTCAACCCAAGCGATATATGGGAAGCTGTTAAGGGGAACGCCACAATCTAACTGCTGATAGGGTTGAGCACCTGGCCAGCAGGCACCTAGTTAAAAACGAAATGGTTCTGGTGATTTCCTGATGGCAGCGGTAATAATGGCAACAGCGCCAGGAGTACCCCGCAGGGTGGACATGTGCGCTATAAAAGAATCCACTATTATTATTACATTGTATATAGAGTTCGATGGGTGTGAACCATCGATATATATACACTGGATGAAACAACGACGTCTAAAATTGAAGCGTACCCCACCAAAAACAATGCCTTGCCTAGACTGGTCATACTGTCTTCACTAGTCTACATCATGGTCTACATGTGTTAAGTGGAATGCAAGCGATCGCATGGACCGAGGAGCAGTCTAGGCCAAGCATTGTTCGTGGGGTACAATGGCGGCCGGCGCATGGCTTCAATTCTCGTAACTGCTATTGCATACTTCATCCAGTGTATATATATATATATATTTATATTCGATGGTATGAACAAACACGCCACCATGCGTCCAATAAGCTCCTCGCTGGGAAAACGTGTTTGCTGCCACCAAGAGTTCCTCACCCGCACTCCATTTCGCTTTGTTCAACAGGGCTTTCATGATCTTTTTTCCAGTGTACAGGATTTTTAAAGTCCCAAACTTTTAATTAATCAGTTGACCGGAAAAACCCGGTTTTCGTGTCTGGTCGTAAATAATGAAATGGATCGTGTACATACTACTCTTGTTTAATAAATTATCTTTTCAAATATGTTGAATACATTTAAAATAAAAAACCTTTGACATTTGTAACTTCGAAAAGACATAACTGCTTCTCTTACAAAATTATTGATAAAATTCTAGAATATATATCCAAATACATTTTTCATAAACGAACAATATACAATCAATAGTTAATTATTTCTCTTTTACGAATAGCATCTGTGTAGTATACAGTAGTCATTTTGCATTGATTTTTCAAATTAGGGATCATTATATTTCTTGCACATTTTGTTCTATTGTCTTGCATATTTTAAGGCCCATGAAACGCCGAGAGAAAAATTGGGTTCATAGGAAAAACCTGAGGGAACCAACCACTGTGACTTATAGCTCAGCTGGTAAAGCATCTGCCCGGTGAGTCAGAGGTCTCGTGTTTGAATCCCAATAAGGCCAATGTGATTTTCTCTCATCCTAAGTTAAGAATTGCTGATTTTGTCTTTTTTTCAAAACAAATGTTTCTGAAAAGAAGTAAATACCTCGTCTGCATGTACGTGATAAGAATTTATGAAGATGGCACCTGCAGGAATTTATCAACAAGATTCAATATTTACAAAACCCTGCTTAAATTTGTAATTTCTTTCTAATAAAGTCCATAATGCGGTTGTCAATTAAACAAGACTCCGAGCATGAGCGACAGGCAGCAGAAAATTGCCGAGAGCTTGGCGGTTGAGGCTTCGCTACCAAACGGGCTGAAGATTTCCCCTGAAGAGAAGAAGACATACACAAAATTAACCCTCAAAATAGTGGGCGTGTGAATAAAATTGTGACCATCTGATCTCGTAGTAAACTGCAGCTGGCCATGATTACAGGGTTTTGTAAGATGGACATGGCCACTATTTTCAGGGTGTGTGTGTGCAGAAATAGGTTTGTGCGGATAGAGAACAGAGTCAACGTACGTGTTGTTCTTAGTTTGACCAAATACATGCAGCAATTAAAACATTATGCACTGTGTCTTCTCACCATTGTTCAAACTATAATTTGCTAACTGTAATAGTCAAAACGGACTTTTTATGTTTGATGCAAATCCTGTATTAAAGACACTGGCTCGTCAGCAATGCGTGCGCCAAATTCGTGCCACGAAATACGCAGCTCCTTAGCAAAGCCATGGAGCTGCGTATTTCGTAGCACGAATTTGGCGCGCGCATTGCTGACGAGCCACTGCCTTTAAGTTTTGTGTGTTTGTAGTCCATTCCTTACGAGTGTTAACAACAGCCGCAACTTTCTGATCTGAGCCAAATTGGTTCCGGCCCATGCAAGTGAAGTGTGTGACGTTGAATTTCCCTGGAAGTTCCCGGATGGTCAAAGTTGATATCATCGTCACGTGATCCAGAGGTCTCGACTGCAGCGAGATATTATTGCGCATGTCCCCACCTCGAATCCGAACGCCTTGGTAACTCCATAAGATGTCCGCGTACGGGAATCCCTTGGCGGTGCACCGTAGCCGGAGGGGTCGTCTGGAGTTGATGTTGTACCAGTTGTACGGTTCGGTACGGACCGTGGTGTTTACTTGTGGCAAAAGACAAAAGGAACTTGAAAAACTGTCAAACTCCACTGAAGTGAAAACGTTACTTTTTGTGTGTTGCTAAAGTTACTGGATCTACACTAAACCAATGAACCGTTTCCCTGCGCTAGAGAAATAAACGTTTCAGGTTACCAGGGAATGTTTAGACCCAATTACTGACGTCACACTTTAGTAGTCTATTGATACAAGACCATGAATGGCAAAATAGTGCAGTTACTGTACTCCACTTTGTGACCGAGCGGCCTGGTGCACTTAGGACCTGTTTGATTCTACAAGGTTGTAAGTTCGAATACTGCAGGCCGCGCCGTAGTGCGAGCGACCTTAAGCAAAGTACCATTTGCCATAAGTTGCCTCCCTCCATCTAGGAGCAAATGGGTACATTCGAGGGTAGTGAAGGTTGATTAGCTCATGAGTACCTAACAGGCAGCTGGGGCTGCATTCTCCCCAGGGAGTTGAGAAGGTGTAACACGATTTTCCATAGGACCAAGGGGTTAGAGTATAAATGGAATGATGCAATGGACCTGAAACATAATGGCATCACGGTTTGTTTACATGCGCGCATGTCTATGGGGAGTATCAGGGTACCAGACGACATATAGGGCCATAGGAAAGCACTATATGTAAACACTGTTTACACTTGAAGGTGACGTCATTATGTCTCAGGTCCATTGAGCCCAGTGACCAGGGGTAAAGATGTAAGCGCCATGAGCATCTTGCTTGGTGGATTTGTGCGCGGTATAAGAACATCGCGCATGTACTTACCATAGACTTTCATGTCGGCTGAGACATAGTTATATCTCTGGTAGACGGCATATCTGATGCGGCAGGTGTAGGTCCCGCCAAGAGTTGGGTTCGAGTTGAAAATAGTCAGGTTACCATTCAGATCGATATTTACGTCTGGTACCCCATCCCTGTCTACGTCAACAATGCCCTATAGGAAGAGATAGCAGAAGGTACATGTTCATGTAGATCGATACTTCGACAAGAATAAAATTCACGCGTTTGAAAAAGGCTTGATGAGAATCCAAGCGATTATAAATCTGAAAATACGGACCCTGGTACCGATAAAGCGACCCTCTTTATGCCAGAACATCTTGGCCTTGGAGCCGAGGTCTGTCAAATCTGGCAGCAACTGACAGGAGAGAGTTGTGTTCTCATCCGGAATCATGATCTGACCTTGACTGGCTTTCACCACGGGCCCTGCAAGGGAGAAAGGTGACCAAAAAGACAACTTGTGAATCCCACTATAAAATAGGCACAGATCGATGCATCGGCCCCATTTGTGTATGCCCCCTACCTCTATAAAAGTAAGAGTTGGGAGCTAAACAAGACAGGAGTCTAGTGTAGAAATTGCTCACCATAATGATGCTGAGTAAGTTTTAACTTGAAACATTTTTAACATTTTGGATAATCCAGCTCGTGAACAAGCCATATTTTGCCCAGTATAGCGTATGGGACTTTTTTGCTCGATCGTCAGTTTGGCAATTTTTACTCCTCCAGGGGTGGTTTATTTCAAGTGCAAATTAGCGAATAAAAGTGGTGGACTATCCCCATAAAATTGAGGAGAATTGAAAAGATGGGACTTTAAGGAGTTCTTTGCTTTTTGTCTTGAGACGCTGTAAGAATTTGAAATATTTTTAAACGATCTTTTAAAAATTGGGAACCTTGCCAAAATTGGTTCAAATTGGGTCTGATTTAGTAGGGTGCACCTATTGATCTTTTTGTAACAGCAATAATTAATGTTGTCTTTTTAGGTTAGAATTATTTTTTGCCACTATTGTGCATTCACCTACGTTCATAAATTGTAACCAGCACAGTCGTGACACTTCTCCCTGGGGGATTCATGCGGCAGGTATAGCGCCCGCTATCGGACACGCTGGTTTTTAAGATCGACAAAGTCGTGATCGTAGCAGTGTCCCGCCGGTTTGTGTTTTCGTCTATGATATATCTGCATCCAGTTAAAAAGAAAAAAAGACGAACATGACATACTGTTTTTATGAAGTGCACACACAGTGGCGATTGTCATTGGGGCTCGAACTGTAAACAGTGAAACTACGAACATGATAAAGAACTGAATCGGACAGCTGGTTTTCTGTCAACTTAGAACGTGTTCACATGCGAACTTTTGGTCACGACCGAGTCATGATTGGTCGTGACTACATTTCAAAGGTGGCCGAGTCACAGCTGAAGCCAATTTCAGAAGTTGGCCGAGTCACTAAAATGTGGGTGTCTCGGTCATGACTCGGTCATATACTGAGCTCTGGAAATGTTATCTGGCTTGTTGAGACTTAAGCGGGCCTCCCACTGTGCGATTTTTGCCACGAATTTCCTACGAATTGGTACGATCATCGGAGACTGCCTCTAGACTCTACACACAATCGTACCCAATCGTACCAATTCGTAGGAAATTCGTGGCAAAAATCGCACAGTGGGAGGCCCGCTTTAGAGATCGCGCGATGGCAACATTTGTAGTGCAACATGTCGCCATCCAGTGATAATTATTTCAGGAAGACTCGGACATCCATGAAGTATGATGTTGTTATTCTATAAGAAGATGTATCACATAAGTTCAGTCCGAAATAATGATGGCGACATTGTGAAGTAAATTATCGCGGAATGACGATATCAAGTTTGATGCCGACGTCCTGAGATAATAGGGAGGTTTAATACACGTAAAACGCGAACGTGAACGCAAAAATCCTTCAGCACCGATCATATCAAGAAGAGGTCTTGGTACTCCGGCTCAAATTCGCCACGAAAGTCACAGGTGTAGGGTTTTGGTTTTCATCTGTTCTAAGAATCCCTCAGAATAGTGACCAAGTACTCAAAGCATTTTCACGTTCGCGTTCGCGTTTTACGTGCGTCTAAACCTCCCTAGTATATCACGAGATGACAATATCAAGATGGTGACATCCTGAGATAATCAAGAGTGCTGGGTGACGATATCTCAAGATAATTCATCACGAAAGCAGGATGACGACATCCCGAGTTAAACATTTCGTGATGATGACATCATAATAAGCTAGCCGAGGAACTCAAACTTAGGTCAACGTACCTACTATTCCATTCCAGGATGGGAGCGTCATTCTTATACCACGTGACCTCGGCTGGTTCCCCGAGGTAGCTAGAATCGCAGCGTAGCTTCAGGTGGAATCCCTGCAAGCTTTGGATGCCGTCTGGTGGGGTTATGCGAATGACTGTCGGTTGAATGTGATCAAATCAAAGAAAGGGATAATAAGACACGTGTCCATTCGGTCCGTTTATACCACTGAGTCCGCAGATGGTTTTGAGCCCATTATGTCCGCACCATTGTGTCCGCAGTAACTGTATGTCCGCATCATTGTGTCGGGAAAATCACTATGTCTTCACCGTTGTGTCTGAAAAACGTTTATGTCCGACAACCATGAACTGCGGACACAATGTTTCAAACGGACACATTGGTCCTGTACACACGTGGAATGTCCCGCACATTCAATCATGTGAACATGCAACCCGGCGGCAAAATGCTCATGCGCCTCGTTCGCGGCCTGTAACACGACATAAGCAACACTCAAAAGTAGCTTATAACGCGTATAACGGTTGTCTAGTGGTACATTAGAACCAGAATAGACTTGAAAGAAAACACGACGTCACGTTTGGTTACATGTGCGTTTTTCTGTATGACACTGGGGACGTCCTCTCCCGAGCTCCGAGGGGGATGCATGTAAGCAAAGCATGACGTCATTGGGTTTTATGTCTATATAGCAAACGTGCCCCTTATCCAAGACATAATGTGTTTGAACTTAATTTCGGGTTTTAAAAACGAGGAAATTGTCTTGAGAGAGTGAGATTAAACTTACACGTGTATTGCTGTCCGAATTGGGCTACGGCGCACGGGACTAGGAGTAGCACAAGTAGTAATTGCTGTGCCGTGTTCAACATTGTCACTGCAAATAAAGAAGACGGTATTAAAATTTTCAAAACAAAATGAAATCTCTGGTGATCTTTTATAGCAACAAAAGGATATTTTCTTAGTCGAACATTCATTTCGCAAACCGTAGGGTTGGCACCATTGGCAGCCGACAGCCAGAGACACCAGGTATAGCTCTTCAAGAACGAGTGCTTTCGGATCTTCTAAATTCCTTACACAAAACACTGGACCAGCGGTTTTACATGTACAATCCTTCCGAAGGATTGAGTAATGTGGTTAGGTGTCATAAGGCTCTCTTACTCTCACACGGAAAAATCTCGGGCGCGAGCTTCAAGAGTTGGCGATTTTGGGAAACTCTCGGTAAAACCCTCCACATCGCATGTGTCTACGAGTATACTGCGAGCTTACTACGGGTTACGAGTCAGTACGAATTTGATACGTGCCTCGTACGAGTTGTCCCGAGTGTACTACAAGTTTTACGAGTTAACTACGAGTTATTACGAATTACGCAGGAGTTTCCAAGTAAGTCACGAGTTCACTACGGGCTTTCCGAGCTTACTGCGAGTCAGTGGGGAGTGTGGCACAAGTTTGGTATACGAGTTACCAGACTTCGGCATTTTGCGTGAGATTTGGCGCCAAACCACGAAGAATTTTACCGACTCTTGCAACTCGTGCTTGAAATTACTCGTAGACCAACTCGTACAACTCGTATCAAACTATACTGAAACTCGTGATACAGTGCTGTACGAGTTAGCTACGAGTTGTAATAGTGGCCTACGATTTACACACGAGTTGCATGAGTTTGCTAAGAGTTGCACAAGTTTAGTGCGAGTGATTAGCAATTCGTGACCTTTTCCACTAAGTCCTATTTTTGTGAAATGAACCCCTGGTGCCCAGCCTGCAACACCAAGTTTTCACCAGAGTGTTGCAAATCAATGACTCAACAGGAAAACACTATATCTGTTTTAAAGGTAAACTACTAGTGCCTATACAAACATGGCATACAACTTAGGAAAAGCTGAAGTCCGATGCACTGACCACTGACATTCTTTTGCCACGCGTTAATTGGCCCATCGCGGTGCTCGCGTGGTACATGTACTAAGTATAACTCACATAATAGGGGATAGGGGACATCAAAATGGTGACACAGGTGAACAAAATAAAAATCTTATTGGTCATCGAAATGGAAATTATAACATAAAAAAGCAATGCCACGTACCCACTCTATAGCTCCTTGTATTTTTAAATGCCATATCCCACGACCGCGCGCCCATTGAAGTGGGGGCTATCTTAGACCATGGACCTACCTCCATGCTTAGACTTACAGCTTTTTATTATTGTTGTACCCCTTCCGCAGGAAAGCAAGTTGACAAAAAAATTAAACCATTTGCCAGATGTATCGGTGCAAAGTGATAATAATATTTCCTTCACCAAACTGTACCTCCCTGGTTGAATCAACATATAGAATTTTTAAAAAGAAATTCACCTTACTTTTGTGATGCCGATGCGGTTTCTCCTCAAATAAATCCAGGGGTTGACATGCGGGGATTACAGAAAGGAATGACAGGCGTTGGTAAGCAGCCCCACATGACTCCCGGTCGTTCGAGGACAAGTCTGACCGCGCGTCTGCTAGTGCACGGTGACAGTTCAGGCACAAAAAAAGTTCGAAGAGTGGTACCGACTATAGCTGTATGGGCGTCCTCGAGTTGAAGGTTATAATCTGTGAGAGAACTGACACATCCTCCAATGGTCCCCGTTTCCAGTTCCCGCCCTTGAAAGCTCAGGATTTCATTAATCAGTTATATCTGTGTGCAACTATTTTTAATGAAAGGCTGAATTTATCAAAATATCGCGGCGGCAAACTCGAAGACGGTGACTAACCCTTTTCTTTAGCGAAAGTATGACCGCCGGAACTCGATCTATAAATAGCAAACAGGTCTGATGAATGCGTCATTTCCTCTCCCTTTTCCTTTTTTTTTGGCACTGCAGGTTCACAGTTACTTGGTTTCATAATTTTAGCATGCATGGCGTAAATTCATTACAGAAATTAGCACTAATTATGTAACATTTGCGTTGCCAAGGTTACTGGTTTTGCACTGAAATCGGCGAACCACCTCTGGGCGTCCAGATATGTGTTGACCCATCACTGATGTCAACTTCAAGTTATCTTACAGTAGCTTACTATAATAGTGGTTTATTCGAAGTGCGAGACGTGGTGCTTTTTGCTGTCATTTCGTCCAGAGGAAAGAAAATTAGGGCAATTACAACTGTCAAAATGGTGTCGCGCAACTTTAAGCCTCCGAGCTTCAATCCCCCCCCCCCCGCCCCCCCCCCCCCCCCCCCCCCCCCCAAAAAAAACGCGGTTGATTATAGCGACCGTTTTGAACAGTCCGTTTGTTTTACGCGTGTATGGCCTTCTCCAGTGGACGAAATACCTCTGTCTCAGAAAGGCTTCCGAGACAGAAAAGAGAGCGATTTGACAGGCGCACTGCACGCACCGCACCACAGACCAAATACGAGAAGTCAGACGTCCCGGGCAAGTCAAGGCAAGGCGCAAAAACGGCCGTATACACAGGGTTGCCAAAATACAAAGTATGATGTTTTGCCGTTAAAATAAAGTAAATGCTTTACAAATTCGTTCGGAGAGAAAAAAACATCAAATTTGCTGAGATCCACGGTGTGCATTTGTGTAAGGGAGGGCGCCATCATTGGTCTAAACAAATTAGTCGGGATGAATTTAAACAAGTCAGATGGCACTTCCAGAGCTCCGTACGTAGAACATGATGCAGGAAGTGAACAACGGACATGACGGACGCGACTTCTTTGTTCCGAGGTTTCTTGCACTTGTCAAAATAACATACTTTTCATAATTGTTAGCCTACATCATGTACATGTGTGTAAACATCTCTTCCGGAATGCTTTGATGTAGGCTATGGACCCCACGGGTGGTGAGAGCAGCAAGGATTCTGGCAACAATGCGAGGTAATTTTGTTTTTTGCCTACTTTTGTTTACTAAATACTAAGCTCCTAGGCCTATATCGGCGCCCTAGGCCAGCCTAGGGCCTACTAATACTATTTATTTTTGATTTTTCCTATCAAAAACGTGACTCCAAACGGAATCTTTAACCAAGTTTTTTTTACAGGAAATTGCAATTTTTGGGTAAAATCAAAATCTCTACACGTTCCACATACCGCAGACCGTTATAGTACTCTCAAAACTTGCGTACTTCTTTTTTCTTAAATCGACGAACTCACCTCGCCGTGCACATGCACAACATATAAAATGGCCACGTATGGCTGGCGCAATGAACGGTCGAGTTCGGGCGGTCTGTTTTTGACACGTGCCACAAAGTCACGGCCCTGAACGGCAACGAACGAACACGCGTATATAGCCACTGCATAATTAAAAATGTAATAAATATCAAACAACTACGCTGAAATCGTAATAAATTAACCTACAAAATGTATACTTTTAGTCACACTGTACCCTCGAAGGCGATTTGTGTACTGACCCAATGTCAATGAGTTTGAAACATGAAATAAAGAAGCGTCGTGATTTAACGTGATCGCCTTATAGGAACCAGTAAGAAGTACATGCTACTTTGTGGCGTCGGTTTGGATGTCTTTTGGACGGAATGGTGATTTTTAATAAATCTTTTTTTAATTTTCCATGCTGCTGATCGAAAATCGCTGGTCGAAAATGTCATCTTGTGTTTAAACAATGGGAAGTCGTATAATACACATCATTATTTCATTTCACTGCTTGGCTATTCGATCACTGAATTCTGATCTCCTGCAGACTTGGCAGATCTATGTATTAACCACTACACAACCAAGCGGGTCAGTGTCGAATGGTCATTTCAAATCATTGAACAGTTTGTATGAGAAGGGACAAAAACGCCCCTGAAAGATTGCTAAAAAGCGAACCCAATCGCAGACAAATTTTCCTTTTTTTCTTGTCGTAACAGGCCATCTGTCAAGAAAAGGAAACGAATTCGCATAAACGTCACCCAACTATCTGAAGAAGAGAAATACTGGCGAAAACGTTTTCTTGGACGCGAGAGGGCTCGTCGTTATCGGGAAAGAAAGAGAGAAATTAAGGGCGATGTTGCAAGACCCAAGGGCCGACCCAAGAACTCACAAAATATAAAAACAGAAAGGTTGAGATTTTTGCTACCGTCGTCGGGTGTCTTGTACCGACAAGTTGTCGTCCATGTTAATGGAACGTCAGAAAACACCACAGACTCCCCCGAGGTCCCTACCACTTCTTCCAATGAAACAAGGAGTCAAGACAATTCGTCCATTCTGACTTTGAAAAATGAAGGCGAATCATCAGTAACAGTAACAGATCCGACGTCGCTTAAGAAAACAAATACTAACGGATTACAATCCTCATCGGCTAAGAAAGATCAAAAGCCTAGTTTAAGGGCCTCAAACCCTCTAGAAAAATGTGAAGCTTTGAGAAAGAGCAAGCGTTTGATTGCTAAACCTATAAACATGGCAGATCCACAAGAAGAAGACGGGACTTCAACTAACGCCCAGGAGTTGTCCCCAGCCAGTATTAAGCAAGAAATGCAGGAGGAGGAAAGTGACGAAAGTTCAACAAATGAAACTGGACGCAATGTTTCAATGCACACGGATGGTAAAACATGCACAACCTCGGCAGATGGTGCCGAAAGTGATCAACAGGAGCTCACTAAAACTCTAACAAAGTCCAAAAAGACGATGTTTAAACAGCAAAATGTCAAAGACTTCATCAATTTTTTTCCTGTTGATGACAGTGGGTCTGTTGATACAGGGTCCTCGAGTGGGCTGCAAAAGCAAGTTGAAATTGTGCTCCAAGCGAGAAAATTAATATCTAAATCAAATCTTTCTGATTCGAGACCAAAACAGAGTTCCAATTGTCAAGATACTGAAGGAGAAAGGTCTGCAACAGAGCAGCTCGAAGCAAAAGGTGCTGATGGAAATGTATCAAAGCAGGAGTTGACTGAAAAGTCTGCGGAATCAGCCCCAACTCAAGCTTCAGCTCTTACGGAAGTCTCATTAAGCTCAGTACCAGCTGTGTCAGTTGTTTCAGAATCTGCATCTACTCAACACTTGGCTCAAGGAGAATTGCAAGTTCAACAGGCCTTATCAAATCTGCAGCACTCAAATCTTTTACAGCAGCAGAAGTTAATCGGGGCTACTGCTGACGCTCAGACGCTTAACACCCTTGATCAAGCAAGCCTTTCCAGTGTTGTGAGTGCTGATGGAAAGTCCGACGTTAATAATATTTTAAACTTACCTGTCGTCAACTCTCCTAATTTACAAGGAAGTGGTCTAGGAGTGCAAGGTTTAGTTGGGAATACCGGATGTCAAGGGCTTCAAGGGGTTTCCGATCCACGACTCCTGCAACTCGTGGGTCTCCAAAATACTAGCGGCGTTCAGAATGTTCCAAATCTTCTAGGACTAGGAGGACTTCAAGGGCTGACTTCTCTCCAAGGGGTTTTCGGGGGACTGCAAGGTCCCACGGCAGCCTTAGCAAATCACACGGGTGTTGTTGGCCTTCAAGGAATCCAGAATCTCCAGGCCATCTCTGGCTTACAAGGAATACCCGGCTTCCATGCGATTACCGGCTTGCAAGGGCTTGTGAGTCTTCAAGGAATCCCTTCGTATCCAGGAATCCAGGGTCTCCAAGGGGTTGGCATAGCAGGCCCCCAACAGGTATCCCAAAGTCTGCAGGCTTTGGCAGCACTACAGGGAAACGCTTACCTCCAAAATATCACAGGAGCTTCAGGTCTGATCGCGGGTCTTTCGAGTCAATCTGGAATCTTTAGCCAGCCTGGTCTTTTAGTACCTCTGAATCAGGACAGTACGAGTGGTAATCAACCGGTAGCCAGCGACAAAGAAGAAAAGAAACAAGGTGATTCTGGTTTGACTTCAAGTGCAACTGAAGGCACGTTATCATCATCATCATCATCAGAGTTAAAGAAAAACCAAATCGAACAGACGGCCGGTGAAGATAAAGAACAAAGGTGAAAATATAACTTTGTTTCACATTTTTAAATGATTGTCTAACAATATTTAAATGTTCTTTGTTTTCTTAGAGAATGAGTGGGTAGGCCTATGACAATGTACATGTTGAGTTTTTATAGATCAGAAGTGATTAGTTGATCAGTGCCTTGTTATCCACAATTCACTGTATTCAACAAACGTCTGTTCTGATCAAGATATTTTAAACTGCATAATTGAATCTTACTGATCTCCTTGACATTTTCATGGATTCCAGCTCACAACAAAACACCACTCCATGCTCGGAATGCAAGCCAGTTCCTTGTACATCAACACCATCGACACCCAAGACGCCGCAGGCCCACAAGGGTCGCTCCAGGCGTAAGCAAGCTAGCCCAAGGTGCATCTCAAAGCAGTGGAGTCTGTCCTTTGACTCTGAAGAGATGGAAAACGAAGGACAGGAAGGTAATGAATATACACGGAGTCCCTTAAAGCCTGTACAAAGGATTCGCAATATCCCAACATTTTAATCAACTGACCGGGAAAACCCATATGGAAGATAGTTTCTGGTTTTTGTTTTTGCTGCGACTCAGCTCTGCCAAAAATATATTTTACACTCTGCATGTACATGTACATGTACCTTGAAATTTCTTTGAATTTAAACAGTTTAAGCTTGCCTAAATGAATGGTTAGGTTAAAGTTCGATATAAGATTTGCAATGACCCAATATTTTAGTGATTCTTCCCGAGATGATATCTTTGTATAAGAAAACACTAATTGAAGATATAAATGAGTGTGCACATGCATTTTGTTTTTACAAGGGTGCCCCCATATAAGCAAATACTACATGTAGGTCCCTGACTACGTGGTATTATAACTTCGTTTTCTGTACAGTGTAGTCAGGGAACCATCTTAAATAGGATGGCGGCTTTGCACAATTTTTTGAAAGCATTGACACAGGTTTTTTGTTTTCTCGGAAAATGGATGAGGTACTGAGCTGACGTATCTACAGCTCAGTATGGAGATAATGCTGTTTGTAACAGTTTTCCAATCCTGTAATTCTATCTTTCAAGATACTGATTATAATATTAGTCACAACTTTTATTTTCAGAAAGCAGCTCTGGAGAAGCATGCCAACAGGAACGTACAATGTGTGCAAAGGGCATTGACGCTGAGCTAGCAAGCACCTCATTGATGGAATCCACCGGAAGCTCTGCATCTAAGGCACTCACCGAGACCCCAAGGCCAGGGGCTAAACTCTCCAAGAAGGTGGAAGAATTGATGAGGTGAGAAATTGTAAAGGATAAGGCCTCGTTAGGTAGGGGCTGTCCAAAGTTGTCGACATTTTCTCGGTTCTACAGAGAGTATTTTTCATGACTCCCTTCACTCCCAAAATACTTGTATTCACTAACATGAAATGTCAACATTTTCCAGTGCAAGTGAAGTCCTCGTGTCCCTCAACCTCCCACCCCCCCCACCCCCCCAATCCCCTCCACCTCCTCTTCCTACGCTTTGTAAAACCGTGAAAATGTTGACAACTTTGGACAGCCCCTGATACTAATGCATCAATTCCAACTTTATAAACGAAGTAAAAAACATAGGATTTCATAAAATGTTTTTGCAAAAATGTGACTTGTGCTTGAAATGTTTGATTTCTTGTGTTTTTCTTATAAAAATTCTAACTAAAGAATTTAAAAAATAAAAAAATTAAAACAAACCTAAGAAATCAAACATTCCAAGCGATTTTGTCCGAGATACATAAAAATCCGACTTCATAAGAGAATACGTCGGGGAGAATGCATATTAATTCTTCTCATAGTCTCAGGGAAGCACTGATGTGCTAATCAAGTTACAGTAAAGCAAAACCTACCCTAATGAATAAAACGGGTAATTTATCCAAGGTTTTGCTGTATTTATGAGGGTGCTTTCCCAATTCTGGTATGGATACTTCCTTCCTTCTTGCAGTGCCACCAAGCCTTGCCAACTCAACATCCATTGCTCCACATCAGCAGAACCAGCAGATGATGAATCTCCTTCCCCACAGACCTGGAGGAGGTTTCTAGAGAGAGAGAAACAGCGAAGTGATCGTCTTCGAGAGGTTGAAGAGCAGTTGGCTAAGCTACAGGCAATGACTTGGCAATGGCAGGTTGCAAGGTAGGGATCGCTTTTTGGCATAAACCAAGGCACCATAGGCAGGGTTCTCTTCTAGCTGTTTTGTCCAGGCACACACCCGAACAAAACCATCAGAGGTGTCGATAGTGCCCGGACAAAAATTTGCCACTCGGATAAGATATATTGCTGCCCGAGCAAAAATAATTAATTTTTAACTTTATTATAGCGTGCTCGGGTGGGATTCGAACCCACGACCTCCTGCAAACAAGGCAGACGTCTTAACCACTCGACGACGAACACACTTTGAAGTTTTTCATAGTGTCTCGGGAAAGCAAATTATACAGTGCTAATATACGTCGGGTAAGGGCAAAACAAACCCTAATTAATATTTGAATTAGTTGTTTTCATTTTATTTTCTGAATGCAGCAGCAAATGTTTGGTCTCCACGGCAACTCAGACAGACATAGACTGGCGTCCTGGTCCTCAGCATGAACGAGTTCCCAGTCCTCGGCAAGCAGCCCAAATTGAGGAGAGTTGGCCGAGTATGGTTGAAGCGACCGACCAAACGGAGGCAAAATACATGATTCATGGCCAGATACAACAGAGAGTTGTCACAAGGTTAGTACAGTTAATGATAATTGCAGGATTGTGAAAATTATCTCAGGAAGACATCCAGAATGTAGAAAGATGACATTTTGCACTGAATATGTAGTCATCCTGCAATAAATTATCTAAGGATCTCAACAAGTCTAATGGCACTTACAGAGCTATGTAGTACTGCAAAAGGAGTACACGAAGGAGTTTTCCGCGACAACGTCATTCTTTGCCCATTTTCCGGACAAAATGGTGGCGCCCATGTTACACGGTGTGCTGCAAGTGAAGCTTGTGTCTGAACTTTGTGAAGCTTGTATCGCAAGGTATAGACTGCCGAAGTGAATACGTCATCTTTTGTTAGTTGCCTAGACAATGGCTCTATACTAAAAATCACTGAACCGTGTCCCTGTGCTTTTTGCAATGGTACTTTTTCTGACGGCCATGATGTCTATAGCCAATTACCATGGCAACCCACGTCACACTTCGGCTTTCTGTTGATAATTTGAACCTTATTTTTTTTCCTTTTTCTGGACAGTTCTGGGGACTCTCACATCAGGAATTTGTCCAGAGATGGCAGCCAGCACGAGGCAGAATTAGCAGACCCAATTCCAGTAATTATTGACGACCCACACAGGTCGTCTGATGATAACCAATCCCCACCTCAAGCCAGCTCAGATACCGAAACCAGAATAATCAACAGACCTTATAACATCTGCATGCACTCATTCAATAAGAGGAAGAAAACCAGACATGCTCCTTGGCCTGTGCGACCTTTAGTTCCCCAGCAGGCAGCTCCAACATTCAGAGATGATCATCAGGGCTGTTCAGATCAGGAAAGCAAGGAAAGTGGAAATTTGTTTTCAGAATCTTTCGAAAATCTTCCGAATATGCCACTTCAGAGTGACACAAAGTACGTACTTCAAGTTGTTCCTCAAAATTACAGCGATAATAGCTATGTTGCAGAAGTAAGTGAAGCGTCTGAAATGGTCTACAACAATGGTCAAGATCACTCTATCCAAATTCCTAGTTTACTTTCTGAAAGTTCCGGAGATGGTTATCCAAGTCCAATGCAAGGAGCACACGTTAACAGTGGGTTGGGTGTTCCTCCCTGGGAGGCGCAAGGTCTGTCTAGGGTCGAGAGGAATCGTATCCGAGCTAGGGAGGGTATGAGGCGACACAGAGAGAAGCTTCGACAGGCTAAACTGGCCAGCAAAATCTGGTGGAACCAGTGTGTTAAACTGGATAACGTGTCTTGCGGAGAACCATCTTCTTCAAAGGTCAGATCAAAAAAATTGAAGACATCTGGCTGCATATCTGGGAGAACACCTAGAATTGTGGATGGTGGAAAAATCAACAGAGCATCAGGGAAACAGAAGGCCACTTCTGAGATGCTTGAAGCAGGTCCGTCTCTTATGGGTTTTCAGAAGAAACCTTTTGCGGTTTTGGCACAAGTTGCAGTCAGTGCCGAAACTAATTTAAACATTAAGCAAGAAGTCCTTGAGTCTCCTACTGTCGGAATAGAAACCAACCAAGTGGAATTTCCTCCATGCCTATCCAGTTCAGAATTTGACATAAGGTCACAACAGTATCCTACTTCGCAAGAAGAAACTAAAAGTTCCCCAAATCTTGAGAATGTCGGTGGTGGTGGCAGTTTTGCGAGGAAGGTGGAACATATCGATTTCACACAGGAACCTTTCAGAAGCATGAGCCTACAGGAGCGGAACCGCATCCGAGCTCGCGAGGGTATGAGGCGATATCGAGAACGTCTGAAACAGACACGAGAGTCATCTCTACAGGCTTATAAAATGGGAAAATCAGGCAGAGGAAGAGGTGGTCGGATGACGACCACTGGCAGGGGTGTTTGTAAAACTTCTCCTGCGATTAACACGGTCCCTGCAGCAGAACACTTAGCCGAGTTGGCCAAAAGACATTCAAATACTTTGGTTTCGTATTCTGAAAGTGTGGAACGTAACAAAAAGGAGGTCCGAAAGCGAAAACGTGCCGCTTCGTTGCAAGCACGACAAAAGTCGAATAGCGGTCATCAGGGGAACGCAGATAAAAATCCCGTTCAGGCATTCGGGATTGACTCAAAAGGACATTCTTCAGACTCTGGAAGCTACAAGCAAGGTCCCGTTGTCTTCAAAACTGAACCATCGCTCTTTGGAGACCCTGAACAAACGACTCAAGACCCCGTGAGCGAAGAGATAACGTACCCGGCAGTCACTCGGCAGAGAATGCCCGCATCTATGCTCCAAGGATCAACCGCAGCAGTCAGCATCTCGGATGAGTGTCCTGATAACGTGGAGATGAAATTCATCAAGGAAGAGCAAGGGCATTCTGACTGAGGAGAAAATTGGTCACATGGACAGATGTGTCGATATCAGGTATTGTGTAAAGAAGTCATTATTGAAAAAGTTTGGGTTTTTTTCTGAAAGGAGGTTTGCACTTGGGTTATTCTAAGTCTGTCCACACTACGAGAGACACTTCACAACCAGGATTATATCTCTGTACAAGAGCTTTTTTTTCACTCAATAAAAGAAAGCATACAGCATTCCTTTTGTAATAAGGAAATTAATATTTCGGCAATGCTAGTGCTACTATTTTTTGGAATTCAATGTTGGCATCTCTGTAGTTACCTCTTATTAACAAGTTTTTACTGAGTATATTTGACTCTTATTTTGATCTGCTCTTCCCAGAAAGAAATGCTATTTTCTTAAACGTTTGTAGAATACAGTGATTGTATGGATAACAAGGCACTGATCAACCAATCACTTTGAAATCGCTTTCAAAACTGTTCTGATTTAGTGATTTCATCCAAATCCAGGTGGAAGTATTCTAACAAAGTTATTCCCACAGCAATGAAATCTCCTGTTTCTGGGAGAATCCTGTAGAGCTCTCAGAAAATGTTGTTTCAACTGTGTGGGATCAGCTGACCTTTAGAGCTGCACATCGCGAAAACAGCCCTAGAAGTGCAGGAGCTCAGGAATGCACTTCAGGCAGAGTGGCGCACCCTGCCTCAGTGGCTCTTACAGATCACAAGCTGGTGCAGTCGGTCTTGACACCTATAAAATGTGTTGCATCTCTCATCTCTCATCCTTGTTGATCTTTCATTCAGCGTATAATTTACGTTTCTGTTTTATTTTTTAACCATATACATCTGAGCAGGCAGCTCTTCTATGGCTGTCGGAAAGCATGGCCTGGACTGTTTCTCGTTCCTGGAAGATTTTGTGGAGACGAAGAAGCCGTCATACTGATAGCCAAGACTTTGAACCACAAGGATCATGCTAGCTTCAGTGAAGCATTGTTATACCCAAGGTAGGAGTTTGCTTTGTTTTGGAGCACTGATTTTTGCAGTACAGTTTCTCGCGAGCACACATGTCATCAGCAGCATAAACATAGCCTTGTTTGTACAAGGGGAGGAGGGGAGGAGCCAATGTGTACATGTACACCCAACGTTAAAGCATATGGGTGACGTCACGAAATATGCATACAGAGGGAAGGGGGAGGTATAAAAAATCGGCATTTCGTGCATACGTACTTTATGGACGGCCCCTTTTTGGACTGGCAGCAACATTTTAGAAGGGCGCCTGGCTCATTCAAGTGACTTGGGCTTGGTGTAGCAGAACAGCTACCTCATTCTGTTAAATGCAAAACTATAACGGGCAGCATCTGCGATGTTAGTGTCAGCGATTTTGGTAATACAGTAATCCTCGGATAAGTCGGATCCAACGGCGATGATTTTTATTAGGAATAACATAGGAAATCAAACGTTCCTAGCGATTTTGTCAGAGATAAGTGAAAATCCAACATAAACGTATCCGACTTATGCAAGGTTTACTGTAGTTAAATGACTACATAAACAAATAATGGATTTGGCCATAAAATTAGCCAATTCGAAATCAGAGGCTTGAAATCGATGTAAATGTAAACTGCGCTGAAGTACATGTATATTGGCATAGACTAATTAAAAACTCATTATAGTATACATGTACATTTGTGAGGTTGCCAGGAGGCATGGTTTTTGAATAATGATATTGGGATTTGGTGCCAAAGTTTTTTGCTAACCACCACCTAAAAAATTGTATGTTCCTTTTTGTATGAAATTGTTTTTGGAATAAAGGCAAAACCTAGAGAAATGTTTCTTTGCCAAAAGTAGTATTTTGCCAAAAACTTGCCTTTTTACTTTTGGGGAGTCGCTTATCCGATAAAAAGTATGTTCACTGCATTGGCCAGACAGCATAGTGCCTGTTACTCTGAATGCATTAACCGTACATAGATCCTTTAAATGGCAGCCATCTTAGAGGCAAGTGCATTGCCAAGGGCGTATCCAAACCATGCACTGAGTCACTCAAGAACCGTGTTCTTGGGTTGATAGTTACGAATGTGCAAGTGCGTACTGAGAGCATATTTGAAATGCGTACGTGTGTTGCCAGAAAAAGAGGACAGAGTTTTGAATGCAGATAAAGAATACGTGAACATCGTTCGCGAACAAGTGGAAAGTGGATGAAGAACACTCGAGAACAAATATGGCTGACAAAGAATAAATGGCTACGTCTGGAAGTCATTTAGCTGGCTACCGGTAATTCACTCGCAACTTCAGTAAGTTAACTACATGTACATGTAATACAGAACAGGTTAAAACAACATATTAGAGAGGTTTCGCAAGCGCACGGATCTGTCACAGGTTGTGATGTCATACACGTTTTCTCAACAGCCAGGGCATTATTACCGTAGTTTCCACCATTTTGAGAACATAATACAACCACACACTCGGTATGCACAACTGTGTTTGTATTATTGTCAACCAAAAATGTCTTGAGTTCTTGAGTCACTCGGGTACAGGGTTTTAAAATAGGCCCCTAGTGTTTGAGTTGCATCATTTTTCCCCAAAATGTTAAATGTTAGTACCGCTCTGGCTGTTGAGAAAATACCTCAATTATTTCAGTGAGTTACTTGGAGTTAACTTCAATACTAAAGCTTAGTTTAAGTTAGTGGCAGCCCGCTAAATTATATCCAGTCATAGCAATTCATTCTTTATCGGCCATCTTTGTTTTTGAGTGCTCTTCATCCAATGAATGCAGGTGATATTTGCACATTTGTTCTTGGCAACACTCGAACAGGGTTATAAATGCACCTGTCACACATTTGCTTTTTTTTTTGCATTGTCACGTCGTTTAAAGACCCATTGTATCATTTGCAATGACCCAATTTTGTTGTTCATGAGTTGACAAGAAAAACCTTACTCAAAGTGTTGATAGCAATGGTAACGAACACCACATGAATTTATTTCTGTCAAAAATGGTATTTCATGTTGGTGGTGGTTTACCATTCTCTCATACATAAAATCCATACATAGATTTTCAAGGTTTTCCGAAGCATTGATGCATCTAAGTAGCTAAAATTTCTTGAGGCTAGTTTACCAACATTCTTCCTTAGATATGTTACACTCCACAAATCGGTAAAAGGTTTTATCTTGCAAATGATACATAAGGCCTTCAAATAGAAATATGTACGAAAAATGACCCCTTGTGCTTTCGAGTCTGTAGACAAAAATACTGCATAAAATGTGCATGACTTGTATAGGTGTATACCCATGAGATACAATGTACCTCACTCTATTTTATTCAGCATAACATACGGTACAGTATATTACAGGAGGCAAAATGTACCTACATTGTAAATTATACTAATAAATTAATCTCCATAATTTGCCACATTATGTGTTATGCACACAGAACATACCAAATATAACTATCTCTGAAAAGCTACAACTTTGTAAATGTAACAAATTACTTCAGTACTGGTCAAAATCATTAGAACACAATGTATTTGTTTACTTACTGTAATAAATGTCGACATGATCATGGAAATGATGTACAATGTCACTGCTCTCCTTTAGTTAAATTGTTTCCAGAATTTAAAATGAATACATGTACCCGTTTTCTCAATCAATTTCCCTCCTTTTAATCTCATGATTTTAACCAGCACTGTATATAAATGTCAGTGTTTTGTAATAAATACAATTTGAATTTTTGTCGGTATATATACAAATTATGTACTCTGAACATAAATGAAAAACAAACGTGGTACTTGTTATGGAATGTATTGTACAAGAATAAAATATACCAACAATAACTGCTACACAGTGCTTCATATCTTTAGTATGTTCAATACCAGCTTTCAACTTCTAACAGCTTTAATGGATACATATATTTTGTACATCAGTACACTCTCATAATGATTATTATTAAATCTGAAATACACATTGTACAAGTACTGTATGTTTCCTGCACACACCAAAACATTTAATATCCATAACCTGAGCCTACATTTTATACATTTAAAAGATTATACGGATAAACGTTCGTTTTGGCAGTGTAAAATGGTAACATAATCTACAGGTACATGTATGCTCGACTGTTGAGTAGTAGGAACTAGCGGATCACCAGCCGTAGTTGTTTAGAAACCCCAGCATGCAGAAGGTACTATTTCTTGGCATAGTCTCCTTTCCACCGACTTGCTGAACTGCCAGGATCAGTTGTGTGGTTGCTAAACTCCTTAGTTTCATACTAGACTGTTGGGGCAGGAGGAGCAGTAGGAGCTACATGTAGCGGATGATCGCCAGCCGTAGGTTTTAGGAAGCCGCAGGTTTAAGGAAGCCGCACGTTTTAGGAAGCCTGGTCCTATTTCTTTACGTACTCTCAGTTCTGAGATCTGGGGCCAATTTAATGGAGCCGATTTTGTGTTAATAGAGGGTCTGGCTATTTCATGGAGACTGTACCCTTAACCACTGTTAAACATCTGCTAGCTTCAGAGGCGAAATTTGCTAAACACTAGTGACGCAACAATGCCCGTTTCCAAGCACGCATTGGCTTAAGCACGCTGCGGCTGTGAAATAGCCTCAATGTCAGCACAACTTTTCTGCTACAGTTAAGCACACGTTTTCAGCTAGTTCTTCAGCAGTGCCATGAAATTGGCCCCAGTTGTGTGGCTGCTAAACTCCTTAGTTAGATGCTAGACTGTTGGAGCAGTTGGAGCTGGTGGATGATCGCCAGCCATAGTTGTTGTTTGGAAGTTGCAACATCGGGATCGTCTTGTTGCCTTTAATGACCGCTAGAGGTATGGCTCCATCCATATCTGTACAAGGGAAAGTGAAAAGCTTATTCATTTGTTCAGGCATGTGAAATATCCCCTTTTCAACTGATTTCCAAGAATCCACTTCCCACAATTCCCTCAAGCTTTTCAATCAAAGTACATTGTGTATTCTTAAAGCTTGCTGGTAATGAGAGGGTTCAGCAAGAAAGGAAATCATTCCAGTTTCAAGTCAAATCCAGTTCCCGAGTCTAGGCCTACAGCACTCAACCTTTTTCAATAGATGAAGATCCTTGGACGCCATTTCGTTTCTCCATCGGTTCCGGAGTGGAATTTGGCACCACGTACTTAGAACTGCGTCTCTTGCGACTTCTCTGTAAAGGACAAGAACATAATGTTGTCACTGTCAAATTAGTGGCCTCACTTGCCGATCCTACATGTAGCAGTCTTTTCTTCATTTTGTTTCAGATATTCAGTTTCCAAATTTGAAATTGGATAGTAAAATCAAAAATTTAGTTATAGACCCAAAACTAGCAGTAACTCGGTATCATCATCACAACCTTTTCAAACATTTCACCTTACAACGACTCTGGCCTCACCCCAACGGTTCCTCTCCAGTGTGTTACAGCCACCTGAGCCAGTTCAATCTGTCTCTCTTTAGTCTGCTGATTTCGTCTGTAGTAGATCTCCATTCTATTTCATCCCAGCAGAAAACCACCTGCCACTAGCACGAACACACCCGTCATAAATTTAAATGGGTTGAAACTCACCCTAACAGTTCCCCTCCAGTGTGTTACAGCCACCCTAGCCAACTCAATCTGTCTCTCTTTGGTCTGCTGATGTCGCCTGTAGCAGATCTCCATCCTGTTGATGATGCATCCCAGCAGAAAACCGCCTCCCACTAGCACGAAGATACCTTGGATAACAAGTTTAATTGAAACATTCACTTGAAACCTTTCAAGTGAATTTAAAGCCTGTATACAGGATTTGCAATGTCATAAAGTTTTGATTAACCATTTGACTGGAAAAACCTGACTGAAATGGAAGACGTTAGTGGTTACAACTGTTTCAGCAATGATTCCATCTGAGATGATATATACTCTTCCTAAATGAAACATGAATTTCTTTAAATAATTGATTAGAACAGAAGTTTGTTGAATACAGTGAACTTGTGGATAACAAGGCACTGATCGACCAATCACGTTGGAATCGCTTTCAGCACTGTTCTGCTTTATTGATTTCCTACATGTGTGATGAGAGGACCTGTTTGAACAAAGTGATTCCCGCAGTAATGAAATGTGGCATTCTCTTTTTGGGACAGAATCTGCAGTTAGGGTGTCTCAAAAAACAATAACGTTGTATTAACCTGATTGGATACGTGGGATGAGCTGACCTCTTATCTAGGATTCGTGTGTCTCCCAAACAGCCCTAGAAGCGCAGGAGCTCATCAGGGAGGCACTTCAGGCAGAGTGCACCCTGTAGCTCCTATGGAGGCTGGTGTAGTCAGCCTTGACACAAGAGGTGTTTATGCATATTGCTGTTGGCAGTAACTTTGATAGCGAAGATACATTAGGAGGTCAGGTCACTTCTGTCCTTGCGCTAGTGGCTGACGAGACCAAGCTGCATTTCTTTTTTGAATGGTATATTAAAATTACCGTTTGGCGTTTGATGTCCACTCACCTCCCATACTAGACAGTCCCAGTGTTGTTGGTTGAATGGATTTGCCTCCACACTGCTTCGATGTAATCCATTTGCTGTCCAACTCTCCAATTTTACCCTTTTCATGCAGCTCTAAAATCCGTAGTGATACCTCAAATAGACAGATAAAACATCGACCAGTAAGACCAACCCTTGTAAATCCGGGCCTCTAGCCAAGCCCCTTTCGTGTACCCTTTGTAATAGAAGCTATCGATCATCCTACTTCTGGCCCAGTGACACAATGTAAACAACAGCTGTTTGCAACCAATGGTCTGACAGAGAAATAGCCCAGGGTACAGTGCTTCTGAAGCCCCTCTATTGAGTCCCGGGTAATTTTATGTTACGGATTTTTAAAAAAAGGATGTTTTCGGTCACCTTTTGGGTCCACAGGCTACTCTTTTGGAGGCCAATGCCAAATCCGGATCGCCCAAAGAGTTCTCCCACGGTGATAAGCCCACAGTCTCGGGATACCTCAAAATCCAAAATGGCAGAGTCGTATATGAACGCATCCAGTTTGCTGTCACAAAGAAGGGAAATGGAAAATCTTACTGAAGGGTTTATCCCTCTTCTAATGGATTATTTTACAAACATGTCGACCCTCTTGAGAAAACCTGACAGATGCCTTGAACCATTTTCGAAATTCTAGCAGATAGTGGAAATGTTTGGGATAATTTCACATTTCAAAGTTATTTCACAACAATCTCGCACACAATAATTTTTTCCCACAGCAAGTGACCACCATTTTATAGTTGATCCAAAGTTTCATACCCGATCTTAAGGTCCCCAATCGCCTCTGTAGCATCCTGGTAGTTGTATTGTTTCATGAAACCGTACATAGATGACAACTCGACTTGACGTCTGAAGTACATCTCCACAGAGCTTTTACTGACGGTGGCATACTTAAATGAAGATGACGGATTCCGCATCTATCAAAACAAAAAATCAATCTTATTTCCCAAGTTCAGTCACAAGTCATTCTCTCTAGAGTCAAGTCACAGGTCAAAAATTAGCAAGTAAGCTAATATTTCCTCCAGATGCTTTTATCTTCTCTCAAAAATAAATAACTTAAAATTGTTAGACCCTACATAAATATAACTTAGCCCCCAAGGAGCAACAGACAGACCGACAGCAAACCCATTTCCTATGACTAATAGGAGCTTGTGGCCGATCCAACACCAGATACGCGGCCAGATTGGCGGTGTAGGAAGCTACCATGATCATTGCAAACCCTGCCCAGACAACGCCCAGAACTCTGGCTCCAAAACCTCGAGGTGTCCCTGCAAAACCAAGCAATCGAAATTACCAACCACGAAAGGATCTTTTTAGTTTTTCATCTCTTTCGTAAAGAGCAAGGGGATATTCCCCGGTGTCTCTATAGTCATTTCTAATTCGAATTCTTCATGGGTTTCCTCACGCTTGCGAGTGACAGTGCAATGAGCACTATTGAGGAATCCTTGGTATGAATACCAGAAAGAAATAATAATAATACTAATACTAATAATATGCTCTGCAAACGTTGTAATAAAAATTACGATCTCTGTCCAGTCATTAGGGATGTTTAGATGCACGTAAAACGCTAACGCGAACGTGAAATGCCTTAAACACTTGGTTATTATTCTGAGGAGATCTTAGAACAGATGAAAACAAAAACCTACATCTTTGACTTTCGTGGCGAGGTTAAACATTTGATGTGACCAAGGTTCGAACCCGGGTTCTAAGACCTCCTCATGATGTGACCGGTACTGAGAGAATTCCACGTTCGCGTTTTAGTGCATCTAAACCTCCTATACTGTCTCTTTTCATGGTGAATCCTCCGAATTCTCTCCCTAAAGAGAAATGCAGTTTTCTTAAAATATAAATTCTTGATCAAAACAGAAGTTTGTTAAATACAGTGTCAACTTGTAGAGAAGAAAGCACTGAAGATCGGTCACTTTATAATTGCTTTCAAGGCTGTTCTGCTTCAGTGATTTCATTCAGGTTCAAGAGGACCCGTTTGAACAAAGTAATTCCCACAGCAATGAAATGTGACGAATGTGTCTTGTTTCTGTGAGAACCCTGTAGTTATGGGCTCTCAGCTCAGAAGACCAATTTGATTAGGTTTTCAACATGAACCTGTGTGTGATGAGCTGACCTCCGGATCTGCACGTCTCAAAAACAGTCCTATAGAAGTGCAGAAGCTGAGGGAGGCACTTCAATCAGAGTGGTGCACCCTTCCCCGGTGGCTCTAATATGAAATGCCACTTGGTTCAGGTTCAGGGCGAAATGACTGCAAACCCTTTTTTGACTGTTTTCTCAAAAGTTAGACGAAGTACGGAGCTGGTTTTTGCTCAGGTTGGTTTTAATCATGCATATCTTCAATCACACAGGGGGATAAAACTATTTGTAACAGTTTACCAATCATGTATAATATCTTTAAGCGGGCCCCGGACCCCACTCCGTTAGGGCTTCGCGCTACGCGCTCGCCATTTGATTGCCTTCACCATTTCAGGCTTAAACATTCCAAGCTCCCCCGTTTGGAAAATCCTGGATCCGTCCCTGTTTTGGTCAGAGAATATTATGTGTGTTTCGTGTTCTGAACCATATTCCTTACACAATTACCGAGAGTTAAAAATAAATACCATCGCTCAGGCCTAAACGCCAAAAACTTACTTTCCCCAACTCCGCTGTTAAGAAGCACGGACCAGGAGAACCACAGTGCTTGAGAGAGGTTCAGTGCTTCCGTCTGTACATCCTCGTTACGTGGATGCGAGAAGGGGCTAAACCGATCCAGGAGATAGATGACCACAGCAATGACATGGATACACACGCCGATCAGAATCCAGAGGGAGATTTCAAATGGACGCATGAATGATAGAAGGTTGGTGTTCGTGTCGGCCTGCAGGGAAATCATGAAAAAAGGTTAATGTCATTTTGCAGCCTGTTTGATTAAACCCTGTTCTCCATCCCAAAACCTCGCATTTCTTTCCCTCCTGTGTTCCTATCCCACACCACTGTTTCTTCTTCAACCCCCACTCCGCTCCTTGTTTGTCCTTTTCTTATCTCCCTCCACAGTCCTGTTCTCCCAGTCCTCTCTTTCCTGGTACCCCTAATCCCCGTTTTGTTCACCCTCCAGCCCCTGACCTACCATTATTCCCATAATTGGCTTTCCACTCCAACCCATCTTCATGCCTGACTGCTTTTATTTGTGTTCCTCCTAGCGTCGTGTTTGTTCTGTGTTCCTTGCATGTCTTATTTTGCCTCGGAAGACTCTGCTATATAGGGTGGGAACATGAGGCCACTAATTTGTAGATAAAGATATTATTAATTTGTATTGGTGATTCAGAAATTCAAATGGATATTGTTTTTGCCTATATAAGTGCATGTCCAGTGCACATGCCTTTCCAAGACACTCCTTACCAATGTGATTGGGTGGGACTCGAACTCACAATCCCCCAGTCTTGTACAGCAGATGTTTTGACCAGTCGACCATCGAGCTGACTAACGTTTATTGGCAGTTTTGGGTAAACATTCTTCAAGTTACTTTGTTTTTATATGGGTTCATTGTTAAAAGGGAAATTTGTTATATACTTCTGAATACGTTTAGATGGAAGCTGACATCTTTCAAGTGGTTGGACTTTCCCACACTCACGACAAACAGGTCAGATATTTTCCCACTCCTACTTCTTGCTATTTCTGTGGTAAGGTGCAGACGTTGAGAGATGTTTTGAATACCTTTTTGACTATGATGGTCAAGCCTTGGTACTTGTAAGGTTTTGAGAAGTCGATGAATCGTGCTCTCGCGTTGTTGATTGTCAGTGGCCCCATAATCATGTCAGCTTTGCCGTCTACTATCTCCCCAATCATGCCTGTCCAGTGTTTCTTATCGGTTCCGTTGATCTGACATTGAGAAGAAAAGAACACGTTCATGCTAAAAGGTCATTTAATCCTTTCCAAGATAAAACTCGTCACATTTTTAACAGCAAATTTACCTTTTCATAGTTTCCGTAGTTGTTGTCGTGTACTTGGTGAAGATCAAATGTGAAGTTGAGTTCCTTCGCGAGGACGACCAGCAGATCAATGCAGAACCCGTAGCAGCACTGGGTGCGACCTGCAAGGGACCAAAAATTATTGTAGATTTCCAATCACGATATACTTTCCCTTGGGAGGGAATCAGGTTAGTGCAGTTTTCTCTCCTCCCGTGGCTTTGGTTCATTTCTTGTTTGGGGTAGTGGATATACACGTACGGGGGCACCCTACTTTTCTAAATTCGTGTGGAGTTTTCCTCTATAAGGCTTTGTTCATTGTCTTCTCCAAGAGCTTTTGAAAAGTCCTTGGTTTCAGTGTAAGTAACGTCGGATATCACAGATATCTTTGCAAATATTTGCGATGTCGCACATGATTTTGTTTTAGCAATTTGCAAATATTTGCGATGTTACACATTTTTCCGCAAATATTTGCACATTTTGGCGGCGTCGTACATTTTTGTGCAAATATCTTTGCAAATATTATCACAAATATCATCGCAAATATTTTGCAAAGATATCTGTGATATGCGATGTTCCTTGTACGCACAGGCGTAGCAAGCTCTTAAAAAGTGTGTGTGTGGGGGGAGGGGGCGGGGGCTGGGGGAGGGGGTGCACAGCGGGTCGCTCCGGTGTCGTTCAGCGGGGGGTGCGGGGTGGGTCCTTGGTGGGCGGGTGACCGCCCTCACGCAACAGCTTGTATGGACATACTTGTATTAGCATTGCCATTGCCGTGGAGTTTTATCAGCGGTGTAATTTTTGTTTTATTAACTTTTTAATTTTTGCCGGCAGTACCATGATTTTGCCGACAAAATATGAATTACATCATATATGGGAGGCAAAAAAGTCCGGAGGAGTGGCAAATTAACATCTCCCCATCCCACCCCCCACTTTTGAAAGTGGGGGAGCACCAGCCCCCCCGCCCCCGTCTCCTACGCCGATGGTACGCCAGTGACGCCACCATACGTAACATCACAAATTACCAATGACACACAGCAAACTCATACCCGTCCTCAACCTATGTTTGAATTCGATAATTTGAATAATTATTATTGCATGTATATAGTTTATAGCCTTTATTACTGATACCAAAAAGTACAACCGCGAAATACCCACTTTCATCTGACGACAAACACGGGAGAGTGTCATTCAAACATCGCTCGGTGGTTGGGTCTTGTTCATCGACGTAGACGAATGGCGAGTCCTTGGTAATCACAACCTGGCACCACAAAGTACAATGGACAACAACATCTTAAAATTGTGTAATTTAAGTAAAGTTAGTTGTACTACAGATTAAAGCTCTTTGGATCAAATGTAAATAATTTTTTTAACAATTTTCGGCGCACCATTGTTACAAATTTGAAGACGGACTTTGCTAGATTATCACCTTGACAAATGGCAGTTTCAGATGCAGTAGTTTATGTTTGTATTTTTTACTCGGATTTTTCTAAAGATAACTGTAAATAACCATGCATGTTTTTGTTATGGCAAATCACTATGTCGTGCCTTAAAAATAAAAACACTCAGCTCCCAGCTGTTCAGATAGACCTTATTCCTGAGTCAGTTCTATACCGAACTGCTGATCGGAAAGTTGTCAATCCTCGTCTTCAGAGCGAGATTTGGAACGCCTATACGTAACCGGCACCTTTCCAATCAACATTTTGCATTCTATAGAACTAGTCCAGGTTTCAGACAGCAAATCCGTAAAAAAAAATAATATATTTAACATGTTCTGATGGACTAACTCTGAGGTGCGTCTGTAGTTCATATCCTTCGGGTTTATCCCTAGACCCTCCCGGCCACAGCACCGGGCTCTCGTTCATCTTCAGCCGGGTCTCAGACGACCAACTCCCGATGGTTGTCATTTCGCCTTCCTGGATGTTAATAATCTCGTAGTTGGCAGATTTCCGGTCGCCGTTTTTGTCGAAATCGATGGTGCCTGTTGTTCCTTGTAAAATGGTGGTGTCCACCAAATTTCTGCAATAATATTTTTTTTAATGTTTATTTCGTGGGGTAATTTGGAATGTTTGCAAAAATGACAACATCTGTTTAGTAACCAACGCGAAATGTATTTTAAAACATATTTGTAAGTTCCTCGAGGCGAAACACTTTCGATTTTTCGACTCTTGAAACGTAAACATGCAGCGAATGATTTGTCAAGTGGTGATAAACTACATTCAAGTTACACAGGAAAAAAAAGTTGGAAAAATTGTGGGAAAACGTGGGAAGCGGTATTATAGGCCTAATGTGCCTTTTTTGGAGAGTATAGTTTTGGGTTTTCATACCCGTAAAACAGCTGTCCACTGGGCCACAAGCTGTCTCCCGAGTGTCGGCAATCGGCTGGGGGTGGCATTATTCCTTCATTCTGCACGAAGCTATGAATTCCCTTAGCAATAACTCGAACTGCGTCCCGGATGTGTGATTTAGTGTCCGTGCCTTGAGCGAGATGCATACCGACTACTCCTTCGGGCGCTCCCGCTAGAGCTTCCCCGGTTATGCCCTGCTCAGTGACTAGCCACGCGTAGCCGCGGCCGGTCATGTTCTGACGCTGTGCGTCCTGGTAGATGGTCACCGCATCTTTCTCACTGAATGAAATCATGATACGAAGAAATGAGCCACTTTAAAGATAGATTACAAGATAGGAAAGCGTTACAAATGACGCTATCCCTATGCGTGATTGAGGATGTGTATGATAAAAACCAATCTGTGTGTAAGTCCGATATATAAAGCAATGAAAAAATAGATCTCTGCATGCCTTCAAGAAATTGTGTGAAGCCACCGTCCTATAATAGGCTGGTTCTCTGGCTTTACTTCACAGAAAACGGTGCCATGATACCACGGTATAGTCTGGGGCCTAGTTCGGAATGATGGCATTGGACGGTAGGAACCACTTCTATCTTCCATTTGAGTAGGCCCCTAATGTGTTGAGTTTTTTTTCGGCCAAATGGTTGTTAAAAATTTGGGGACATTGCAAATCCCGTATATGAACTTTAATCTCTCAAATGGCGTGGTGATTACAATTTGGTTGACATATACCTGGCGTAAACGAGCATGACTCGAGACTGGCATTTTCTCGCTTCGATCAGCATATCTGTCATGTTAGCTGCACTGGGCTTGTACGTCACAGAGTGTTCTATCTATAAAACAAAAAGCAAAACATTTCATAATGTCCACATTCAGCATGTGTATCTTAGACATTTAGTCCAATTCAAGATCGTTCAAGACAAATACTTATACGTGCACCAAACAACTGCTATGGTTATTACCAATGTTTCTTTAAAACATGGAACAATTATAGTTACAACCGGTTTATACTTGACGCGAAGGCGATTCGCGTGACAAACGCAGCTGTTCTGACGTAAACATTTCGCGGCAAACATTCGCGCAAGTTGAAACTATTTTCTTAGTTGTTGCTAGGTAGGGCCGTTATCCCGAACAAGCCTCGTGGTCGTTAGGAGCAATCTGTGGGGGTGGGGGTGCGTTCATTAACAAAAGGTGAAGAACGTGTTAAAGTATGGGTGGGGAGGGGGCGGTATGCTGGGTATACCTACCTTAAATCGCGCATATTTCTCCATTCGTTTCCTGAGTGTACTCAGGATGGAGCGGCCATCTTGGTCTCGACTCGTGATCGTCACCACGCTGCTCCACTCAAAATTGTCCACCAGATCCGCCCATACCCGAGCCTGCTGCGAGTAAGGTGGCACGGTGCGTAGGTACGACTTGTGGATGTGCTGTAGACAGGATAGATAACCCGTTGAGGTATAGATATAGGCTACATGTAATCAACACATACTGAAAAATACACTAAATTTATATGATTTCAAACCACTTTACATAATTTGCAATGCCTCAAAAATCAACCATTTTGGAAATGAGAGATATAACTGGTTCCAAGATTGTCCAATGCAATAAGATATCTTTCTACAAGAAAATAACTTCAGATGAGTTTATATAAATTCATGCGCACACGCGTTTATTCGTAAAGGCGCCATAATGTGAACTCCGTTTTCCATGCAGTATAACCAGAAAGCCATCCCAAACAGGACGCTGGCTTTGCACAATTTCTTCAAAGCATGAACACAGATTTTCGATATTTTCTTAGAAATAATTATTGGACAACATGTCTTGAAGTATTCATAAAAATCACTCCTCTTCGGCAGCAATAGGGCTTATATGTTTATGATATTGGTCTTTATAGTCATTAGCTCAGGAGGCTTACATGGCATCAAATATTGCTATAAGATATTCCTTAACAAATTGTTATGTACTTATTTTTGTTGTCCAAAACTGTATACACAGGTTTGTTTTATCATACAGAACGCTATACGTGCCATACCTTATGTGGACATTCCTTTGTTCTCGTGTAGTTAAGAAAAATGTTCAAAATTGTCATTTTTTTTGAATGAAAGCAACGTTTTTTACCAAAACTAAAACGGTTCTCATCTAAACTGTGCCCTAAACCCTAACCCTAAACTTACACCCCATCCTGATACATAACCTTGTTGTTAAAGCTTGGACATCCTGACCGTGGACGTGTGCTAGTCCACATAGCGTCACTTTCTCCTGCCAAGTGTGGACATCCTTTGTTCGCCAGTCCACATAAGGTATACAATGTACATACACAATCTCAATCACAACCCCTGATGAAGGACACCTCGGTCCGAAAGCTCGCGATTTTGTACATAGTGAGCACTGTTTGTAACTTTAATTCAAGTCTGTTTGTCCATTCACAGTGCTACGCAGCACAGTTTGTGTTTGACTTCTCAATCACACATGCGGATATAACACCATTTGTAACAGTTTTCCAATCTTGTAAACTACACATGTATCATTGAAGCATATATTACTTATCACTAAAATGAATTCATTTCCTTACTGCAAAAGACCTATTTAAAAATCTGATGATAAAATGAAATTGCTTTAACACACTCAACGGAACGAACTGGGGTGGAATGGACTGGGAAATTTAAATGTAATGAAGAAAATAATAGTTTTCTCAGCTCGCCAACGTTGTTGACTTTCAGATGGATGAAGATGTGTGGCAATTTGGCATCCATCAAGGTTTTATAAATTGCATTTTTTACATTTTTTTTTTTTTTACAAATCATTATTATTTTCAAGAAGTGTAAACCACGCCAACCTGTGAACATTTTTTAAATTCAAATTTAAATTTTCGGACGGACAAATAATTGTTTTCTTCAAAATGATTCTCTTCAAAACATACTCATGGATTTCCAGAAATTGACCTGCTATCTTATGTATGACAGTATGCGCCAACTGCAGACATCAACAGAGGAAGGCCTATAGGGATTTAGTGCTAGCATTGCGTGGATTTATGCAAGCGCGTGGCCTAAAGGCAAGCTAAACGACGACATGTCCCCAGCGCAGTAAAGTAAGACGTCTTGAAGAATAAAGGATGCAACGGGCATAGAAAATGTGAGGAACATGTATACAGAGATGGATGCATGTTTATGCGTAAAGATACCGTGGGTATATAGTGGGTATAGACTACGTGTAGACAGTGTGGGATGATGACGTCATTAATAAGATGCGGCAGGTGCTGAGAAGAAATGTTTGTGTATGAAGGCCGTATCGCCATCTTGAATATGTGTTGTTGTTGTATATTTTATGGCATCTTCGGCAACTAAGGCCCTTTATGTCATCAACTATACGGTTTTAGTTTTAACTATACTATATTATCAACTTGAGATGACGAAGAAGGAGTTGCAGTTTTAGAAGTGGGAGGAAAACCCCCAGAGAAATGCCCCAGGGGAAAACCCACGCGGTCAAGTAGGGACTGCAAACCCAAATCCACATACACGCCCCGGATTCGAACCCGGGACCCCAGAGGTGAAAGGCGAGGAAAGAACCCGTACGCCAACCCGACCGCCCGAATATGTGTTACTTGTACTTTCTTATTATTAACAAAAATAAAACTTGACTGAAATGTTCCCGAATGTCTATTTTTGGGCGCCTTTTCGTGTTTTCTGTAAGGCATGTATTTTGTGTAAAGCATTTCAGACACACAGTTCTTTTCCTGGAGAATATATACACTAACTGCACTGGCGGATACTCCTGCATGTGGCTGAAATACCATAGCATCTGTGCGGATTTTATAATTGTTGAGTATTTATGCAATTTATGCAATGGTATCTTATAAATACTGTACCTTGTTAGAAAATATACACTCCCTGGCTGATATTCCTATAACCGGAATACCGTAGAATCCGCACGTGTAGGACACGGATACTGAAGACATGTAAAGCTCAGGAGAATGGCCGGAAATTACAGCGTACACCTGGTCGTGAAAAATAGGAAAATTGGGGCAAAATAATTTGTTGAGTTAGATTAAAATTGAGGCACAAAGTTATTGTTCGATCTGTGCCTTGTTCACTGTATTCAATAAAGATCAAGTTCAGGTTCGCAGAAAGTACTTCAGGGAGAGTGACGCACCCTGCATCAGCGGCTCTTACAGAGGCTGGTGCAGACAGCTTTGCCACAAGAAGTGTTTATGTACGTTGGTATGATAAAATAAGCTACGTTTATCAGACTATCGATCTTTTGGTCAGAATGTGATTTACGTTTTTCTTTTTGAACCGCCAGTATAATTATTTTAAAGGAGCGTGACCAGATCACATTTTGAACCCCCATTTTTCCAATGGGTGTTGAGATTTTGATACCATACATCTGTCATATTTTTCTCATTACCATTCTGAAATTTCACGTTTATATTTTCAAGGATATTGTCATAAAACAACCGATGTTTTGTAAACTAATTTATCTGGTTCTATAAAGCAGTGCAGTGATTATACACCAATCTTTTTCCTTCCGCATCCAAATTGGAGATTGCAAATTTCCGGTTTTATTTGCCATGGATAGTAGTTTTGGATGTATTTTACATAATTGATAAATTAGATTGAAATCCATTAATTGTCTTGAAAATCTGAAAAAGCTCCTTGAAGAAAATTGCTTTTTTTTTTGGGTAAAGGGAGTGGGTGGGGGCGGGGGCGGGGGCGGGGGCGGTATATTACCTGATTCGGTATGATCTTCTCACACACTCTAATGGCCGATTCTATGGGGTTATTCGTCATGATAATGGACGTTACATTCAGCTGGTAGTTTCCCGGCAATATCAGACTATTATCATTCACTTCTCGTACAGCTTCTTGCAGTGTCTCCATGTGTTCCTCAGACCCCAACATGGCGCCGATGCGAATCTCGTATACCCCCGGTGCGGCCTGCAGGACCCGGGCGAGATGTAAGACCAGGAACACACAGATCGGGAAGGGGCAGCAGCGGCGCTGCCGGTGGGGTTTGCGGGGCGCGGCGGGGTTGGTACTCCCAGTCACGGTCATGGTTTGTTGGTCGCAAATTCCTGTGGTGATGGACAGAAATTTAGGCCCGATATTTCGAGAATCAAACCGATAATCTCTTATCGGAAAAAATATCGGGAAGACGCACCTGTAGCAGGTGTCCTCAAAGTATTTGCCCCGCCCCGTCCAAGGGCCCTTCATTTGCATATGATTTTTTTTAAAAACAATTCTAGGAACAACAGCATTACATAACTAAAGAATAATGTTGATAAACTACCTTGTAGAAATTTCAGCCACACATATGCAGTAATAATATTTTTTTTAAACCTTAAAAATCATGCTTTTTTTGTGTATAATAACATAAAAACATCGTGTGCAAACTATTTTTTAAAGAACCCTCAGATGGCAATATCTTCCACGACGGTACCCACGGGAGAAAATCATGTGATGTTCGTTACCTTCAACTCATACAAGAAAAGTGAAATTTTGGGTCCACACTGCAAATATGAGCTTTAAAGGCACAGGCTCGTCTGCAGCGCGCGCGCCAAATTCGTGCAACGAAATAGGCAGCTCCGTGCCTTTGCTATGGAGCTACGTATTTCGTGGCACGAATTTGGCGAGCGCGCATTGCTGACGAACCTGTGCCTTTAACCCAATAGCACTCACTGGTAACAAAAAGTGTATGTTATTATTCCTCAAAGCTTTTTGGTAATGTTAAATAATGTTCCTTGTCAAGGTCAATAACAGAGTTATTCAGTAGTAGCCACCTTTACTGAAGACAATATTTGAAAGAGGATGAGTCAAGCTAAAAGTACATGCCTAACAGTTGAAGATGTGCTTGCTGCAGAAACTTGACTTTCACCGAGTTGAACATGGAAGAAATACATAGCGGTTTGGAGTGCTTTGAGGAGAAAGCTGCATGACTGTTTTTGGGGGCTTTGAGGACTGATGAGTTAAGCCAATCATCTGTTATCGGGAATGGAGCTGAGATGCCCATCACTTGTCCTCATCAGAGCATATTTTAACTGAGGACGTGACGGCACCGGACAGTTTTAAATTATAGGCCCACAGGTATACAGAGGTGGGTTAAATTAAACAAACAAAACAAACCCCTCTGACATAGAGTTATTATTCATTTTGCCCTCAACGATTTGCGTTCTAGTTCTTGCAATGTTTTCCCCAACATAACATACTTTCTCTTCTCATTATGGTAGTTACCGCGCTTCTGGTGGACATACAATGTGGTACAGTAAATATATTAGAAATATATACATACATGTACATGCATACATTTCATGACACCATTATAAATGCAACTTGAAGCAAATAACTCAGTATTTTCAAGCCATGGCGGTGCGATGCCTTTACGGCGCTATAAGACTAGAGTCAGCTAAATAATCTAATATTAAAGTGAATTGACTTACCTGATTACGTCGAAAGTGCAATCAACCGTTTAGAACGATGCGCCAATTTGTCAACCTTGTACAACGGACACGAGTCTTGTAAACTGATCACCAACATGCACGCTAAAGCCTTGTTGGCGTTGTTGACTTGGCTAAAAAATGAGCGGCAGACCATTCATGGAAAAACAATCCAGTTTAACAATAATTGCAGAATCTTGTCTCGGCAAGTGGCACATTAAATTAATCAATGCAGTCGATTCGATGCAAACATTTCCCCATCTTATTATGCAGTAATCCCATGTCCGTGCGTGTAGTACACCCACAACCCTACATTTAGTGATGCGTTCGGAGATGCGGCAGTTGATTATCATATTCTAAGATGCGATGCCCTGTGCATGGCGTGTTCACTGCTTCCTTAAAGGCGCACCAAGTCGCCGTAAGGTATCATCTTAATATAGTGAGGTTTCGGTGTGCGGTTAATGATCACGACTAGGCCTATACGTTAAGCTAAATCCCATAATCTTTAGTAAATACATTTTGCTGTCCGTTCTCCTAAGTGGAGACGCGTTGCTAGCAATGTTGACAATGATACACTCAAGAGATTTGAGTAAATACCATAAGTAGCCTACGCATATAGGCTTATACCGATGACGCAAAATTCACTAAAAATCGACGTTTTGCCTGTGGACGACCGAAAAGACTCAATATTATTGGATACGGCTAGAAAAATACCTAAAATGTGCTGAAAATGGTCTATCCAGCTACCTGTAAATCATGCGTGAGATGTGGTCAAGTTCATGTCAATCGGACGCATAGCGGTATATGTAAGGCCCTACTCTTTAGCGTCGTTTTTTGGGGTGAACGTCAGGTGGATATATTGTACGCACAACGCATTTACTTTGTCTTATTCAGCAAACAAGATTTGTAATGTCCCAAACATTTATCAACCGAAACCATACTGAAATGGAAGGTTCTACCTGTCCAATGCAATGATTCCAACAATCCAATACAATGATTATAAGATGGTTTTGAGGCGAAATGGCCTTTGAGTGAAGTAGTCCAGGCAGAGTGAGGTGGTTTTGGGGCTAAATGAATTTACGTCTAGCGAGACGAAAAATAATTGTTTTGCTCATTTCTTAAAGACTATAGCACTTCAGACAAAACTATAACACTTCAGACAGAGCCCATAACCCATTGTCTATTGTGGTCCCATCGGCAAGAACCAATGTCAGACTTCCAGCAGTCATTTTCCTCAGCAGAACAGCTAGAAACTGGATGGAATTGACTTCCTTCTCACTTCAATTACTGGGGACTTATTCTTTTTTAGAAGAGAGTTAGAGAGCAAGTACTAACAATCTCCCCCTTGACCTCTGACCCCTTTTGAGTAATATTCCTAATAGAGCTGATCAATTATTTATCAAGATCAAGATCAAGTGGGGGAAATGGAAGGGATGGCGCGGTGTATGTAGTACCCTCTACAAAATAATTCCCTGATTGCTGCCAAAAACAAAAGAGGGCGCTGTTTCAAAACCACGTGGAGCGCGCACACAGCATGCAACATCACTCGCCGCGCCAGCAACATACACTACATGTTGGTTCTTCAACACATTCTTTTGGTTCTTCAGATCATGTTCAGATCATGGAGGTAGATTCATTTTTTGGCATAATCTTACATGTAGACTGGATGTGACCACCATGATCTGACGGTGCACTGAAGTGTTGCCCAGAAATGACAGTCATAGAACAGGTTTGGACTCCGATTTTGGATCCTCCCTCAATAACCAGATAGTTGAGTTGAGATAGATAACGTGAGTAGGCCCTACCTTCCCTTCGGTAGTTCGGGTAAAACTATTAAAACAAGTAAAAGGTGCATTTTTTTAAACTTAAAACTCACTCACCGTTTGAGTGTACGTGTGACTGTCACTGTCACTGTGATACTGACTGATATGATTGAGTCAATTTACAATTATTAACACCTGACTAAATAAGGACAATTCCGGTATTTTTTTCGTATACAATAATACATTGTCATTGTCATTGAACAAAGGTTTTAAGGAAATTACCTCCTAAAATCAACAGATAATCTGATTCTAAGATCATGAACTTCATGATGAAGATACTTCCCACTTGCACTTTCGTCGCAAATATTGCTTTTCTATAGAAAAATCACATTTTCTCGACAAGATAACCATTTACGAGCACACGAAGCGCCCTCTATTGTTGCTCTTATACACAGAGTACTCACGCTGTCATTTTGTGCATTACTCTCTGCAGTTTATATCATTTATTTATCTCAGAAATGCAATATTTCCGACAGAAGTACAAGTGGGAAGTATATTGGATGATCTGTTGATTCCAGGAGGAGGTAACTTCCATCAAATCATTTGTTCAATGTATATGAAAAAAATACCCTAATTCCAACTGAACACCATCTAGTCAATGATGGCTAGTCGTGTCTGGTCAACCAGGATGATGTTTGACCAGTGGTTGACCCCAGTCGTGAATAGCTTGCTCCGATCCAGTTGGGTGCACAATAATATTGTCCATAAAAAAAACCCTACAAATAAATTGTCCCTTTCCATTTTGTGGGAAACAACCAATCAGCAACAAGAGATGGACTGCTCCATTACAGTTTGAGGGTACATTCTGCCAACAATAGCAAATCACTGAAACGATCCTGCTAAATTAGACTCCAACAATACGTGAATGGCTGTTAAGGTGTAATATTGTCCAGGGGGCAAACTCTGATGGGGGTATTTTGTGCTATTAATCGCTACGAATTCAGCTTGCGAAATATGTGGTATTGTAAAGTATCAGTCAATTGATTAACCATAAAAACGATACTTTAGTGGCACTGCATTGTGTGGAAAATTGGACCATTTTTAGCCTGAGGTCAGTTAGCAACACTGGAGTTTTATCGTTGGTTGCGAAAACAGAGCAGCGGATTTGAGTTAAAATGAGTCGTTTTGGAATCATCAGGTACGATTTGTTACGTGTCATTTATTGGAAAATTTGAGTTTCGTTGACAGTACAAATATTTCGAAGAGAAGTTTATTTTTAGTCTTTCTTCATAGTGATAAAAATGTTAATTTTGTCAATTAAACAGAAAAGGAATGTTTGCAGACATTTTTTTTTTTGGACTTTGCATCTAGAGTTGTAATTATATAATCACTGCAAAATCAGTCTAAGTATACCCCGGTCAGTTTTGGGATTTTTACATTTTAATTATTCATTTTCAGCGTACTTTGTACTCCATTTTAGTGAACATATCATGGGAATATGACCCTTTGGTAAAAAAATTTCAATCATTTGAATACCGTGTCAAATATATTAATTGTCTGGAATTTAGTGTATTCACATGGGGTGCAGCATTATTAAATGTGGACGTGACTAGAACACATTTACAGGCCTGCAGAGTACAGAGCATTTTATGTGTTTATGCTGAAATGCACCTTGTTTTGTGTAAATTTACAATGGATGTAATCTGATTCCGAGTACATTTTGTGCAACTTGATTGATCACCTGTGAACATTGTAATTTCTCTCGTAAACACCTATTTTATACAATACCGTCTGTATGAAATGCACAAACTTGTAATCCATTGCAGACTTTTAGATTTTTGTAAAAAAGGCCTTTATTGCAGAAAATGCAAGTATACAAGTGCCCTTGAGAAATCATTCCCAGCACACTTTCAGTCGCCAAATTGTAGGCTTTCCATCGCCTTTTTCCATAACATTTTCCCAAGTGTAACCCTCGCCCAATGTAAATTGTATGTCATATACATGTATGTACATTTAACGCTTGCTCCCTATAACTTGGAGCACAGCTCTGGAAGTTCAGTTTGTCCTACATGTACAGGCTTCCAGAATGCCACCAAAGCACCTAGCACCTTGCATGATAACAAAAAACATAAACTACATTCAGACACTGTTAGGTTTCCCTGTGGCTGTTTAATCATATCGTGTTATCGTCTTCTGTCTGTCCTTTAATCAATAGGACATTGCTTCATCTTTGTATTGATTAAAGGAGCTCAAGTTCAATTTTTTCCAGAAAATGGATTTTGTTCTAACCTAAGAATTATATAAATACCTCCCCAAATACTATCTAACTAGAAGAAAACAAGAAATTTGCCATCTTCAATTTAGTTGTAGTTAAGCAAAACAGGATAAATTAGTTTACAAAACATCAGTGTTTTTTTTACAATATCCTTGAAAATATGGATTCATCAGAGGGCGTTTGTTTCTGCTTTTATGGAACTGATTTGTTCATTTCAGTCATTCAAGCTGTGCCAGGGCTATCATTGTACAGTTTGTGGCTCAGTCAGACCATGGTCAGACAGCAGGAATGTATTCAAAACAATCTCTTGCTAGCACATTATTAAACTGCAAATAACAATCCTACAAAATCCAATTACCTGGATTGTATGCATTCCATATGATATGACATTTTTTGTGTTTAAAAAAAAATCCCCTCTGCAAAAGGTTAATACAGCCTACCATATGTTGCCAGTGGTAAGTACTTATCTGTTTCACTGTGTTTAATTGATTAGATTTTAAAAGCCACTGTGATGCTTGCCTAATCTAATATTGACCAAACACTGTGGTCAGTATCAATAACCAATGGTCAATGGTCAGCTACATGTACATACATGTACTTTGGGCTGTCCAGGTGTTCATATGTGACTGTCCCCTCTACAAAGTACAAACATGTACACATGTACCACAAAAGGTGCCGCAAAGTTTATTTTGTCAATTTGTCAATTAGAACTTTGTGGTGGTGTTAAAATTACGGTCTAAAAACATTGTGCGAAATTTGGCGATTGTAGTTTATTGGAAACATGTTGGTTGCTATGGAGATTCATTAACATTTTAAACAGGCTTAATTTTGGGTCCCTTGATTTTAAACCTTGATTTCTTGCATTTGTACATGGCCAGACTCAGTAAACCGTAACTCCACAAATTATATATCGTATGAACTTGAAACAAGCATTATTTCACAGCTTAGGCCTGACCGCTGTGGGAGCATTGGACTTTTATTGGGAAAACCTACCGAGACGATGGGTACTTTTCCCATTTTAAGTCCAATGCGGACAGCCTAGGACGTTTTTCTCTACATGTAACATGTCTAAGTAACCTTTTCTGACGGTTACTTTTTCTCAGTGGCCAACTGCTACCCAGGAAAATTGACTGGGGAACAGTTTCCGAGTCCAGTGTGGACACAGCGAGTCTGTAAAAGTGCTCAGGAAGTGTACGGCACGTCCGGGCTGTGAAGGTCAAACTGCGAAGGGACACTGCGCATGCTCTCCCACGGTCTCAGTAAATTTCCTCGCGTCCAAAAGTCCAAATGCAGACAGCAGTCAAATTTAGCCATCGTCTCGGTAAAACAAGTCCAATGCGGACAGGGCTTTTCAAGTTGTTGTTTCTAAAACTGTAAAAACAAAAATTTGCTTTGGGACTAAATCTAAATCTTTGTACATTGTATCTGTACTTCAGCATTTTCTTGTATTTTAGTATTGTTTTTGTAGTGGATTGACCGAACAATTAATGCAGTCATGTGCTGGGTTTAACAGGAGTACACACTCTCGTCCTGCCAAATTGACAGACTTTCGCCGGGAAATGGCCGAGAAATCTAACGATGTAGGGAAAATGGGGCCCGGGCTCCGGCCTACTACCCCAATCGTGGCTGCAAGGCAACCCTGCGCGGGTGTAGTGCTGACCTGTGCCCGTGCTCTGACTTTTTGTCCACCCCGGTTTGTGACGGGAATTTGGCCAAAGTGTGCTCCAAATGTCGGCAAATTTGGAAATGAAGGAAATTTCCGACGAACTTCAAAATTTGCATGCTCCAAACTGTCTATATTCCGAACTCGTCCTGCCAAATTGACAGACTTTCGCCGGGAAATGGCCGAGAAATCTAACGATGTAGGAAAAATGGGGCCCGGGCTCCGGCCTACTACCCCAATCGTGGAAGGCAACCCTGCGCGGGTGTAGTCCTGACCTGTACCTGTGCTGAGACTTTTTGCCCACCCCGGTAGTATTTTTTTGTATGCATTGACCGAACAATTAATGCAGTCATGTGCTGGGTTTAACAGGAGTACACACTCTTCGGTTGTTAAAGTGTCAACCACATGCAGTGTGGGTGTAACTAAGCTACTGTCAAAATCACTCTGAAAAAGCTTGATCGATTATCAAGATCATGTACAGATTACAGTAAAACTAATTACAAATGGCCTTATCTCCATGAGGATGTGTCTGATAAAAACCAACCTGTGAGTAGGTCAGCTCAGTCCCTCATTCACGCTCCGAGAAAACAGAAAACTGTGTCCATGCTTTCAAGAAATTGTGCGAAATTGCAGGGTTGTACCGGTACATGTAATGAGTCTCCCTCTGCTCGAGTCACAAGTCAAGTCAAGTAATTTTTGATTAAGCAGCCCTCTCTCCATATTATGAAACTGTTTAAGCACTAGCAAACCAAACCGCACGTTAACCTGTTAACCTACCAATTGTTTGCTAATGCGATGCATTTTTGGCAAAATTCGAGACACATTTTGAAATATGTTGAAAAATTTCAGTCAGCGACAGGCAAGGGTTTTCTGTGGTAGTGATAATCATTCAAAAATGAAAAAAAATTACCGATGACTGTACTTGAAAATGTTAACATAGATGACGACAGCATTGCGTGCGCACTCTTCGAACGCTTAGAACTACAAGCTTTATGAAATAGGCCCTTGCTCAAGTGGAAATTTGTGCTAGTTTTTGATTAAGCGTAACATATACCGGTATGTTTTATGAAATTGGCACCAGATTCCTGAGTCCTGAGAAGAATGCCAAATCTGTAACCACCTTTTCTGTTTCAAGTTTACAATATAAGTGCAGAGTTACTGGTATGGAATCAGTGAAAAGTGGCTTATTTGAGCCAATTTGTTGGCTAGATTGCCCCATTTTAGGGTTTAGTGGAGTGACAAATGACCCCCTAATGTCAGTGGCGTGGCCAGGGATTGTGACCTCCCTGCAAAATTGCTTCAATCTAGGTCAGTAATTGGAGTTGGGTTTCTTCTGGTTACAGTGAAATTTATGTCAAGTTTCAAAACTGTGTCACTAAATTTGCACTTTTTGAAGTCTTAGCTTTGAGATGTTGCGTTGGGTGATGAAAACGGCAGCAGAATGTTTTTCAAACAGGAGGGACCAAGTTGTGGCGACATCAGGCATGGCAGCATAACCAGCCATTAATATGCCGATGCCCCACTTTTTGTTTGATCGAATGTTTCGGTCTTTTTATTATTACATGTACCTGCAGGCCCGTAACCAGCCAGTTTTGCGGGGGGGATCGAATAGTGCCGTCGGGCACAAGTTTTGAAACAGTAAAATGCCGGCTATACATAACATTGCATACATAACGAAGAATGCATGGAAAAGTAGATGACCCCCTTTCAGGTATGATCACTGTGTGATATACAACAACATAATACAATAACAACTGGCTATATTGTGCGACGAAAAATTGAATTATTCGAAATATTGAATTTTTTTTTTGTACAGCGGAACTCCCTGTTCCGCGGGGGGGATCGTCCGATCCACCCGATCCCCCCCCCACCCCCCTGGTTACGGGCCTGACCTGTAAGCTTTAAAATCACTGAACAGCAACGAAATCAATCGGTATAAATATAACTGAATAATGACGACATCAAACATATATCCAACGCAAAAACTCTATTGATCGATCTGTCAATGCCAAAGACCTCAACAGGTTTGATGATTTATTTTAATTATTAAAAAAAAAGGCTCTCTCTTAAGAGCCGTGGTTATATGCAATCTTTCGCCTTCTGCCCTGAATAGGTGTTTCCATAACAACAGTTATTGTGACTTTGATGCAGTCGATTGTGCTGTTAACTTCAATAAGCGGCTTATAAGGCCTACATGTTTATTACACGGAGATCGACTTCGCAGAGAACGTCGGAGATAAGGCATTAACTGCAATGGTGGTCACACGGACATTACAAGCACAAATTACGACGAAATCATAGCATTAAAAGTCATTAATAGTAGGCCCTTTAGTAGACCCTTTAGAATGTTGTGAAACCAAACAATTTGAAACCTAATTAGTCCTGTGATAGACTGGATTTAAATCATGTGGCGGAACAGTTGCTACTTGCCCATCGTCGATACGAGGGAAGAATTGTCACCTGTGCTGGTGGCATTCACCACAATTATCGCCTTCCTGGCTGTGCTCGGTAATGGACTGGTTATCATTGTGATGCTGCTCAGACGGCGTGTCTTCAGCTCCTTGACAAATCATCTCATCTTGCACCAGTCCGTCATCGACTCCATTGCTGGTGTGCTATTGTTCATCTTCGAAGTCATCATACCTCCCAACATTTCAGTATCCAACAACGGCAATGCCTTCGATTCAATTCATTTGTAGATTTATTCACGCAAGTGCACCGCTTTGGTGTATGTTTGCAATGTCCACATACAACACAGTGGTCATATCTTTGGAACGGTTTATGGCGACTTGTTATCCTGTAAAGCATCGCAACTGGTGCACGTCAGCGAAGTTGAAGTACGCCATAGTCATTCTGCGGCTAACTGGAATTATTTACGGTATAACCGTAGGTGCAGTGACGTACGAACCACACGAGGGGAAATGTCACGTACTAAAAATATTGGCCAGTGTCCAGATCATAAAAAGTATAACGATTACTTTAGTTGACTACATACTGCCCATCATAATCTTAATCTATGCATACACAAGAATGCTGATCATGCTGACTGAAAGATTTGCACACCGTCCGGGGAATGGCATCGCTGAGGCCAAGAAAAACATCCTTCAAACGACGGTATCAATTGGCATTTTGCTTATAGTTTGCTGGACGCCAGCTGAAGTGTATTTCGTCTTGGGACTTCTCGGTGTTGATTCCAGGAAAAGTTTAAAGAATTCATTTAACTGTCTGTTGGCATGCAGTCTGTTTCTCAACCCAGTCGTTTACTGCTTCAAGTACAAACATTTCCGATCACAGTTTAATGACATTATGCTTAAAACCTTTCGAGCAAATCGAATGCGTAATGCACGAGTGGTACCGTTGAGGCCTCGTTGACGTCATGTCATTGACCAAACGTCGCATGTAAATGAGGTTTCATTAAAAGATGGCAACAAAAAGAGTGCACCGCAACTACTCTGTAGCTCTAGGCTATACCAACCACAGAAAGACAGTTGTCATACTTCGCCCAAAAGCCACTTCACCACGAAACAACTTCGTCCACAGGCCGTGGTTCAGGACGAAGTGGTTTCGGGGCGAAGTGGTTTCGGGGCGAAATGACTGTAAATCCTTTTTTGACTGTTTTCTCAAAAGTTAGACGAAGTACGGAGCTGGTTTTTGCTCAGATTGGTTTTAATCATGCATACATTCAATCACACAGGGGGATGAAACTATTTTGAACAGTTTACCAATCAGACTATCTTTAATCATGAAATTTGCTTTTTTTTTCTATTGAGGGCAGCTTCATCCAGGCCTGTTTTTTTTAAGGCCTGTCCGCTTTGGACTTTTTTGGGGGAAAACTTACCGATGGGTACTTTTCCCATGTTAAGTCCAATGCGGACAGCCTAGCTAGGATGTTTTCCTCTCAGTAACTTTTCCTGAGTCCAGCGGTTACTTTTGACAGTTGTCATGACTTATAGAAGTATTAGAACAAGTGCTAGAAATATTAAATCTGTCGACGGGTGAAAGTCCTGCCCCAGAAATACAGTACAAATGGTAACTGAGGGATTACATGTAACATAGCATCCTGTGGTGGGGTGAGAGGGGAGGGGGGGGGGGGGGGGGGGTGCATGCATTCTGCTACAATAACCACGTCTTTTTGGCCAATGCTTAAAACATCGTCATTAAATTGGCCCTAGATATGGATGTACGTGCAAATTATGCCTCAGCTCGCTCGGCGCATTCTACAAACAAACATTGTGCATCATTAATACTAGACGTTGTCAGTTCACTGGAGAAAGAAACACAACGCGATCGATCGTCTGTCATGTGTGAATATTGAATACACATGTACTTTATGTTTTAAAGGGCCTGTGACATGCTAAACAACTTTGTGCCTAAGCTTTGCTTCATAATGACGGATTATTTGTTCAGCAAGACATATTATTGTTCGTTTGGATGTAAAATCAATAAAAGGTGGCCTTTTTCAACTTTGAAGATTTCATTGCAATAAATCACAGACAGAGGGCGCTGTTTGGAGTGCATCACGAAAGGAAGACAGAAGGGAAAAGTTAAGAAAAAACATAAGACTTCAAGTTGGACTTGTGGCAAATTGCTGCAGTTTCTACCCCCAGTTTTGTCATGGCTTACAGCAGGCAACATGTAAAACAAACTCAAACAGCCATGGATTACAAAAGTTTCAGGAAAATTGAGAAAAAAGTCGAATCTTTTGTGCACAGTTGAATGTGATTTTCCTGCGTTTGCCTCTTGTGACATAGTGACCTTGGTCATGAATATGCATATTTTCATTAGCATAAAAACTAAAAACCTTTGTTTTAACCCCCAAAGCAAGCTCCAAATAGGATTTTTATGACTTTAACTGAGTAGAGTGGTTTTAAAGCATAGATTTTATTGATAAAAATCCTAAATAAGGGGCCCTTTAAAGAACTGAAGTACCAGATTATCTTGACTGGTCCACCTGGATTTTTTAAACAGTGTTTTGACTGGTGCGTCAGAGTTTTGATTAGCATGTTTAATTAGACCTGGACTGGATATACCGGTAGGATATATTTAGGCCTACATGTACATGTATGTATGTAATTAGCCTAAATGTCAGTGTCACGTGCATGCTGTATAATATTTCTTGTGATGTTGTCCTTCTGTAATAATTATTTTTGTCCAATTGTGTGAGTGTTGATGTTTTGTGAATTTTGATGTTGTAGTTGTTGTATCTTATTCCAGTTTGTTTGTGATTGTGAAGTTGTTTAATTTAATATATTTGTTTTATGAGAGTTTGCAGGGCCCCAATGGAAACCAGTTTTTGTAAACTGTTTGGGCACACCCTGGGTAAATAAATGGAATAAATAAATAAATAAATAAACTTATTGTAGAAAACGGTCATTGCTTTCTTTTTACTGGCTTAAATGCTTTGTTTAAACTTTTTAGAGCTTAATGCACTGCTAATTGGCATATTCTTTAAAAGCTACAAGTTTTTCTTAATTGAGCAAATTCTTAGCAGTTTTGTACTCCACTCAAGAGTAGAGCTTGAACATTTGCTAAATTTAAATTCTGAAAGAAATGCCAGGTTGAAATTTATCATTACTCGGCAGGTTTTACAGCAATCCTGTCTGAATGAATCCTACAAAAAAAATCGGACAAATTGTTTTTGTTTATGATTGCTTTGTTTTGCTTGCAATGTTATTCAAATAATTCCCTAGCTGGTACAAAAATTGACAAGCACATGATAAATCAGTATCTGCCAATCAATGTTGAAAGGCACCGATATTTGTTGGAATTGCTTCAAGCTTTGTACTCTCGTGGATGTGAACTTTGGAATCGGGATTCAATAAAACGTGAATAGCGATGTCAAAAGTTTTAGCGTCGGAGATTGTTTTTTGTTTAATCATTGATATGCTTGTATCCGGGAATAATTGAAATAAAATTAAATTTGGGAATGCGTGGCAGTCGGACTGTACTGTTATCTAGACTAGAGCTTCGGTACGCGGACTTAAATTGAAAAAAAAGCCTATTTTACTGCACTTTGTTCCTGAATGAATGAAGGAACGAATGAATTTCGGATCTAAGATTCTCCTGTCCAATCAATTTGCTGTATAACAGTTAAATGTAAGTAATTTTTGAACAATTTACAAACTACATGTAGCTACAGTTGTAGCAAGAAGTTTACATACAACTGTGTTAAAACTGGTGTGCCTAAACTTGCGTTGTCACAATTTTTTTAACAGTCTTTACTAAAGTCGTGATTTTGTGGAATTCCCATAGCTTGCACACCTTGCAATGGTTCGGGTAGTCCTGTTTACCATTTTGGGTGATGATGGTAGTGGTGTACATGTATGTAAACTTCTGACTCCAACTGTATACAGTAAACTCGCCCCAAGTTGATGTTCTGATGGTACCTCTGAATTTTAATACCATATAACGGTACCAAATCCTCCAACAGTTGAGTTAGTAGAAATGATGGAAATTTTTAGCATCAAGAACAGTAGCCTATTGTTTGAAGTACATACATGTAAGGGGCCGTCCATAAAGTATGTACGCACGAATTGCCGACTTTTTAGATCGCCCCCCTCCCCTGTATGCATATTTTGTGACGTACATGTAACCCATATGCTTTAACATTGGGTGTACGCATTGGCTCCAACTCCCCATCCCCCCTCTGTGCGTACGTACTTTATAGATGGCCCAGGGCTATTTTGTGTAAATTATATGGAAGCTTTAAATTTAAGATAAGGAACTTCAGATGAATCCATGACTGGGGTTCAGGAGGGAATATAGAGAGGGAGGGGGTGGCCATGTTACCAGTTCAGACTCCGTGTTTAACTAAATACAGTTAAGTTTCAAGAAACGTCCCTGTATGGAGTACATGTACATAAAAATGTCAACTACATGTATAAAAAACCCTCGTTTTCGGCAGGTGTACTCAAAACTTTTGACTGGTACAGTACCGCATTTCAACTGGGTGCCTGAATCGTAGTGTATTGCACTTGACAATGGCAATGAAATTTCAAGTAGTTTGAACACTTACGTGCAAAGATTTCCAGTGTTTTTATATTGGACTGATAACAAAACTTTGACTTTATAGAATGTAATGGTTTTATATGCCTTATTCTCAGATTGTCTGCCATTGTTATTGCATAATAAAAACTATTATTGGAAATGTTCAATATGTACACAGTTTGCTAATGGTATTGTTTGAAGTCGTAAAATTCACTTTGTAACATTGAAGAAGTACAACGACCATTAGTTTATTACGACTCTTCAGTGTAGATGTATAGCGTCAAAAAAGATAAAGAAACAATATTCTGTAATCTATGCAGGCACTTAACTTTTATCAAGAACATAATTACTCTCAAAATATTACATGTAAATAATTCATCCTTGAATTAATGAATTTAACCTCGAGTGAATATTTAATCATGAAATTAGCTTTTTAAATTTTTTATTAAGGACAGATTACATAAATTATCCAGGCCTGTTCTTTTAGATCTCCCACCCATACTTATGGAGCAAAATATCACATACATTGTACAGTTGAAGTCAGAAGTAAATACATGTACACCACCATCATCACCCAAAATGGTAAACAGGACTACCCGAACCATTGCAAGGTGTGCAAGCTAAGTACTGCATGCACGTGAGGAATTCCACAAAATCATTTACTTTAGTTTTAACATTTGGTTGCATACACTGCAGTTGTATTTATACTTCTGACTAGACTCCAACTGTATATCATGGTGCTTCACAGTTCACATTATGGTCATTGGTCTCTTGATACATGTACATCTACCATTCCTTAAGAGATTTACTGTGAAAATACAACTCTTCAGCTGGGGTGAAAGTTGGAACACACTTTATGAAGGGTAACTCTCATTGTGTCGGAAGAGCTGGTCCATGGTTAAATTTGTAAAAAACTGCTTTCTTTTTTGCAGGGCAATGAATAGTTTAAATGAAAGTGTGCTAGGCAAGTGGCTTTCCAACAGTGTTACCAAGTAAGTTGTGTATTTATTTCAAAAGGTACATGTATATTGGTAAAGTTGTTTCACGAGCCAGGCTCGTACAGCTGGCATCTCCAGGTTTTATGGCATAGAGTGACTAGGAGCATTGCTACTCCCCCTGGATGGAATGCCAGTCCATCGCAGGTTTTCCCCAACAGGTCAATGGCATGGAGTGACTATAGGAGCATTGCTAGCTCCTCCTAGATGGGATGCCATGTCCACCGTCACATATTTACCCCCAGCAGTTGGGTTTCCCTAACAGGTTGTTAGTTTCTATGGCATAGAGTGACTAGGAGCATTGCTACCTCCCCCTCCCCTCCCCCCGACCCCCATCTCCCTAGATGGGATGTCAGTCCATCACATGTTTTACCCCCAGCTGTTTATCCAATCATTTATTGATACCACACCTGGCTGGAGAGACATTTGGTGTCCTCGTTAAGTAAGTTATGGGAAATTTACACATGCAGCGTTCTTTTGCCGTTCGTGGGCTGAAGTTGTCTCCTTTGATCTACCCAAAGATATTTCTTATTTGAAGAGATTAAACTTGTTGTACAGTGATATGATCTTGATCGTCAAGTCTCTCCAGTACCGTGGGCATTCTATCTTTTAAAAATGATGCATATTACTCCCCATACATCTTGTATTCTGTTTTACCTTAAAGGCAGTATACATCACTGGTAATCTCGAAAATCAGAAATGTTCACAGATTTACGCCTAACTTACACAATATAAACATGATGACCGTAGAAAACTTCCCCTGAAATGGTTTTGTCTGAAGTGCTATAGTCTTTGAGAAATGAGTAAAACATTTAGTTTTCGTCTCATTAGACGAAAATTCAATTCGCCCCAAAACCATTTCGCCCCAAACCACTTCACCCGAGTGCCTTTTCGCCCCAAATTACTTCGTCCAAACACTACATCGCCCAAATGCCACTTCGCCCCAAAACCACTTCGTTCACAGGCCGTGGTTCAGGGCGAACTGGTTCAGGGTGAAGTGGTTTTGGGGCGAAATGACTGCAAACCCTTTTTTGACTGTTTTCTCAAAAGTTAGACGAAGCACGGAGCTGGTTTTTGCTCAGGTTGGTTTTAATCATGCATATCTTCGATCACACAGGGGGATAAAACTATTTGTAACAGTTTACCAATCATGTATACTATCTTTAAAGGATGCATATCACTCAGGAAGACTCGGTGCAGAGATGGTTGCAAGACTTGAGACTCATGACAGAGTGCGAATGCATGTGCATCTTACAAGGCAAGCCGATCAGGACGTCTGCCCATAATATGGCCAAGGTTACGTCAAGTGCAAGAGGTACCGGTATGAAAGTCTATGAAATACACAGTTGGTATGAATTCCGTTCACTGGTTGCCATTGAGATGCCGTGTGTTAAGTCTATGGGGCATGGCAGAAAAAGTAAGTATTTTCAAGGAAATTGTTCAATGTTTTTCACTCCTAAATGTACTTCCCTTGAAAATACTAACACGGTTTGGTGGTTATTGAGTCATTAATGAGAAGAATGCAATGTGAGTGGTGACCAGTGAATGGAATTCTTTCCTGCACGGTCGCCTTGTGAAACAGAAAAAAATGGGGCCGACGTTTCAACAATCCTTCAGAAAATGGTCAAGATCATTTTGACAGAGTCAGTCATATTTTGCAATCTGTGCAATCTAAAGAAATCATGCTGATGGTATTTGTAAGACAGGATTGAAACATCGATCTTGTAGCTGCCATTTCTCATAGTTTTGATAATGAATTCCTAACTTTTTTGTGCTTTTTCAACAGATAACATTTTCATTTTAAGACAGCGAGCCACTTCCATCTCAGCAGATTTTGCCAAGTTGTATCAGTAAGTCCAATTATTTGATTTTCATACTGTACTTGTATGTTCTCTCTCAATGGCCCTTCTGATAATTTCTTCATGTTCAGGCTAATAACCCATTCAAAACGAATGAAATATGATTTTTGTAACGGGCAAGCATGCCAGATGAGATATTTTGCATGTTTCAGTCAACTTCAAAGAAATTAGTGTTTGTTCTTAGCTGTAGTTGCAAGTTTTCTATTTTTATGCTAATGAAATTTCCATATTCATGAGCAAAGATGTGATGCCACCTCACCAACAGCATGTTATTTTCAGTGGCTTTTTGATTTACTTGGTGTGTTTTACTTTAGCATGTCATTTGCAACAGTCTTCACAAATTTGTGGGAATTTGACCATAAAATCATAAAGTAGTTGAACCAATTTAAATTAATCAAAGATTTAAACCAAGTCTCTTTTGTTTTGTCAGTAAACTTGATTCAGGCGTATGGGACCAAGTGCACTGGTCATGTCTTTCATTAACCATTCGACTCCGCACACTTCTCCATGACTGTACATCATTTGTGCCTGCTATGCCACTAAACTTATTTCAGGTACGTCCACGATTTAGCCCAAGGGAACTTCAAAGCAACCACAGATTTCAAACTTATAGGCAGAGCTGTCAGTCTGTGATTTTTGTGAAATTCTCCCGGGAAATTTGTTTATCTAGGGTGTATTGGAATATATAACCCTGCTAGGTTACATGTAAGACACACATGTCATAACTTGATTGAGGTGTATCTTAAGATACAAGTTATGTCACATCAAATTGTATGCCCTATGGTGTGTTAGGTGAGACATCTTACATGTACGTTTCTTGATTGCCATCCACCCCTGCTGTTCTCTGCAAAAGACACCTCTATTGATTTTTTTCTCCTCTGACGTAATTTAGTTTTGCCCAAATTACTGTCGAATCACTGTCAAATTAGTTTCATCTTTTGACATTTCAATTTTGTTTAAATCATGAAGGTTGTGAACCTGATCAGTAGGTGACCTTGTCAGGTATCTGCCAACCCAAAATGCATCTGCGGAGCTGAAAAAAAAGCCCAATTAATGTTCTTGTGCTACATTGTGATTGTGCAACACCAAATAGAACAAAAATCAACTGAATTTGTAAATAAATATTAGGGGGGAGGGCCGTCCAAAATGGCCAAAATCTTCATGGCTGTACAAAGATCAGTATTTTTCAAGACCCCCTTCCTCCCCCAAAATACTACTTATCAACCATTTTTGGGTCAGTACCATCAAATGTCAACATTTTTACATCGCATGTAAAGTCGTATTCAGCCTTTGACCCCCATCCCCCTTTGTACGCTTTGTGCGACTGACCGTGAACATGTTGACACTTTTGGACACTTTTAGGCGCGCACGCACCCCCCTTTTTCAAAATAAAAAATAAACAAAATAAAAACTTTTCCTGTCGGGGCTTCGCGCTACGCGCTCGCTATTTCATTGTCATCAGCATTTCATGCTTAAAAATTTCACGCCCCCCCCCTTTTCAAAATCCTGGATCTGCCCCTGCTCATAGGTTTCCACACGTTTGCCCATACGTGTGGTACACAATAAACATGTGGCAATAAACAATGCAGTATGCAAAGGGTTAAACAAACCGTGACATCATTAGGCTTCGGGTCTATTGAGCTTAAAATCTTCAGTCATAGCTCATACACCTTATTTTGTCCTATTATTTAAATCCATTACAGCAACAGCAGACAGTCCTTGATGAATGCAGCAAGCTTCTCAAACAAGCCGAGTGGTAAGTAGTCATGCAGGGGTTGATTTCACGAAGCACTACGATCCTTCGTTACTCGAGATGCACGTTACGCGAGACGCACGTTACGCGAGACACACGTTACGGTGGTTACGAAGGATCAGGGGGCCTGGTTTGGTTGAAGAAACCTTTGGTGAATCAGGTTGGCGTAGCTGCTTTCTTTGCCTTTTACCTCTGTGGCCCCGGTTTGAATCCTGTCAACATGAACAATTTCGCAGGGGCGAATTAATTCTCTCTTGTTCAAGTGAGAAACGAGATGCCAATTTCCGGGGTGAGTTCGCCCTGGGGCGAGATTCAGAACAAGTGTGAATCGACGTGGGGTTGAACTCGGGGGTTAGTCACCCCGGGGCGGCCCAGGGGTGAGTTCGCCCCGGGGTTTGACATTCTAGTGGGAAAAGGCCTATTGGTGTGTGGGGTTTTCATCCCACCTCTAAAACTGAGTATTTCTTCCTGTTCTCCCACACTTCGTGGCCATGCTGAAGAACCTCCTAGGTTGCTACAGGACAATGAATTAAGTTGACTAATCCAATTCCTTAACGTGATCATATGAAAGAAGAAATACAATAAAAGTGCAACCTGCTATTAAAGCCACCTGTTTATAGTGGCCACCCGTCTTTGGTTCCAAATGCCATGTGTATAATACTAATGTAATAAGCTCTATTATGAGGCCACCTGTTCATAGTGGCCACCCATCTTTGGTTCCAAATGCCATGTGTATAATACTAATGTAGTAACCTCTATTATGAGGCCACCTGTTCATAGTGGCCACCCATCTTTGGTTCCAAATGCCATGTGTATAATACTAATGTAGTAACCTCTATTATGAGGCCACCTGTTTACTTATATAGTGGCTAGTCGGGGGCGGATCCAGGATTTTGAAAAGGGGGGGGCGTGAAATTTTTAAGCATGAAATGCTGAGGACAATGAAATAACGAGCGCGTAGCGCGAAGCCCTAACGGCTTCTAGATGGATTCTAGATGCTCTGTGGTGCGATCTGGGGCAATATTTAACCACTTTAAGCAGGAAAAGGTTTTTTTTTTTGTTTTTTTTTTAAAAGGGGGGAGGGGGAGGGGCGTGCGCCCCCACGCCCCCCCTGGATCCGCCCCTGCTAGTTTTTTACAGTCTCGAGGGTGGCAACACATTATTATGACAAGACTTGGCATAAGTTTTACTACATGTAGCATGAATATTTGGTATCTTTTGCCTAGTTTTCATTGCCTTTTATATGAAACTTTCTCTTTACGTCTTAATCTTCTCTTGTTTAGCTATGAGGAGTTGAACGGCACTCTACCACCGGCCGTACCAACATTAAACATTCTGAGTAATCTAGGCCAGTCTTTTAGTAGCTTCATTCATATTGTGGAAGGAGTGCTCATTCAAGTAAGAATTAGCATTACATAAAAAGAAATGCAGCACATTCAACTTGAGATTTCCCTGGGGGTTTTCCTCCTACTTCTAAAACTGCATCTCCTTCATCTTAAGTTGATTATATACAAATAAAGAATGTTTATGAGTGCAATGGGAGGAATATTTTCATGAGGTGAAAGATTCCATCTTTCAGCGAATCAAAATATTCCTCCCAATGCACGAATTAAAACATTCATTTGTTTTATATAACGCCCAAGTACATCCTTGTCATCCTACTTTTTTTTACAAATTATTCAGGCTTACCCTTTGAGTTTATTTCATCGTCCGTCATAAGCACAAAACCTTATTTTAAGACCAGACAAAGGTATTTTCTGGGAAATATGGTCTGTGTTGCTAAAATGCCCCCTTTACCGTGGAAAGACTCATTTTGCAGACACTAGTCTGTTCAACAGAGTGAAATTTTAGACAATGTCAAATTCAGAAACACCTATTTAAAGCCACTTTAAAAAAGCAATGAATGCTCAGTTTAGTTCTGCAGTACAAGCACAATTTTACATACACACTAGGAAAGATTGAATGTTCATTGCATTATGGAGGCTAAGTTGTGATGTCATAATCTCAGACATTTCTCTGAGCTGTTCTCTGTGCACCTGTTTCATGTTTAGGGTTGTTTTGTTGACAGACAGTGGTTAGAGGTATCAGTGAGTCGGCGAGTGAATACAACATGAAGATAGCAGTCAACACGGCTCACTCACTATCGGAGGATGATGAAAAGATGAAGCGGTTGCTTGCTAAGGTGAACAAAATATTAATTACAACTCACTGTTCATGGGGCGCCACATTTGGTCATCGGACTTACCCGCTTGACGCCGGAGGACATGTAAACATGTAAACATTTTTTGGGTGGGGGCGGGGGGGAGTGGGGACGGGACGGGGACAGGGGGAGCTGGCAATAAATGACTCGTCTCAAGCCAGTAGCTATTGATTAGTTTATTGCAGTCCACTTTTGTACTTTTCCACATGAAAGCCTTACAAGGTGCTGTGATTATTCTTGCCACAGGAGGGCGCCATACAAGCTCTTCTCCAGCTGTGTCAACAAGCTTCGCTGAATGCTATGAAGCCGATAGCACTCAAGACAGTTGCAAATCTCTGCACTGTTGCAGAGGGCAGACAGGAATTAGAAAGGGTAAGATCATATAGTGTCACAATATACCACTGCGAAATAGACAACACTCCACCATTTTGTAGACGAAGATCGACTTGTGGGGTACCTTTGTTCCTTGTGGGGTACCATTCTTCCGGGTACCCCACAAGTGTGTTAAAACAGATTCACACACAGCTTGTTTGTCATTTATAACAATTTTGTAAATTGGGGGAAGTCAGGATATGTGTGACCTGAGATGGACTGTTTTCAATCTAACTCTGTCATGTCTGAACACTCAGTTTTGCAGTTTGGAAAAGTCCACCGTAGCACCACAGAATGCTATACCTTTTTTGTCTCCATAGTACTGTCTGAACTTAGCCATTTTGAGATGGTTTTAGGGTTGTAGTCGAGTCCATTACAAGTCGTCACAGGTCCACCATAGTCCACCTGGGTCTTAATTCAAGTCACAAGCTATTCAAATGAACTCCAACAAAGGCATTATTTTGTGCGTGTTCATCCTTTGCTTCTTGTTACGGACTTGTGATTTTATCGGCTCTGGATTTGTGATAGACTCGATTACAACCCTGGATGGTTTCCAGTGCAAAGATTCTTTCAGCAACAACAAACGATCCAAGATGTTGCTTAGATTAGCCTGCATTCTGGAAATGGGTCAGTTCCCTAGAAGTCTAAAGCAAAATCCAGGAGACTTGGCAGCTCTAAAATTTAATTCTCAACTGAAAATTGTTTGCAGGCTAGCGGCATTGAGTACCTGAGTGAAATTCTGTCATTGATCATGGCAACGGAATCGGTGAAATCAGAAGCAGCCTCAGCTCGGTTATAGCACGGATCACAACACCTAATGTTGATATTAAACTACCACCATCTATTGGGCTTTTAATTAACGTTAACGTGTTATCAACCTTTTTTTCAGGCTAGCGGCATTGAGTACCTAAGTGAAATTCTGTCGTCGATCACGGCAACGGAGTCGGTGAAATCGGAAGCAGCCTCAGTCATTGCACAGATTACATCACCTAATGTTGATAACTACCATCATCTACTGGGCTTCATTGAGTATATGGAAGATATTCTCAAAGGTTTAACAGGTGAGATGTCAGTTTTAAAATCACATGATTTCTAATTTTCTATCTTTACTATTTTCAGCAAACATGTACAGTAGAACGATGCTATAACGAACACCATAATAACGAACATTCGGTAATAACAAACGTCCTGTTTAGCGTGCTCGGGTGGGACTCGAACCCACGACCTCCTGCAAACAAGGCAGACGTCTTAACCACTCGACCACTGAGTTACCTGTTTTTATATTTCTACTTTCTAGTTCTTGCTGAATGCGCTTCGTCTAGTTCCGTATTCATCATTGCGACGTCAGCAATAGCCAACATTACCTTCATGGATAGTATGGCATGCGAGTGCCTGGCGGGTTTCGGTACAACGAGGGCGCTTGTCAAGGGCTGCAGAAGCGGTTTGGCAAACACCATGTACTGCAAAGACCAAGTAAGTGTGATTAACTAGTTGACGCTGGAATTATATTTGGGGGGTACAAAGGGCAAAAATTAAGACCTGGAGTGAATTTCATGGAGCTACTTAAAGGCCCAGGCTCGTCAGCATTGCGCGTGTGCCACTAAATATGCAGCTCCATGCCTTTGCTATGGAGCTGCGTATTTCATAGCACGAATTTGACGAGCCTGTGCCTTTAAGCATGAAAAACCTTGCTGAGGTTACCAGCAAAAATGTCATTGTCTTGGTAATGAAACAGTCCTCGAACACTGGTCATACACTATTTCACATGAGAATTTCACTGATACTAAATTTTTTCCTCTTTATTTTTTGAATAATATATTTTTGACTGGTGCAACAAATTTGACATTTTGTGATTTTTATAAAATAAACAGGTAGCGACAGTACTAGCAAACATGGCGGTTACGGAGCAATGCCGAAAAGAGATCATTACATCAGGCGGTATGGAGCTACTGGTCGATTTCCTCCACACGAGGGCAGTCTTTAGCAGTCCCAAGGGTTTGAAAGGTCGCAGGCTGAGCGGAGGTAGTAGCAGTGGTGATCAGCACGTCGTTCTGACGTTATCTTGCGAGAAAGTTCACCAGAAAGCTGCAATTGCTCTAGCGAGACTGGCGAGGGATCAGGGTACTGCTGAACTGATTATGGAGTTGCACGGTAAGTTCAAAGAGCAGTCCTATAAAATATCTTGCTCCATGGAAGAAAAACGGGAAATTTGCAATCTCCAATTTGGATGTGGAAGCAAGAAGGTTAGTGTAATCACTGCACTGCTTTAGGGAGCCAGATAAAGTAGTTTACAAAACATTGGTGGTTTTTTGACGATATCCGTGAAAACATACGGTTGAGAAATTTCAGAAATGATATATTTATTTATTTATTTATTTATTTCTTATATTTAACCAGGGTTGCCCATTCACAGGAGTATGTGGTCTTCCATGGGGCCCTGCATCATAATAAAACAATAATATGAGTAAAATTTAATAAATAAAAAATATTTATAAAAGCCAAAACGGTATAAAATACTTCATGGATCAAATAAAATTTGATAAAAAAGCTAAAAGATAAAACTTCAAAATAGGGACTAAAATAATAGAAACATATAATAGATAATTAATTAAAATAAAAAAAAATCACTTAATACTAAAAAATACATAATACATGTACATGTACCACTTTACGTAAACAACATAAATACAAACACATACTCAATATTATACAAACACACATGGTATACACTGCAATTGCACGTACATGTAAATGTACTAACATGTACTAACACAAACGTACATGGGTCTGTCCACAGTAATGGGGTACATTTGGAAAATAAGTCAATAATTCCTTTCAGATGTCTTTAGTTTATCTCAGAATTAAAGAAATGTCCTTGTTTTGTTCTCAGGAGATAACTTTTGCCCAAAAAGGTAAGAAACTGCTGCCACAACATACATTTTAGAAAAGCCCGTGCACAAATTTTCCCACCACGCATGTAACGAGGACAGACCATTTTGTGACATTTTTTTCCGTCTTTGTTACATGCGTAATAGGAAAACCTGCGCACGGGGTTTTCACAAATGTATGTTGTAGGACTATTCTTCGTACGCTTGATAATTTAAAGATAAACTGGGACCTAAGATCTTGAATGTTACAGAAATGTACCCCATTACTGTGGACAGACCCACATACAAAATCTTATAATATAACCAAAAGGTGATGTACATAAAAAATAGAAATTTAAATGTTTACTTTGAAATTTAAAAAATAGAATGATAAAATGGCAGATGCTAAGAACACGGATAATAAAAGTCACGAAATGGACATTAAAAGAGGACTCAAGTATTAAAAGGATGTTAACAGATTTTGTTTCAGTGATTTCTTAAAATGCTCAAGTGAAGGAGAACATCTGATATTTAAACTTACGTTATTCCAAACTGTAATAGCTGTTACAAAAGGGCTATGCTTAAAGCAGTCAGTTCTGTACTTGGGTATAACCAAGTATTCTAATGTAGACTGTCTCGTACCATATTCGTGCATGTCATCAACCTTCACGCAATTTTCTGTAAGGTATGCTGGAGCAAGATTGTTAGTACATTTGTACATGTGGTATCAAAATCTCAACACCCTTGGGAAAAATGGGTGTGTCAAAAATCTGAACACGCTCCTTTAATGCAATGATTCCACCAATATTTTTGTATAAGGAAACAGTAATTAAAGTTGAATTTACATAAATGCATGTCAATAGAACGGTAAAAGAAACCAGTCCCCTGGGTACCAAAATATTATGGTTGTTTTCTGTGCAATGTGGCCAGGGAACCAGTCTAAATGGAATGGTGGTTTTGCACAATTTCTTAAAAGCAGGCATACAGTTTTTCATTTTTTTAGAACATGGATGAGGTACTGGCCCCCTGCCGTAAATTTACTTTTGGTTAAAATTGGAAACCTCCACAAGTTTCACCAAAAAGTTTAATGTGGAATTTGGAATGGTTATTTTTTTTATTTATTAATTTTTTTATCCATCCAGCAATTCCTAGATTGGTTGAGTTGTGTTGTAACAGACGAGAAAGAAACGACAGTGAACCAGTGCTTGTTGCTTGCCTCGTAAGTTGGAAGAAAATCAGTTACTTGTCTCACGATTGCTTAATCCCCATTGCATAGGGACCTTAATGGGATAATTTAAAATCTTGGTCGCACTAGTTTAGGTCCAGTTTTTGAAACCATATGTTTCTGATTCAATCACTGGTGCAACCAACAGTTCGTCATTGGTCAAATTAGTCTTGGAAACAGATTTATAGGTATTGTAAAATAATTGGCCCCAAACTATGCAACATCATCAGACTTTCACTAGATTTCTACATATCGATTTCTACCCTTAATTGGGGAATTGGGTTGGTGTAGCATTACTTTCCTGGCCTTCCTCCTCTGTGGCCCTGGTGCTCAGTCCCTGCGGGTTCCCCCCATATACATGTACATGTACATGTTTTGTAGGGGTTTTCCTCCCACCTCTTAAACTGAGCATTTCTTCATCGTCTTCTCTTCACAGGTTTCTTCAAGCTTACAGGCTACAGTGCGTCGAGCACTTTTGAGGAATCCTTGGTTTCAGTACCAAAAATAAATTAGTATGCATGAAGCGATGTGCACCGAAACTTTGAATGTGCTTATTCAGCCCAATTTTCATTAAAAATTTCTCTAATTTTCCTGTATTTGTACTTCTCATCAGGCTGCTTTGAGGAAACTGCACAGTCTACTTGGCCAAGGGGCTTTCAAGTCATCTGACCTAGATCAGCTGATCCGACCCAGATTAATCGATTCATTCCTATTGTGCTCTGCAACAAAAGAAAGCTTTGTATGACACAAGTAAGTCACTATATTCACCATTGTGCACCATTTTGTAATTTATAAATTTCGTTTGGACCGATGCAATAATTCCTTACTTGATGTAAATTACAATCGCCTGCTGTACAGTAGGACTATCGAATTCGTAACTAACTTGTAGTATACTTGTAGTATACTTGTAGACATTGTGACACCAGGGGCATGTTCAATAGCACAATACGTACGCCGGTATTGGGTATTTTCCTATACCTTCACCGTTGAAGGTATTGTCGGTATGCATACGTATTGCGCTATTAAACGCGCCTCAGGAGTTTCCCGAATAAGCCAAGTTTTGAAGCTCGAGCTATTTCCGTGTGTAAGAGAGCCTCATTAAAATACAATGGAAATTTCAGGGGTTATTTGAGTAGCGCCAGGAATTTCCATTGTGTTCATATCTTAATGAGCCTGGAATCTGCCACTGATTTCTAGATATGTTGCAAAAACTCGGCCTGAGCTGTAAGAAAAGCAATTCATTTTCGCTAAGCATGTTACAGTTAACCAAGTTTTAAACTTAGTAAAAAAGGTCCATACGAATGTACATTATAAAATAATATTTTCACAGAAAGATTTGTTTATTTTGTTATAACAGCTATAGAAGTGGTGTGCTAAGGTTGTAATATTATTGTTTTTTTTAAGTTACATTTGTTTGGATGTAACTTTAGTGCTCATCCGTCCATTAAGACCTACATGTAACCTAATTAACAAGAAATAATCCTTGCTTTAAAATTTAGCAATCCTCAGATATCTGAATACTGGTTGTACAATATACTGTGCTATTTTGAGAGTATTTATTGTATATCAGAGAAGTTGTAATTGATTTGTCTATGAATAGTACCAGAGGTACAATGTAACATATTAAATAATTTATAATGCAAATGTCGTTAAAAGTAAGTTTTGTATTTTCTATGGCAAGAAAACGGAAGAATATTTTTCAAATTCCTGTTACACAGCACAAAGCCAAATCTAGTGTAAATATGTCTGAAATATTTATAAGTCAACTGAAATAACCAAATACTGGACGAGGTTACAATTCGTCGCAAAGCGACGAATATGCAGTGTTAAAGCCATTGCATATTCGTCATTATATACCTCATACATTGATTCTCGTTCACTGATTGGTTAAACGCAGATCACGCGACATGGATTAGTTCAACTATTTCAGTGGGCAACTGAAAAAAGTACTATTGTTTGACCTATTGCGCAATATGTCAAAGGATAGTACTTTCTTAAAGTACTATTTCATAGCGCGTACGCAATCGCGCGTGCCATGCGCCAGCGCGCGGGAGACAACTAGCAGTGGTGTTCGCGCGGATAATGTGCACTTTGGCTTGGCTCTCTAAAAACTGAATTTTGTCCTGAAAATACCAATCATTTGACACAAAAAAATCAATGTATGAGGTATATAAAACAAATATTGACTGCTTTTATTCGGGTGATGATGCAAACTACCGCCCCTCGGTGATCTTGAAACGGCAGTCCTGCTATTTTCCCTCGGCCTGCGGCCTCGGGAAAATAGCAGGACTGCTGTTTCAAGATCACCTCGGGACGATAGTTTGCACCATCACCCTCATGAGCAGTCAATATTTGTATACTATGTCAGCCTTGCGACGAATTGTGTGTGGCGTGTTAATATATCTCTTAACTATCTGACTGAATTTAAATCGTGACCTCAGAACAAATAATGACTTGTTTAGATTCTATTAACAAATTCGTTATGCTAACATGGCGTTTGTTCAGAGGTCACAATTCTGATTCAATTAACATCGTGCAAAAATTTGAGTACGTGTATATATAATGCATGCCGTTTCATGGAATTACTGAGAACTTGTCGAAATGAAAATAGTCAAACACTGAATGCCTTTATTTGCACATTATATTTTATTCCAATTTGATTACATAATCACTGTAAAAATAGTACATCATAATTTGTATTAAAAAATGGAAGCTGCCACATGTATACGTTTATTAACGTAAATGCTGCAGTTTGTACTGCCATCTAGAAAGTTCCACTTAATTTTCCACGTACACTATCTTGTTGCAAGAAACCCCAAATCATACAATTACTAAACGGTTTAATAAAATTACGTATTTTGTGATTACACCTAATGTAGTAAATGTCAAAGAATATCTGAAGAAAATGCAATGATTCGCGAGTAAGACTAATAAACGAAGTTGTCAAAATGCCATGAAGCTAATGGCAGTTGCCTACATGAAAGAACTTCAAAGTGTTAATGGAATAAAACAAGAACATTTTATTACATGTTAAGCCCTTTTCAAACTTTGTGTCGAATTAAATTCAACTTAATTTGTGTAATTCGGCACAAGCACGACGTTTAAAACCATTTAGCTCGACAGGGTCTGCCGTGCTAACTCAAATTAGTGCAGCGTGTCGAATTTAGTTGGGCCGCAATTAGGAATGTGCATGCTCGCAGGCAATCAAAGAAATAACCAACAAGCGCACCAAAATAATGCATATGGCAACTTTAATACAATGGACAGAATGGAAAATGCACAAGACCCATATTGGATGTATTAAAGTTCGACTGGGAGTTGCTACCGTCGCGCCAAATTTAATTTTATTGGACACGGCACGACGTTTGAAACGGGCCTAACTTAAGTAATTATGTAGTGCAAATCTTTAATTAGAAAAAATAAGGATACAAAAAGGCAATTCGATAATATTCTGATTAGTAAACAACAATGTCACACCTCGATACATAATCAAAACTCTTGACAAAAAAAAAACAACAACTTTGAATCAAAGAATGAAAATTAGTTTTTGTAGATAATTTCAATGGATTGTTTTATAAGACCCCAGAAAAAACCCCACCATCAATGTTCATTATTTGCTTAATAAAGTGACGTCATGACCCACTAAAATTCTGGGAGAAAGTCCTGGCAAGAGACCTTTATCACGGTGCGGCCATCTTCCCTTTTCTCCTATTGTGGTTTTGTTGACGTCATCTCTCATTCGGTCTATAAAGCAAGTTCTGATTTTGATTTCTGCACGTTGCTTTGCGCATAATTTGACTCGGAAATAACAAGCCACTTTTCCATATGCATGTAAATAAATTGAATGTACCAATCAATTTTTAGAAACTTTTCATTTCTGGTGGTCTATTTCCACTGTATCCCTTTTGTTTAATCTCACTGATTGTTACATATTGTTATGTGTTCTCTCTTCATGAACATTTTTTAAACTTAGGTTCTAAGAGAATGGGTTTTTTTTCCTGCGGTTGGTTTGTATTCTTTGTGTTGTGTTTCAATTAGGGTATTCTCACATAACCTCAGGTCAACTGCCAACACTCTGAACTTGCTTATTTGAAGAGAAGAAAAAAATACCAGCTATCCCAGAAAATCCACACAAATGAACATGATTTTGAGTTGAACATATAAAATCCCAACACACTTATAACATTAAAAGTAAACACCGAACCCGCATGATTGGCACCTCTAATATGAAAGAAGTTAATTGCAATGTTCGAACATTTGAATTATTTACATACGTATGATGCTGCATTTCAATTTGTGATGAGAGAAACCTGCTAGTGATGATCTTGACGATTGTTCGTTTACATCTTGGCAACGGCGGCCTTCGCCTGTAGAAACAAGAACAAAACTTGAAATTATCTCTTGAAGTTGTACCCTAAATCAAATGAATCCTATGCACCCATTAGTAAAAGCTGACCAGTGTATATAAAGCCTAGCATATATCGACATTGCAACTGGAAGTGACGATGTGTGCATAGCGCGCTCATCGACGGCAACTGGGAGCATCCAGCCATGTCTACATTTTCAGAGCGCACACATCGACACAGCAACTCGGTAAAGCCTAGAGTACATTGACCTTGCAACCAGAAGCAACTGTTGCTTGCTGTCGATGTGCGAGTACGCGTACATCGACGCAACTGGGTAAGTAGAACATGATGAGCAGCTCGCGGAAACTGGGATATTTCCAATTGCCAGTAGTTGCAAGTGCGCGTACATCAACCCTTTTGAGCAACTGATCAGTTGCTCCCAGTTGCCGGAAACACCAGTTGCCACTAGTTGCATCCAGTTGCAATGTCGATGTATGCTAGGCTGAAAGAATTAAGCACCTGAACATCACTTGGTAACTTGTGTACAAAACACGAGGTGGCCGAAAAAGTCTTTCCAGGTAAAATTGTCCCTTCAAAATTTGAGTTTTTCAAATCAGATTCACACTACTGACGGCCGACAAGATATTTTGTGATGGTCTTCTCTAAAGGTAATTTCTAAATTCTTAGCCACCTCTTTGATCTGTAACTTTCAAACAGTTTTTAAACAAATACTGACTTTTGAGAGTCATTTCTACATTCATCGTACGACATACACTTTGCAATACTCGGAGGTGGCCGCCACGGAGCGAGATTTGCTACACTGACACAGCCGTCGAGTTCAAAACACGGTGTGTACAAATGAATGGTGGACAATGGACGTGTTTACGCACCCTCCAGCATCAACTGGTGAACTTTAATCTGATTCATTAACTTACAGCTAATGCCTTGTGTTCATCCAGTGCTTTCTGCAAGCGACTGCCCCATACCTGGTCACACTGACTCCAGTTCTCAACCTGAGAATATCAACAACATTAAACACTGTTACAATTTGTCATACATGGTCAAATATCCGCTGAAATATGAATTTATATTTATTTATTTTTATTTATTTTATTTACCACATCCAACAGCGGAGAGACTGCCAATTACAGGAATGGGAGCAAGTGTGGTTGAGTGCCTTGCTCGAGGGCACAGGTGCCACAACCCGTCGCGGCCCGGATTCGAACCTACAATCTAGTACTAGCACAGGAACTTAGGTTCGACGGCCATAACACCCCGATATTTACGATATTACACTGTATTGATGTTATGCAAACTTAACAAGAAACCGAGAATCAATTTTTAACTGGAAGTCATCTTTTATTGTCGCCATACTCGCAAGAAGGAGTAGTAATTAAGAACAAAGACCTAATCCAATTTTTGGAAAGTATAGAAATTGTTTCTCTTCAGCTTAACAAAATTGATTAATTAAATCAAAATCATCATGAGTGCGTTCCCTAAGTGTAACCCGCCTAACTTCACAGATTTGCGTGGATTTCCTCAGGGGATTCTAACGGCGCTTAGCAGAATGGAAATTCCCTAAGATCTCAGGATGCTTTCCGCTGGTTAGCCGCTGCCAGCGGCTTGCCTTTACACAATCAATAATGGCCTTCCATTAATTACGTCACGGACCTTGAAAACATCCTGTAGGGAAAGTTAATGGCCTTTTTGCAAAATGGGTCACAAAATCAAGAATATTGAAAGGGAGAGGGATTAAAAGATAAAACTTGCCGCTCGTTTCTGGATGAACTCCTGTGCATTCTTGAGATGGCCGGCCATATTGGAGACCAGTGCATCCCGATCGCTAGGTGTCAGTACAGTGCGCCACCAGTTGCCAGGCTGAGTGAAGTTATCATCATCCTTAGTGTTGTAGCGTTTGACGTCACCTGTCAATGGGAATACCTCCTGGGCGTACTTGACGTCATCCTTGGGCCCGTTGAAGCTGTTGGGGTAGTAGTTGGGAGCTCCGGCTAAACAAAACAAGAGAAAATGAGCATGTTTATGAAATGCTTAGGTACTGTTTGGGGCCTGAGTCAGTTCAAATAATTTACTATTCGAATATTCTAACCAAGTGTTCAATTGAATTTCGAAAATTCATTGAGCCCAATTTAGTCATGATTTATTTGATGTAAATTTCCAAATTGGCCTACATGTACATGTATACCTTAGAGTAATTTTTAATGCAGTACGATCAATGATCAACAGGGCAGGCCTCAAATTAAAGCTTATGATCCCAGCTGTTAGGTGATGTTCAGCAAAAAATGGGAGAAAATGTCTCAGAGATGCCAACATTGCAATTTGACGAAAACAAAAACCAAGTAATTTTCCACATGGCACCCGCGTTCGACAAGACATTTTATAACTTACACTCAAACCCTATTTAAACCACACATTTGAAGCTATGCATTCTAGAATTATGTAACAATACTGATCGTCATTGGCTGAAACAATTGTACTAACTGTGCCTAAATCGTAAATGTTGGCATCTCTGCCTCACCACACTTTAAAAAGAAATTACTGGGGCCAGAGACTGTCCGTGTTTCCGCAGACACGGTCACAATTTGAGAGGCTACCTAAGGGAGTGTACTAACTTTGGTTGTCAGTGACGCACTGCGGTCCATCGCGTTGGTAGTTACGAGTCTTGGCCTTGTATGGGCAGTTGACTGGTATCTGCAGGTAGTTGGTTCCCAGGCGGTGACGGTGTGTGTCTGGGTAGGAGAACAGACGTCCCTGATGGTGGAAACCGGGAAGATAATGTCAAGAATGCACCGAGACTGAACCGTCTCCCTAAACATTATTCATCATTTTATTCATTAAGCCCTGATACACTGTGCCGAGTTTGGCGGTGACGTGTTACAAGGGAATGTGGAACAAACACGGCACAGGCGAGGTGGCTACGAGTATTTTAATTGGTTTACAATTCCCACCAACTTTTGCAAGTCACGCGAATGTTGCCGCAACTCGGCGTGCTCAAAAAGCTGCTATCTGCGCTGACAAGCTATGATCGATATTACAAATATACTGCAATTTATGGCGATTTGCTTGAACTTGCTACCTTTGTTCGATCCCAGTACGATAATTCTACAAGAGGCGCACAAACTGCTGCGATATTAACCAAGATTGGTTAAGCATACATGTATGGTGACATGCGCTCGACATGCTGCGAATTGTGGCAAGAAGAGAAAATGTAGGGCATTTTGGTCGAGATGCAACTTGCCCAACTCGATGCTAAACTCAGCAGTGTTACAGAGGCTTTACAAATAAAGGGTACACAAAAACATACAGATCAGTGCTCTGAAGACACAAGACTAACGCCACATAAAACCAACAACCAACCTGCAGCATTTTGTCAGGCGAGGGCTCGATACCAGGGATCATGTGAGCTGGTGCAAAGGCGATCTGCTCAACTTCAGCAAAGTAGTTCCTTGGGTTGAGATTGAGCACCATCTTGCCAACTGGGATGAGGGGGTACTCCTTCTGGGACCACACCTTGGTTAACAAGTGTTCAAAAACAGAACTGCATGATCAAGTAAATATTGCCTAGACCAAAATTACACTCGCCACAATTGCATTTTCCGTGTGAACTAAATTGTGCAAATGCATACCCAAACACACACACACACACAGCTTTACATTTCATACCAACTGTATATGTGAACATTCCTTTGTTCTCGTGTAGTTTAGAAAACTGTTCCAAAATGTCACTTTTTTTTTCAATATGCAAAAATTGTATTTCACCAAAATCAAAATAGTTCTCTTCTAAACTGTTACCTAAACTGAAACCCTCAACCTAACCCCCCACTACCACCCCACACCCTACTTTTCAAGCATGAACAACCTGACTGTGGACGTGTGCTAGTCCACATAATATCCGTTTCTCCTGTCAAGTGTGGACGTATCTTTTTAAACTTGCCTTTGATTTATGATTTTTAATCTTAATTAAGTAATGATGATGTACTTAGTTTTGTTTTACAATGTGCAGCGCACATGAACATATTTATATGGAATGCGCGCTATATAAATGTAATTATTATTATTATTATTATTATTATTATTATCCTTTGTTCACCAGTCCACATTAGATATGAAATTTAATGCACGTACATGTACTGTCATGTTTTTCTATATCGTGTTCCCTTTGTCCCTGTACTCTAATTAGACTGAGCACATAAACGTATGATAGATTAAAACAATTTTTTACTCATGTAAACTTTTCACGGGAATGGTTGAACACCCCATGTCACATGATCTACTTTTGACCAATCAATGGATGAGAACCAATGTACATGTACAAGTGTATGAGGCACATAAAATCATTTATCTCACCTTGGTCAGATCAAACGGGTTGTCCTTGTGCTTCTCAGCCTGTTCATAGGTCATGATCTGGACTTTCAGTGTCCAAGATGGCTGCCAAGAAGAAACAAAATTGGGGGTTAAACTAAAACAAATGCTTATATGCACATAACATGAAGGATGTCAAATGATGCGGTGATCTGCAAGGGTATTGTAGCCATTTTCTCACATTTTGAACACAAAATGTCGAAAATACAGTGTACTAGAATAAACCAGTTTATTTGCAATGAGTCAAAATGGCTGCTGCATTTATCAGCAGTTGCCCCAGAAGCTAACGGCCTGGCTGGTCGTAAGTGGACCACGGCTACTTACGAAGTTACGACGGCGTTTACATGGCCCTTACCTACATCGGTCGCTTGCAAGCAGTGCGCTACTCATAACGATCACCTGAACACACCTAAACTTGCACTGTAACTACCATTCAGCTTATATAATAAACTAAAAACAAAATTAAAATCAATTCCAATTTGATCCAGGGTATTTATTAAAGATTAACACTTACAAAGTTGTTGTTAGCAATGGCATTGTGAAGGTCACGGATGGCGTAGTCGGGATCACTGGATGCCAGAGCATCAGCCTGGGCAGCGTTCAAGTTGCGGATGCCTTGGTCGGTCTAGTAGGGGTAAGGACAACAGAGAAACTTTAAGATTGCCTTTGGGTAGCTTCGTGGAGTCGTGCTGTCCCCCCAGTCATTTATTAAGTCATGGTTTAGCTGTGATGTCACAAAGGGGGGGGAGGGGGAGAGGGCGTAGGCACGTGCCCCCCACAAATTTTCAGTGCCCCCCACGGAAAAATCCCGATACAAGTGGGGAAAAAAAGGATTTTAAAAATGTTTTTTCTTTTTCCTTTTAGGGTCATGCCAAGATAAAGCTCTTTTTGTGTGATATGCATAAATCAGCTGACAGTAGCCAAATGTGACAGGTCAAAGTTTAACAACACAGTTCCCTGGGGCGACTACCAGGCTGGATGAAAATGGAGCCCTAGTTCATAGGTTCTGTTCAGATCAAAGGTCAACAGAGAGTAAATTCCAGAGCCATTTTGCACAATTGCCACAGGTGCACAATATATTGTAATGCAATGTATAGATAGTCTGTGGATGTGCAGTTTTTCAATGTGCATTGCTGCTAAACAAATGTTTTGGGAGTTTAAATTTCACGAAAGATAATCTCAAGGGCATGTAATTTACAAGGTCAATGTACCCGTACTTACTCCAATCTGAAAAGCAATGGCAGATTTGGAATCCCTGTCTAATTCATTTTCCAGTAATTTTTGAAATATGAGGATTCAAAGAGAACATACCCCACCTTTTTCAGCTAAACAAAAATTGAGGTTGGAGGTGGGGGAAGAGGGGGTGGGGGAAGAGGGGGGTGGGGGTGGGGGAAGAGGGGGGTGGGGGTGGGGGAAGAGGGGGGTGGGGGTGGGGGTTGGGGGGTTGGGGAAGGGGTGTGTGCAGTTCCTTAACTGTTATAATCAGATACACATTGAGAATTGGTGCTGTGGGATTAACAAGTACGCCAAGTTTCATCAAAATCCGAGATGGGAAGGTTGAACACACTGTGCGATTTGACAAAGAATGACCTTAAAATGTTTGCCATTTCCTTTTCAAGTCACATACCAACATTGCCCAGGTACAATAAGTAGTCATACATATTGTGCACATAAATTTGTACATGGCGACAAGTGTGAACTTTAAAGGTCAACAGGCTTGATAACATTACTGATTTACATAAATATGCACAGATCGAACAAACAAGTCTAAAGTCAACAAAACAAAGGTTACACAAGACTATTGTTCCACACTTTTTCTATCCTAAAAATAAAGCCCCAATTCTTTCTGCTTTTTACACGTAGACCATCAGCTGATTATAAATCAGGTTTCAGGATTGCGAACACCGTGTTCAAGTTACCAAAATTGTTACTATGAGGCCAACCTTTTTAATACAAAAAATTTGTGCACACGCATATAATTCAGATTAGGGATGGGACGTTTAAACGAAACCCAATTTTAAGAATCTACAATAGTTTTCAGAGGGTTATTTGTAATGACTTCATGAAACTGAAATAAATTTATGTGGGGTCATAGTAAAATTTTGACTAGATAAAGGTTTAATGATTATTTTGGGGGCCTAGAGGTATTGTGTACATTGCTAATGCATCTTTAAATACCAGCAACAATCTTTAGTGTTGACCGAACGGTTAACCGACACTTGAAAGAATTGGAAACCGGTTTATAAATTAACCGTAATTACATTTCCATCCATAATTCAGATTTAATTATTTTCCTACAAAAAGCTAACACGTCTGGTGTAGTCAATGCATTGGACAGTTGGAGCCACTTGTCTTCCATTTGAGTAAGGCTTCTTTTTTTTGGTCCAACTGGTGCTCAAAATGTTAGGACATTGGAAATCCTGCATACACAGGATTTAAAATACAGCAAACGTATTATTTGCAATGACCCAGAATTGGTGGCACTGTTAGGAATGTTTATGCATCCCTTATTTCAAAACAAAACTTGATATGATTAAAGAGAAGTTCAAGTCAAAATGCTACGGAGGCATGGAAGAGGCAAAACTGGAAAACTTTGGTTTTAAAGAGTGATTTAAAAATTTCTGAAAAATGGCAGAATTCCATTTGTTCATTACAGAAATAATTAAACCTTTCTGATTAAAGATTGTACTGCTTTTTATTGTAGTGAACTCTGCCTTTTGGTTTAAACAAAAATCACTGTTGTTGAGTAGGAAATACAATCGAATTGAAAAATATGACATTATTTGCCACTGGTGGCATAGTATATTGGTTGTCTGCTTATAAAACTAGGGGAGAGGGGAGGGGGGGGGGGGGGGGGGGAAGGAAAAGAGTTGGGTGTATGAAATTATACTTAGAGTTCCGCATTTTCAATAAAAGTTATAAGAAATGAATTGTGTATTAATCAAACTGTGGGTGTTTGATTCTGTTTTCCTACCTTGAAGTGGAACTTGCAGTACACGCCCTCTCCGTCATTGTTGACCAGCTTGAAGGTGTGGCTGCCATAGCCGTTCATGTGACGATGGCCATCAGGGGTCCCACGGTCACTGAAGAGAAAACTGACCTGATGGGTGGCCTCGGGACGGAGGGTGATGAAATCCCAGAACATGTCAGGGTCCTAAGAGAGACATGAGCCATATTGGGATTAGACTCAAGATTTTCTGGCAAAAATGTGGTTACGTTCTATTATGTCCGACACTCCAGGCAGATGCTTTACCAGCTGAGCTATGAGGCACAGTGGTATACTCGCTCAGGTTTTCCCCCAAGACCTCCGACACACCAGGCAGACGCTCTACCAGCTGAGCTATGAGGCACAGTGGTATACTCCCTCAGGTTTTCCCCCAAGACCTCTGACACAACGGGCAGATGCTCTACCAGCTAAGCTATAAGACACCGTGGTATTCTTCCTTAGGTTTTCATGAGGAACCCAATTTTTCTCTTGATGTTACACGGGTGCACTACTTAACAAAGTAATAAACACAATATTTGGTATAGTGCATACTTACCACTAAACCGACCAAACATGGGATGGAAGAAGAATCATACGGTCCTTATCAGAATTCGAACCCAAGACTCGGAAAAGATAAACATACCTTGAGATGTGTGACTGGGTTCCTCTTCTGGGTGTGGATGAAACTGGGGAAGAAGATGGGATCCCGAATGAAGAAGATCGGGGTGTTGTTGCCGACCAAGTCCCAATTACCGTCTTCGCTGTAGAACTTCATGGCAAAGCCGCGGGGATCACGAGCTGTATCGGCCGAGCCAGACTCACCACCTAAAACAATGCAGAACAGTAATCATTGGTGGCACAAGTCCTATTGATCACTCTCAAATGACGTCACTTCCTACAAATTGTCACTTGCATCAGGATCTTGAGTGTTAAAGGGCATGAACTTGAAATTTCACTTTATTTTAAAACACCCCGGACTAAACACGGTTTACATCACCTCCAACACTTCTACTTCCATATAAAAGACTTACCGACAGTGGAGAAGCGCACAGCAACAGGTGTTTTCTTGCCGATGGACTCGAAGACGCATGCTTTGGTGTACTTGGTGATGTCATGGGTTACCTCAAAATAACCAAAGGCACCTGCATGTAATAAAAGGACAAAGAAAATGGACCTCCAGTCGATTTCACAAATCCCTACGCACTTTTTATTGCGTAAGCTGCGCAACATTATTGTGATAATTACAGGCAAGCCTATGGGACTTATGCCATTTTCAAAAGTTGCGCAAGCAACGCAATTTTTCGTTAAATTGGCTGCTGAGAAAGACCTGTATATGTGTATGTAAAATATACAGCATGTACAAGTTCAAATTTTGATCTAATCTAAGCATTTGAAAGAGAAAACTTTTATGTTCCTCAATGTGATTTGAACCCAAGACCTCTACATGTAGCAAAACAGTTCTACCAGCTGATCTATGAGGCAGAGTGGTATACTCTATTTTAATATTACATTTTGATAATGCCTACTTTGCTCAATGCGCAGCCACGCAACACCACCACAAAAGTTGAGGGAAAGATTACCATGCACGGACACCTTCATCTGAGACCCCATGCGCTAAGCCTATGGGACAACTCAAAAAAATGTGAAGTTTTTCCTTAGTAATTTCTTGACACTTCCCCCTCCTAATTTTGGATTTTTGTAATCTTTACGTGATTTATATGTCAAAACAAGGAAAATCCTTGGACACAGCTTGGACTTTCTGGGGAACCGACTGCATGAAATTGCCATTGTATTTGTGTATTTTAATGAGCCTGGATATGCCATTGATTTCTAGCTACTGGTACGTTTACGTTTACAACAATTCATCTAAGACTACCCGGTATGTGAGAAGCAGAGCACATCACTTTCCTCTCATCTTATGTTTGGAAATTAAACCCAAGATGGGTCTACAATTTTGAAAGAATGGGATGGGACTTTGAGAAACAGACCTGCCCCCTTGGCATGCACGACACGCTCTGGAATCCTCTCACGGCCAAAATGGGACATCTCGTCGCTGAAGACGAAATCCTGCATGAGGACCGGGCCTCGCGGTCCGACAGTCATCGTTGCTAGTTTATCATCCACCGGCATGCCGGTGGATGTGGTCAAGCGGTCCAGCTTGTCCTGTTAGGAAGAAAACAAAGCAAGCAAATCAGTGAGGTTCAACTGCCTAAGATTGTTTCTCACCTACATGTAAGCACATGTTTTTGGTGCTAATGAGAAATTTTGAATGTGCACAGATTCAAATTGGGGTTTTTGCATTGTGCGACTACATACAATGTATGTGGGCAATTCCAGCATCATGCACGGACATTACATTTCACAATTTTTTTATTTTTATTTAAGAGCTCATTTAATATCCATGGATGTGTTTAATTTGAAATAATCCACAGTTATTACAAAGCTGTCATCCTGGACAGTGTACATTAGGAAGTTGAGACAGTTTCTATAAATCATTTGCTACGTATGTAGATATCATAAATAACCTCTACCGTCACGGACATTACATTTTTTTGGACATGACATTTTGCATGCCAGTACATTTTTTGAAAAGTCTGAGTTTATGCATGTGGTAATTAAGGCAGTTTCTTTACTGAATGATTGGTAAGGCAATTAGCCTTGTCCAAGGCCGTCTCCAGGTTTTTTGCTGTACTAGTGAATATTGGGTATGAATATTTCAAATTCGTCGTGAGCCAATCAGGAGCTTCATGAGTAGCACGTAATGACGCAAGCTACTTTATGCATGTATGGCGTCCTCCATGTTATGAGAACCGTGGCATGATCGATGGACGAAAACAACAAATATTCTCAGGTTCTTAGCATTTATTGTGATTGTCTGTTTACGTATTTGATTACACTTCTGGGGGACAACGGTCGTAATACGACAGCTTTCCTAAATGATTTGTGTGAGCTCTTAATACTGCCTCGGATGAACAAACTGGGGATCGCACATCATAGCGTTTTTCAAACAAAGCCTGGCATGCGTCGACCAA
>JBBELK010001073.1:0-48000 GCA_037783545.1 Henricia sp. BOLD:AAB3569 | reverse complement strand
ACCCCAGATTGTGACGGGAATTAGGTCAAAGAGTGTCCCAAATGCCGGCAAATTTGGAAATCAAGGAATTTTCCAAACCAACTTCAAATTGTGCATGCTCCAAACTGTATATATTCCGCACTTGTCATGCAAAATTGACAGATTTCGCTGGGAAATGACGGAGAAATTTCAGAGTTTAGGGAAAACGGAGCTCGGCTACGTGGTTATTCCCCTAACCGTGGCTGTTGGGACACCCTGCGCCGCGCTGGTGTACATTTGTACGGCCGTTGACTCACCCCAGATTGTGACGGGAATTAGGTCAAAGTGTGTCCCAAATGCCGGCAAATTTGGAAATCAAGGAATTTTCCAACCAACTTCAAATTGTGCATGCTCCAAACTGTATATATTCCGCACTTGTCATGCAAAATTGACAGATTTTCGCTGGAAATGACGGAGAAATTTCAGAGTTTAGGGAAAACGGAGCTCGGCCACGTGGTTATTCCCCTAACCGTGGCTGTTGGGACACCCTGCGCCGCGCTGGTGTACATTTGTACGGCCGTTGACTCACCCCAGATTGTGACGGGAATTAGGTCAAAGTGTGTCCCAAATGCCGGCAAATTTGGAAATCAAGGAATTTTCCAACCAACTTCAAATTGTGCATGCTCCAAACTGTATATATTCCGCACTTGTCATGCAAAATTGACAGATTTTCGCTGGGAAATGACGGAGAAATTTCAGAGTTTAGGGAAAACGGAGCTCGGCTACGTGGTTATTCCCCTAACCGTGGCTGTTGGGACACCCTGCGCCGCGCTGGTGTACATTTGTACGGCCGTTGACTCACCCCAGATTGTGACGGGAATTAGGTCAAAGTGTGTCCCAAATGGCGGCAAATTTGGAAATCAAGGAATTTTCCAACCAACTTCAAATTGTGCATGCTCCAAACTGTATATATTCCGCACTTGTCATGCAAAATTGACATATTTTCGCTGGGAAATGACGGAGAAATTTCAGAGTTTAGGGAAAACGGAGCTCGGCTACGTGGTTATTCCCCTAACCGTGGCTGTTGGGACACCCTGCGCCGCGCTGGTGTACATTTGTACGGCCGTTGACTCACCCCAGATTGTGACGGGAATTAGGTCAAAGTGTGTCCCAAATGCCGGCAAATTTGGAAATCAAGGAATTTTCCAACCAACTTCAAATTGTGCATGCTCCAAACTGTATATATTCAGCACTTGTCATGCAAAATTGACAGATTTTCGCTGGGAAATGACGGAGAAATTTCAGAGTTTAGGGAAAACGGAGCTCGGCTACGTGGTTATTCCCCTAACCGTGATGTTGGGACACCCTGCGCCGCGCTGGTGTACATTTGTACGGCCGTTGACTCACCCCAGATTGTGGCGGGAATTAGGTCAAAGTGTGTCCCCAAATGCCGCCAAATTTGGAAATCAAGGAATTTTCCAACCAACTTCAAATTGTGCATGCTCCAAACTGTATATATTCCGCACTTGTCATGCAAAATTGACAGATTTTCGCTGGGAAATGACGGAGAAATTTCAGAGTTTAGGAAAACAGAGCTCGGCTACGTGGTTATTCCCCTAACCGTGGCTGTTGGGACACCCTGCGCCGCGCTGGTGTACATTTGTACGGCCGTTGACTCACCCCAGATTGTGACGGGAATTAGGTCAAAGTGTGTCCCAAATGCCGGCAAATTTGGAAATCAAGGAATTTTCCAACCAACTTCAAATTGTGCATGCTCCAAACTGTATATATTCCGCACTTGTCATGCAAAATTGACAGATTTTCGCTGGGAAATGACGGAGAAATTTCAGAGTTTAGGGAAAACGGAGCTCGGCTACGTGGTTATTCCCCTAACCGTGGCTGTTGGGACACCCTGCGCCGCGCTGGTGTACATTTGTACGGCCGTTGACTCACCCCAGATTGTGACGGGAATTAGGTCAAAGTGTGTCCCAAATGCCGGCAAAATTGGAAATCAAGGAATTTTCCAACCAACTTCAAATTTTGCATGCTCCAAACGGTATATATTCCGCACTTGTCATGCAAAATTGACATATTTTCGCTGGGAAATGACGGAGAAATTTCAGAGTTTAGGGAAAACGGAGCTCGGCTACGTGGTTATTCCCCTAACCGTGGCTGTTGGGACACCCTGCGCCGCGCTGGTGTACATTTGTACGGCCGTTGACTCACCCCAGATTGTGACGGGAATTAGGTCAAAGTGTGTCCCAAATGCTGGCAAATTTGGAAATCAAGGAATTTTCCAACCAACTTCAAATTTTGCATGCTCCAAACTGTATATATTCCGCACTTGTCATGCAAAATTGACAGATTTTCGCTGGGAAATGACGGAGAAATTTCAGAGTTTAGGGAAAACGGAGCTCGGCTACGTGGTTATTCCCCTAACCGTGGCTGTTGGGACACCCTGCGCCGCGCTGGTGTACATTTGTACGGCCGTTGACTCACCCCAGATTGTGACGGGAATTAGGTCAAAGTGTGTCCCAAATGCCGGCAAATTTGGAAATCAAGGAATTTTCCAACCAACTTCAAATTTTGCATGCTCCAAACTGTATATATTCCGCACTTGTCATGCAAAATTGACAGATTTTCGCTGGGAAATGACGGAGAAATTTCAGAGTTTAGAGAAAACGAAGCTCGGCTACGTGGTTATTCCCCTAACCGTGGCTGTTGGGACACCATGCGCCGCGCTGGTGTACATTTGTACGGCCGTTGACTCACCCCAGATTGTGACGGGAATTAGGTCAAATGGTGTCCCAAATGCCGGCAAATTTGGAAATCAAGGAATTTTCCAACCAACTTCAATTTTTGCATGCTCCAAACTGTATATATTCCGCACTTGTCATGCAAAATTGACAGATTTTCGCTGGGAAATGACGGAGAAATTTCAGAGTTTAGGGAAAAACGGAGCTCGGCTACGTGGTTATTCCCCTAACCGTGGCTGTTGGGACACCCTGCGCCGCGCTGGTGTACATTTGTACGGCCGTTGACTCACCCCAGATTGTGACGGGAATTAGGTCAAAGTGTGTCCCAAATGCCGGCAAATTTGGAAATCAAGGAATTTTCCAACCAACTTCAAATTGTGCATGCTCCAAACTGTATATATTCCGCACTTGTCATGCAAATTTGACAGATTTTCGCTGGGAAATGACGGAGAAATTTCAGAGTTTAGGGAAAACGGAGCTCGGCTACGTGGTTATTCCCCTAACCGTGGCTGTTGGGACACCCTGCGCCGCGCTGGTGTACATTTGTACGGCCGTTGACTCACCCCAGATTGTGACGGGAATTAGGTCAAAGTGTGTCCCAAATGCCGGCAAATTTGGAAATCAAGGAAATTTCCAACCAACTTCAAATTGTGCATGCTCCAAACTGTATATATTCCGCACTTGTCATGCAAAATTGACAGATTTTCGCTGGGAAATGACGGAGAAATTTCAGAGTTTAGGGAAAACGGAGCTCGGCTACGTGGTTATTCCCCTAACCGTGGCTGTTAGGACACCCTGCGCCGCGCTGGTGTACATTTGTACGGCCGTTGACTCACCCCAGATTGTGACGGGAATTAGGTCAAAGTGTGTCCCAAATGCCGGCAAAATTGGAAATCAAGGAATTTTCCAACCAACTTCAAATTTTGCATGCTCCAAACTGTATATATTCCGCACTTGTCATGCAAAATTGACATATTTTCGCTGGGAAATGACGGAGAAATTTCAGAGTTTAGGGAAAACGGAGCTCGGCTACGTGGTTATTCCCCTAACCGTGGCTGTTGGGACACCCTGCGCCGCGCTGGTGTACATTTGTACGGCCGTTGACTCACCCCAGATTGTGACGGGAATTAGGTCAAAGTGTGTCCCAAATGCCGGCAAATTTGGAAATCAAGGAATTTTCCAACCAACTTCAAATTTTGCATGCTCCAAACTGTATATATTCCGCACTTGTCATGCAAAATTGACAGATTTTCGCTGGGAAATGACGGAGAAATTTCAGAGTTTAGGGAAAACGGAGCTCGGCTACGTGGTTATTCCCCTAACCGTGGCTGTTGGGACACCCTGCGCCGCGCTGGTGTACATTTGTACGGCCGTTGACTCACCCCAGATTGTGACGGGAATTAGGTCAAAGTGTGTCCCAAATGGCGGCAAATTTGGAAATCAAGGAATTTTCCAACCAACTTCAAATTGTGCATGCTCCAAACTGTATATATTCCGCACTTGTCATGCAAAATTGACAGATTTTCGCTGGGAAATGACGGAGAAATTTCAAAGTTTAGGGAAAACGGAGCTCGGCTACGTGGTTATTCCCCTAACCGTGGCTGTTGGGACACCCTGCTCCGCGCTGGTGTACATTTGTACGGCCGTTGACTCACCCCAGATTGTGACGGGAATTAGGTCAAAGTGTGTCCCAAATGCCGGCAAATTTGGAAATCAAGGAATTTTCCAACCAACTTCAAATTGTGCATGCTCCAAACTGTATATATTCAGCACTTGTCATGCAAAATTGACAGATTTTCGCTGGGAAATGACGGAGAAATTTCAGAGTTTAGGGAAAACGGAGCTCGGCTACGTGGTTATTCCCCTAACCGTGACTGTTGGGACACCCTGCGCCGCGCTGGTGTACATTTGTACGGCCGTTGACTCACCCCAGATTGTGGCGGGAATTAGGTCAAAGTGTGCCCCAAATGCCGCCAAATTTGGAAATCAAGGAATTTTCCAACCAACTTCAAATGCATAGTTCCGAGATTGCCCAGTTAACCCCGCCCCTTAGATATTGTTGCTATGTGCTCACAAGCCATCGAAAAAAATGGCGACATGTACGTACAAAGCAACGGGACTCGGCATGGAAAGCACAGATTCATTGGAGAAAACTCAAAGGTATTTATGTTTTAGGGTCGACAGTTGCCGTAGCACACACTGAGCGAAAGGCTAGTAATGCAGGGATGACATATATTTATAAAAATGCGCTTTCCTACCTTTGAATAGCGAATCGCCCGACATTGAAACCAAAATTCACCCGGTCACTGGCGCATACAACATACAAACTGTATGGGCAAAAACATTGCGTGATTGTGATCGATGATTGCATCACTTTGACCTTTGTGGGCGCCGTCTGCTAGATTGCTCTGTTGTGATTGGTCGCGGGTTCGGCTTGATTGACAGGTCGGAACTATGCATTGTGCATGCTCCAAACTGTATATATTCCGCACTTGTCATGCAAAATTGACAGATTTTCGCTGGGAAATGACGGAGAAATTTCAGAGTTTAGGGAAAACAGAGCTCGGCTACGTGGTTATTCCCCTAACCGTGGCTGTTGGGACACCCTGCGCCGCGCTGGTGTACATTTGTACGGCCGTTGACTCACCCAGATTGTGACGGGAATTAGGTCAAAGTGTGTCCCAAATGCCGGCAAATTTGGAAATCAAGGAATTTTCCAACCAACTTCAAATTGTGCATGCTCCAAACTGTATATATTCCGCACTTGTCATGCAAAATTGACAGATTTTCGCTGGGAAATGACGGAGAAATTTCAGAGTTTAGGGAAAACGGAGCTCGGCTACGTGGTTATTCCCCTAACCATGGCTGTTGGGACACCCTGCGCCGCGCTGGTGTACATTTGTACGGCCGTTGACTCACCCCAGATTGTGACGGGATTTAGGTCAAAGTGTGTCCCAAATGCCGGCAAAATTGGAAATCAAGGAATTTTCCAACCAACTTCAAATTTTGCATGCTCCAAACTGTATATATTCCGCACTTGTCATGCAAAATTGACATATTTTCGCTGGGAAATGACGGAGAAATTTCAGAGTTTAGGGAAAACGGAGCTCGGCTACGTGGTTATTCCCCTAACCGTGGCTGTTGGGACACCCTGCGCCGCGCTGGTGTACATTTGTACGGCCGTTGACTCACCCCAGATTGTGACGGGAATTAGGTCAAAGTGTGTCCCAAATGCCGGCAAATTTGGAAATCAAGGAATTTTCCAACCAACTTCAAATTGTGCATGCTCCAAACTGTATATATTCCGCACTTGTCATGCAAAATTGACAGATTTTTGCTGGGAAATGACGGAGAAATTTTAGAGTTTATGGAAAACGGAGCTCGGCTACGTGGTTATTCCCCTAACCGTGGCTGTTGGGACACCCTGCGCCGCGCTGGTGTACATTTGTACGGCCGTTGACTCACCCCAGATTGTGACGGGAATTAGGTCAAAGTGTGTCCCAAATGCCGGCAAATTTGGAAATCAAGGAATTTTCCAACCAACTTCAAATTGTGCATGCTCCAAACTGTATATATTCCGCACTTGTCATGCAAAATTGACAGATTTTCGCTGGGAAATGACGGAGAAATTTCAGAGTTTAGGGAAAACGGAGCTCGGCTACGTGGTTATTCCCCTAACCGTGGCTGTTGGGACACCCTGCGCCGCGCTGGTGTACATTTGTACGGCCGTTGACTCACCCCAGATTGTGACGGGAATTAGGTCAAAGTGTGTCCCAAATGCGGCAAATTTGGAAATCAAGGAATTTTCCAACCAACTTCAAATTGTGCATGCTCCAAACTGTATATATTCCGCACTTGTCATGCAAAATTGACAGATTTTCGCTGGGAAATGACGGAGAAATTTCAGAGTTTAGGGAAAACGGAGCTCGGCCACGTGGTTATTCCCCTAACCGTGGCTGTTGGGACACCCTGCGCCGCGCTGGTGTACATTTGTACGGCCGTTGACTCACCCCAGATTGTGACGGGAATTAGGTCAAAGTGTGTCCCAAATGCCGGCAAATTTGGAAATCAAGGAATTTTCCAACCAACTTCAAATTGTGCATGCTCCAAACTGTATATATTCCGCACTTGTCATGCAAAATTGACAGATTTTCGCTGGGAAATGACGGAGAAATTTCAGAGTTTAGGGAAAACGGAGCTCGGCTACGTGGTTATTCCCCTAACCGTGGCTGTTGGGACACCCTGCGCCGCGCTGGTGTACATTTGTACGGCCGTTGACTCACCCCAGATTGTGACGGGAATTAGGTCAAAGTGTGTCCCAAATGGCGGCAAATTTGGAAATCAAGGAATTTTCCAACCAACTTCAAATTGTGCATGCTCCAAACTGTATATATTCCGCACTTGTCATGCAAAATTGACATATTTTCGCTGGGAAATGACGGAGAAATTTCAGAGTTTAGGGAAAACGGAGCTCGGCTACGTGGTTATTCCCCTAACCGTGGCTGTTGGGACACCCTGCGCCGCGCTGGTGTACATTTGTACGGCCGTTGACTCACCCCAGATTGTGACGGGAATTAGGTCAAAGTGTGTCCCAAATGCCGTCAAATTTGGAAATCAAGGAATTTTCCAACCAACTTCAAATTGTGCATGCTCCAAACTGTATATATTCAGCACTTGTCATGCAAAATTGACAGATTTTCGCTGGGAAATGACGGAGAAATTTCAGAGTTTAGGGAAAACGGAGCTCGGCTACGTGGTTATTCCCCTAACCGTGACTGTTGGGACACCCTGCGCCGCGCTGGTGTACATTTGTACGGCCGTTGACTCACCCCAGATTGTGGCGGGAATTAGGTCAAAGTGTGTCCCAAATGCCGCCAAATTTGGAAATCAAGGAATTTTCCAACCAACTTCAAATTGTGCATGCTCCAAACTGTATATATTCCGCACTTGTCATGCAAAATTGACAGATTTTCGCTGGGAAATGACGGAGAAATTTCAGAGTTTAGGGAAAACAGAGCTCGGCTACGTGGTTATTCCCTAACCGTGGCTGTTGGGACACCCTGCGCCGCGCTGGTGTACATTTGTACGGCCGTTGACTCACCCCAGATTGTGACGGGAATTAGGTCAAAGTGTGTCCCAAATGCCGGCAAATTTGGAAATCAAGGAATTTTCCAACCAACTTCAAATTGTGCATGCTCCAAACTGTATATATTCCGCACTTGTCATGCAAAATTGACAGATTTTCGCTGGGAAATGACGGAGAAATTTCAGAGTTTAGGGAAAACGGAGCTCGGCTACGTGGTTATTCCCCTAACCATGGCTGTTGGGACACCCTGCGCCGCGCTGGTGTACATTTGTACGGCCGTTGACTCACCCCAGATTGTGACGGGAATTAGGTCAAAGTGTGTCCCAAATGCCGGCAAAATTGGAAATCAAGGAATTTTCCAACCAACTTCAAATTTTGCATGCTCCAAACGGTATATATTCCGCACTTGTCATGCAAAATTGACATATTTTCGCTGGGAAATGACGGAGAAATTTCAGAGTTTAGGGAAAACGGAGCTCGGCTACGTGGTTATTCCCCTAACCGTGGCTGTTGGGACACCCTGCGCCGCGCTGGTGTACATTTGTACGGCCGTTGACTCACCCCAGATTGTGACGGGAATTAGGTCAAAGTGTGTCCCAAATGCTGCAAATTTGGAAATCAAGGAATTTTCCAACCAACTTCAAATTTTGCATGCTCCAAACTGTATATATTCCGCACTTGTCATGCAAAATTGACAGATTTTCGCTGGGAAATGACGGAGAAATTTCAGAGTTTAGGGAAAACGGAGCTCGGCTACGTGGTTATTCCCCTAACCGTGGCTGTTGGGACACCCTGCGCCGCGCTGGTGTACATTTGTACGGCCGTTGACTCACCCCAGATTGTGACGGGAATTAGGTCAAAGTGTGTCCCAAATGCCGGCAAATTTGGAAATCAAGGAATTTTCCAACCAACTTCAATTTTGCATGCTCCAAACTGTATATATTCCGCACTTGTCATGCAAAATTGACAGATTTTCGCTGGGAAATGACGGAGAAATTTCAGAGTTTAGAGAAAACGAAGCTCGGCTACGTGGTTATTCCCCTAACCGTGGCTGTTGGGACACCATGCGCCGCGCTGGTGTACATTTGTACGGCCGTTGACTCACCCCAGATTGTGACGGGAATTAGGTCAAATGGTGTCCCAAATGCCGGCAAATTTGGAAATCAAGGAATTTTCCAACCAACTTCAATTTTTGCATGCTCCAAACTGTATATATTCCGCACTTGTCATGCAAAATTGACAGATTTTCGCTGGGAAATGACGGAGAAATTTCAGAGTTTAGGGAAAACGGAGCTCGGCTACGTGGTTATTCCCCTAACCGTGGCTGTTGGGACACCCTGCGCCGCGCTGGTGTACATTTGTACGGCCGTTGACTCACCCCAGATTGTGACGGGAATTAGGTCAAAGTGTGTCCCAAATGCCGGCAAATTTGGAAATCAAGGAATTTTCCAACCAACTTCAAATTGTGCATGCTCCAAACTGTATATATTCCGCACTTGTCATGCAAATTTGACAGATTTTCGCTGGGAAATGACGGAGAAATTTCAGAGTTTAGGGAAAACGGAGCTCGGCTACGTGGTTATTCCCCTAACCGTGGCTGTTGGGACACCCTGCGCCGCGCTGGTGTACATTTGTACGGCCGTTGACTCACCCCAGATTGTGACGGGAATTAGGTCAAAGTGTGTCCCAAATGCCGGCAAATTTGGAAATCAAGGAAATTTCCAACCAACTTCAAATTGTGCATGCTCCAAACTGTATATATTCCGCACTTGTCATGCAAAATTGACAGATTTTCGCTGGGAAATGACGGAGAAATTTCAGAGTTTAGGGGAAAACGGAGCTCGGCTACGTGGTTATTCCCCTAACCGTGGCTGTTAGGACACCCTGCGCCGCGCTGGTGTACATTTGTACGGCCGTTGACTCACCCAGATTGTGACGGGAATTAGGTCAAAGTGTGTCCCAAATGCCGGCAAAATTGGAAATCAAGGAATTTTCCAACCAACTTCAAATTTTGCATGCTCCAAACTGTATATATTCCGCACTTGTCATGCAAAATTGACATATTTTCGCTGGGAAATGACGGAGAAATTTCAGAGTTTAGGGAAAACGGAGCTCGGCTACGTGGTTATTCCCCTAACCGTGGCTGTTGGGACACCCTGCGCCGCGCTGGTGTACATTTGTACGGCCGTTGACTCACCCCAGATTGTGACGGGAATTAGGTCAAAGTGTGTCCCAAATGCCGGCAAATTTGGAAATCAAGGAATTTTCCAACCAACTTCAAATTTTGCATGCTCCAAACTGTATATATTCCGCACTTGTCATGCAAAATTGACAGATTTTCGCTGGGAAATGACGGAGAAATTTCAGAGTTTAGGGAAAACGGAGCTCGGCTACGTGGTTATTCCCCTAACCGTGGCTGTTGGGACACCCTGCGCCGCGCTGGTGTACATTTGTACGGCCGTTGACTCACCCCAGATTGTGACGGGAATTAGGTCAAAGTGTGTCCCAAATGGCGGCAAATTTGGAAATCAAGGAATTTTCCAACCAACTTCAAATTGTGCATGCTCCAAACTGTATATATTCCGCACTTGTCATGCAAAATTGACAGATTTTCGCTGGGAAATGACGGAGAAATTTCAAAGTTTAGGGAAAACGGAGCTCGGCTACGTGGTTATTCCCCTAACCGTGGCTGTTGGGACACCCTGCGCCGCGCTGGTGTACATTTGTACGGCCGTTGACTCACCCCAGATTGTGACGGGAATTAGGTCAAAGTGTGTCCCAAATGCCGGCAAATTTGGAAATCAAGGAATTTTCCAACCAACTTCAAATTGTGCATGCTCCAAACTGTATATATTCAGCACTTGTCATGCAAAATTGACAGATTTTCGCTGGGAAATGACGGAGAAATTTCAGAGTTTAGGGAAAACGGAGCTCGGCTACGTGGTTATTCCCCTAACCGTGACTGTTGGGACACCCTGCGCCGCGCTGGTGTACATTTGTACGGCCGTTGACTCACCCCAGATTGTGGCGGGAATTAGGTCAAAGTGTGCCCCAAATGCCGCCAAATTTGGAAATCAAGGAATTTTCCAACCAACTTCAAATGCATAGTTCCGAGATTGCCCAGTTAACCCCGCCCCTTAGATATTGTTGCTATGTGCTCACAAGCCATCGAAAAAAATGGCGACATGTACGTACAAAGCAACGGGACTCGGCATGGAAAGCACAGATTCATTGGAGAAAACTCAAAGGTATTTATGTTTTAGGGTCGACAGTTGCCGTAGCACACACTGAGCGAAAGGCTAGTAATGCAGGGATGACATATATTTATAAAAATGCGCTTTCCTACCTTTGAATAGCGAATCGCCCGACATTGAAACCAAAATTCACCCGGTCACTGGCGCATACAACATACAAACTGTATGGGCAAAAACATTGCGTGATTGTGATCGATGATTGCATCACTTTGACCTTTGTGGGCGCCGTCTGCTAGCTCTGTTGTGATTGGTCGCGGGTTCGGCTTGATTGACAGGTCGGAACTATGCATTGTGCATGCTCCAAACTGTATATATTCCGCACTTGTCATGCAAAATTGACAGATTTTCGCTGGGAAATGACGGAGAAATTTCAGAGTTTAGGGAAAACAGAGCTCGGCTACGTGGTTATTCCCCTAACCGTGGCTGTTGGGACACCCTGCGCCGCGCTGGTGTACATTTGTACGGCCGTTGACTCACCCCAGATTGTGACGGGAATTAGGTCAAAGTGTGTCCCAAATGCCGGCAAATTTGGAAATCAAGGAATTTTCCAACCAACTTCAAATTGTGCATGCTCCAAACTGTATATATTCCGCACTTGTCATGCAAAATTGACAGATTTTCGCTGGGAAATGACGGAGAAATTTCAGAGTTTAGGGAAAACGGAGCTCGGCTACGTGGTTATTCCCCTAACCATGGCTGTTGGGACACCCTGCGCCGCGCTGGTGTACATTTGTACGGCCGTTGACTCACCCCAGATTGTGACGGGAATTAGGTCAAAGTGTGTCCCAAATGCCGGCAAAATTGGAAATCAAGGAATTTTCCAACCAACTTCAAATTTTGCATGCTCCAAACTGTATATATTCCGCACTTGTCATGCAAAATTGACATATTTTCGCTGGGAAATGACGGAGAAATTTCAGAGTTTAGGGAAAACGGAGCTCGGCTACGTGGTTATTCCCCTAACCGTGGCTGTTGGGACACCCTGCGCCGCGCTGGTGTACATTTGTACGGCCGTTGACTCACCCCAGATTGTGACGGGAATTAGGTCAAAGTGTGTCCCAAATGCTGGCAAATTTTTGGAAATCAAGGAATTTTCCAACCAACTTCAAATTTTGCATGCTCCAAACTGTATATATTCCGCACTTGTCATGCAAAATTGACAGATTTTCGCTGGGAAATGACGGAGACATTTCAGAGTTTAGGGAAAACGGAGCTCGGCTACGTGGTTATTCCCCTAACCGTGGCTGTTGGGACACCCTGCGCCGCGCTGGTGTACATTTGTACGGTCGTTGACTCACCCCGGATTGTGACGGGAATTAGGTCAAAGTGTGTCCCAAATGCCGGCAAATTTGGAAATCAAGGAATTTTCCAACCAACTTCAAATTTTGCATGCTCCAAACTGTATATATTCCGCACTTGTCATGCAAAATTGACAGATTTTCGCTGGGAAATGACGGAGAAATTTCAGAGTTTAGGAAAAACGGAGCTCGGCGACGTGGTTATTCCCCTAACCGTGGCTGTTGGGACACCCTGCGCCGCGCTGGTGTACATTTGTACGGCCGTTGACTCACCCCAGATTGTGACGGGAATTAGGTCAAAGTGTGTCCCAAATGCCGGCAAATTTGAAAATCAAGGAATTTCAAAACCAACTTCAAATTTTGCATGCTCCAAACTGTATATATTCCGCACTTGTCATGCAAAATTGACAGATTTTCGCTGGGAAATGACGGAGAAATTTCAGAGTTTAGGGAAAACGGAGCTTGGCTACGTAGTTATTCCCCTAACCGTGGCTGTTGGGACACCCTGCGCCGCGCTGGTGTACATTTGTACGGCCGTTGACTCACCCCAGATTGTGACGGGAATTAGGTCAAAGTGTGTCCCAAATGCCGGCAAAATTGGAAATCAAGAAATTTTCCAACCAACTTCAAATTTTGCATGCTCCAAACTGTATATATTCCGCACTTGTCATGCAAAATTGACATATTTTCGCTGGGAAATGACGGAGAAATTTCAGAGTTTAGGGAAAACGGAGCTCGGCTACGTGGTTATTCCCCTAACCGTGGCTGTTGGGACACCCTGCGCCGCGCTGGTGTACATTTGTACGGCCGTTGACTCACCCCAGATTGTGACGGGAATTAGGTCAAAGTGTGTCCCAAATGCCAGCAAATTTGGAAATCAAGGAATTTTCCAACCAACTTCAAATTTTGCATGCTCCAAACTGTATATATTCCGCACTTGTCATGCAAAATTGACAGATTTTCGCTGGGAAATGACGGAGAAATTTCAGAGTTTAGGAAAAACGGAGCTCGGCTACGTGGTTATTCCCCTAACCGTGGCTGTTGGGACACCCTGCGCCGCGCTGGTGTACATTTGTACGGCCGTTGACTCACCCCAGATTGTGACGGGAATTAGGTCAAAGTGTGTCCCAAATGCCGGCAAATTTGAAAATCAAGGAATTTCAAAACCAACTTCAAATTTTGCATGCTCCAAACTGTATATATTCCGCACTTGTCATGCAAAATTGACAGATTTTCGCTGGGAAATGACGGAGAAATTTCAGAGTTTAGGGAAAACGGAGCTTGGCTACGTAGTTATTCCCCTAACCGTGGCTGTTGGGACACCCTGCGCCGCGCTGGTGTACATTTATACGGCCGTTGACTCACCCCAGATTGTGACGGGAATTAGGTCAAAGTGTGTCCCAAATGCCGGCAAAATTGGAAATCAAGGAATTTTCCAACCAACTTCAAATTTTGCATGCTCCAAACTGTATATATTCCGCACTTGTCATGCAAAATTGACATATTTTCGCTTGGAAATGACGGAGAAATTTCAGAGTTTAGGGAAAACGGAGCTCGGCTACGTGGTTATTCCCCTAACCGTGGCTGTTGGGACACCCTGCGCCGCGCTGGTGTACATTTGTACGGCCGTTGACTCACCCCAGATTGTGACGGGAATTAGGTCAAAGTGTGTCCCAAATGCTGGCAAATTTGGAAATCAAGGAATTTTCCAACCAACTTCAAATTTTGCATGCTCCAAACTGTATATATTCCGCACTTGTCATGCAAAATTGACAGATTTTCGCTGGGAAATGACGGAGAAATTTCAGAGTTTAGGGAAAACGGAGCTCGGCTACGTGGTTATTCCCCTAACCGTGGCTGTTGGGACACCCTGCGCAACGCTGGTGTACATTTGTACGGCCGTTGACTCACCCCAGATTGTGACGGGAATAGGTCAAAGTGTGTTCCAAATGGCTGCAAATTTGGAAATCAAGGAATTGTCCAACCAACTTCAAATTTTGCATGCTCCAAACTGTATATATTCCACACTTGTCATGCAAAATTGACAGATTTTCGCTGGGAAATGACGGAGAAATTTCAGAGTTTAGGGAAAACGGAGCTCGGCTACGTGGTTATTCCCCTAACCGTGGCTGTTGGGACACCCTGCGCCGAGCTGGTGTACATTTGTACGGCCGTTGACTCACCCCAGATTGTGACGGGAATTAGGTCAAAGTGTGTCCCAAATGCTGGCAAATTTGGAAATCAAGGAATTTTCCAACCAACTTCAAATTTTGCATGCTCCAAACTGTATATATTCCGCACTTGTCATGCAAAATTGACAGATTTTCGCTGGGAAATGACGGAGACATTTCAGAGTTTAGGGAAAACGGAGCTCGGCTACGTGGTTATTCCCCTAACCGTGGCTGTTGGGACACCATGCGCCGCGCTGGTGTACATTTGTACGGTCGTTGACTCACCCCGGATTGTGACGGGAATTAGGTCAAAGTGTGTCCCAAATGCCAGCAAATTTGGAAATCAAGGAATTTTCCAACCAACTTCAAATTTTGCATGCTCCAAACTGTATATATTCCGCACTTGTCATGCAAAATTGACAGATTTTCGCTGGGAAATGACGGAGAAATTTCAGAGTTTAGGAAAAACGGAGCTCGGCTACGTGGTTATTCCCCTAACCGTGGCTGTTGGGACACCCTGCGCCGCGCTGGTGTACATTTGTACGGCCGTTGACTCACCCCAGATTGTGACGGGAATTAGGTCAAAGTGTGTCCCAAATGCCGGCAAATTTGGAAATCAAGGAATTTTCCAACCAACTTCAAATTGTGCATGCTCCAAACTGTATATATTCCGCACTTGTCATGCAAAATTGACAGATTTTCGCTGGGAAATGACGGAGAAATTTCAGAGTTTAGGGAAAACGGAGCTTGGCTACGTAGTTATTCCCCTAACCGTGGCTGTTGGGACACCCTGCGCCGCGCTGGTGTACATTTATACGGCCGTTGACTCACCCCAGATTGTGACGGGAATTAGGTCAAAGTGTGTCCCAAATGCCGGCAAAATTGGAAATCAAGGAATTTTCCAACCAACTTCAAATTTTGCATGCTCCAAACTGTATATATTCCGCACTTGTCATGCAAAATTGACATATTTTCGCTTGGAAATGACGGAGAAATTTCAGAGTTTAGGGAAAACGGAGCTCGGCTACGTGGTTATTCCCCTAACCGTGGCTGTTGGGACACCCTGCGCCGCGCTGGTGTACATTTGTACGGCCGTTGACTCACCCCAGATTGTGACGGGAATTAGGTCAAAGTGTGTCCCAAATGCTGGCAAATTTGGAAATCAAGGAATTTTCCAACCAACTTCAAATTTTGCATGCTCCAAACTGTATATATTCCGCACTTGTCATGCAAAATTGACAGATTTTCGCTGGGAAATGACGGAGAAATTTCAGAGTTTAGGGAAAACGGAGCTCGGCTACGTGGTTATTCCCCTAACCGTGGCTGTTGGGACACCCTGCGCAACGCTGGTGTACATTTGTACGGCCGTTGACTCACCCCAGATTGTGACGGGAATAGGTCAAAGTGTGTTCCAAATGGCTGCAAATTTGGAAATCAAGGAATTGTCCAACCAACTTCAAATTTTGCATGCTCCAAACTGTATATATTCCACACTTGTCATGCAAAATTGACAGATTTTCGCTGGGAAATGACGGAGAAATTTCAGAGTTTAGGGAAAACGGAGCTCGGCTACGTGGTTATTCCCCTAACCGTGGCTGTTGGGACACCCTGCGCCGAGCTGGTGTACATTTGTACGGCCGTTGACTCACCCCAGATTGTGACGGGAATTAGGTCAAAGTGTGTCCCAAATGCTGGCAAATTTGGAAATCAAGGAATTTTCCAACCAACTTCAAATTTTGCATGCTCCAAACTGTATATATTCCGCACTTGTCATGCAAAATTGACAGATTTTCGCTGGGAAATGACGGAGACATTTCAGAGTTTAGGGAAAACGGAGCTCGGCTACGTGGTTATTCCCCTAACCGTGGCTGTTGGGACACCATGCGCCGCGCTGGTGTACATTTGTACGGTCGTTGACTCACCCCGGATTGTGACGGGAATTAGGTCAAAGTGTGTCCCAAATGCCAGCAAATTTGGAAATCAAGGAATTTTCCAACCAACTTCAAATTTTGCATGCTCCAAACTGTATATATTCCGCACTTGTCATGCAAAATTGACAGATTTTCGCTGGGAAATGACGGAGAAATTTCAGAGTTTAGGAAAAACGGAGCTCGGCTACGTGGTTATTCCCCTAACCGTGGCTGTTGGGACACCCTGCGCCGCGCTGGTGTACATTTGTACGGCCGTTGACTCACCCCAGATTGTGACGGGAATTAGGTCAAAGTGTGTCCCAAATGCCGGCAAATTTGAAAATCAAGGAATTTCAAAACCAACTTCAAATTTTGCATGCTCCAAACTGTATATATTCCGCACTTGTCATGCAAAATTGACAGATTTTCGCTGGGAAATGACGGAGAAATTTCAGAGTTTAGGGAAAACGGAGCTTGGCTACGTAGTTATTCCCCTAACCGTGGCTGTTGGGACACCCTGCGCCGCGCTGGTGTACATTTGTACGGCCGTTGACTCACCCCAGATTGTGACGGGAATTAGGTCAAAGTGTGTCCCAAATGCCGGCAAAATTGGAAATCAAGAAATTTTCCAACCAACTTCAAATTTTGCATGCTCCAAACTGTATATATTCCGCACTTGTCATGCAAAATTGACATATTTTCGCTGGGAAATGACGGAGAAATTTCAGAGTTTAGGGAAAACGGAGCTCGGCTACGTGGTTATTCCCCTAACCGTGGCTGTTGGGACACCCTGCGCCGCGCTGGTGTACATTTGTACGGCCGTTGACTCACCCCAGATTGTGACGGGAATTAGGTCAAAGTGTGTCCCAAATGCCAGCAAATTTGGAAATCAAGGAATTTTCCAACCAACTTCAAATTTTGCATGCTCCAAACTGTATATATTCCGCACTTGTCATGCAAAATTGACAGATTTTCGCTGGGAAATGACGGAGAAATTTCAGAGTTTAGGAAAAACGGAGCTTGGCTACGTAGTTATTCCCCTAACCGTGGCTGTTGGGACACCCTGCGCCGCGCTGGTGTACATTTGTACGGCCGTTGACTCACCCCAGATTGTGACGGGAATTAGGTCAAAGTGTGTCCCAAATGCCGGCAAATTTGGAAATCATGGAATTTTCCAACCAACTTCAAATTTTGCATGCTCCAAACTGTATAAATTCCGCACTTGTCATGCAAAATTGACAGATTTTCGCTGGGAAATGACGGAGACATTTCAGAGTTTAGGGAAAACGGAGCTCGGCTACGTGATTATTCCCCTAACCGTGGCTGTTGGGACACCCTGCGCCGCGCTGGTGTACATTCGTACGGCCGTTGACTCACCCCAGATTGTGACGGGAATTAGGTCAAAGTGTGTCCCAAATGCCGGCAAATTTGGAAATCAAGGAATTTTCCAACCAACTTCAAATTTTGCATGCTCCAAACTGTATATATTCCGCACTTGTCATGCAAAATTGACAGATTTTCGCTGGGAAATGACGGAGAAATTTCAGAGTTTAGGGAAAACGGAGCTCGGCTACGTGGTTATTCCCCTAACCGTGGCTGTTGGGACACCATGCGCCGCGCTGGTGTACATTTGTACGGTCGTTGACTCACCCCGGATTGTGACGGGAATTAGGTCAAAGTGTGTCCCAAATGCCAGCAAATTTGGAAATCAAGGAATTTTCCAACCAACTTCAAATTTTGCATGCTCCAAACTGTATATATTCCGCACTTGTCATGCAAAATTGACAGATTTTCGCTGGGAAATGACGGAGAAATTTCAGAGTTTAGGAAAAACGGAGCTCGGCTACGCGGTTATTCCCCTAACCGTTGCTGTTGGGACACCATGCGCCGCGCTGGTGTACATTTGTACGGTCGTTGACTCACCCCGGATTGTGACGGGAATTAGGTCAAAGTGTGTCCCAAATGCCGGAAAATTTGGAAATCAAGGAATTTTCCAACCAACTTCAAATTTTGCATGCTCCAAACTGTATATATTCCGCACTTGTCATGCAAAATTGACAGATTTTCGCTGGGAAATGACGGAGAAATTTCAGAGTTAGGGAAAACGGAGCTCGGCTACGTGGTTATTCCCCTAACCGTGGCTGTTGGGACACCCTGCGCCGCGCTGGTGTACATTTGTACGGCCGTTGACTCACCCCAGATTGTGACGGGAATTAGGTCAAAGTGTGTCCCAAATGCCGGCAAATTTGAAAATCAAGGAATTTCAAAACCAACTTCAAATTTTGCATGCTCCAAACTGTATATATTCCGCACTTGTCATGCAAAATTGACAGATTTTCGCTGGGAAATGACGGAGAAATTTCAGAGTTTAGGGAAAACGGAGCTCGGCTACGTGGTTATTCCCCTACCCGTGGCTGTTGGGACACCCTGCGCCGCGCTGGTGTACATTTGTACGGCCGTTGACTCAACCCAGATTGTGACGGGAATTAGGTCAAAGTGTGTCCCAAATGCCGGCAAAATTGGAAATCAAGGAATTTTCCAACCAACTTCAAATTTTGCATGCTCCAAACTGTATATATTCCGCACTTGTCATGCAAAATTGACAGATTTTCGCTGGGAAATGACGGAGAAATTTCAGAGTTTAGGGAAAACGGAGCTCGGCTACGTGGTTATTCCCCTAACCGTGGCTGTTGGGACACCCTGCGCCTCGCTGGTGTACATTTGTACGGCCGTTGACTCACCCCAGATTGTGACTGGAATTAGGTCAAAGTGGGTCCCAAATGCCGGCAAATTTGGAAATCAAGGAATTTTCCAACCAACTTCAAATTTTGCATGCTCCAAACTGTATATATTCCGCACTTGTCATGCAAAATTGACATATTTTCGCTGGGAAATGACGGAGAAATTTCAGAGTTTAGAGAAAACGGAGCTCGGCTACGTGGTTATTCCCCTAACCGTGACTGTTGGGACACCCTGCGCCGCGCTGGTGTACATTTGTACGGCCGTTGACTCACCCCAGATTGTGACGGGAATTAGGTCAAAGTGTGTCCCAAATGCCGGCAAATTTGGAAATCAAGGAATTTTCCAACCAACTTCAAATTTTGCATGCTCCAAACTGTATAAATTCCGCACTTGTCATGCAAAATTGACAGATTTTCGCTGGGAAATGACGGAGACATTTCAGAGTTTAGGGAAAACGGAGCTCGGCTACGTGATTATTCCCCTAACCGTGGCTGTTGGGACACCCTGCGTCGCGCTGGTGTACATTTGTACGGCCGTTGACTCACCCCAGATTGTGACGGGAATTAGGTCAAAGTGTGTCCCAAATGCCGGCAAATTTGGAAATCAAGGAATTTTCCAACCAACTTCAAATTTTGCATGCTCCAAACTGTATATATTCCGCACTTGTCATGCAAAATTGACAGATTTTCGCTGGGAAATGACGGAGAAATTTCAGAGTTTAGGGAAAACGGAGCTCGGCTACGTGGTTATTCCCCTAACCGTGGCTGTTGGGACACCCTGCGCCGCGCTGGTGTACATTTGTACGGCCGTTGACTCACCCCAGATTGTGACGGGAATTAGGTCAAAGTGTGTCCCAAATGCTGGCAAATTTGGAAATCAAGGAATTTTCCAAACAACTTCAAATTTTGCATGCTCCAAACTGTATATATTCCGCACTTGTCATGCAAAATTGACAGATTTTCGCTGGGAAATGACGGAGAAATTTCAGAGTTTAGGGAAAACGGAGCTCGGCTACGTGGTTATTCCCCTAACCGTGGCTGTTGGGACACCCTGCGCCGCGCTGGTGTACATTTGTACGGCCGTTGACTCACCCCAGATTGTGACGGGAATTAGGTCAAAGTGTGTCCCAAATGCTGGCAAATTTGGAAATCAAGGAATTTTCCAACCAACTTCAAATTTTGCATGCTCCAAACTGTATATATTCCGCACTTGTCATGCAAAATTGACAGATTTTCGCTGGGAAATGACGGAGAAATTTCAGAGTTTAGGGAAAACGGAGCTCGGCTACGTGGTTATTCCCCTAACCGTGGCTGTTGGGACACCCTGCGCAACGCAGGTGTACATTTGTACGGCCGTTGACTCACCCCAGATTGTGACGGGAATTAGGTCAAAGTGTGTCCCAAATGCCTGCAAATTTGGAAATCAAGGAATTTTCCAACCAACTTCAAATTTTGCATGCTCCAAACTGTATATATTCCACACTTGTCATGCAAAATTGACATATTTTCGCTGGGAAATGACGGAGAAATTTCAGAGTTTAGGGAAAACGGAGCACGGCTACGTGGTTATTCCCCTAACCGTGGCTGTTGGGACACCCTGAGCCGCGCTGGTGTACATTTGTACGGCCGTTGACTCACCCCAGATTGTGACGGGAATTAGGTCAAAGTGTGTCCCAAATGCCGGCAAATTTGGAAATCAAGGAATTTTCCAACCAACTTCAAATTTTGCATGCTCCAAACTGTATAAATTCCGCACTTGTGATGCAAAATTGACAGATTTTCGCTGGGAAATGACGGAGACATTTCAGAGTTTAGGGAAAACGGAGCTCGGCTACGTGATTATTCCCCTAACCGTGGCTGTTGGGACACCCTGCGTCGCGCTGGTGTACATTTGTACGGCCGTTGACTCACCCCAGATTGTGACGGGAATTAGGTCAAAGTGTGTCCCAAATGCCGGCAAATTGGAAATCAAGGAATTTTCCAACCAACTTCAAATTTTGCATGCTCCAAACTGTATATATTCCGCACTTGTCATGCAAAATTGACAGATTTTCGCTGGGAAATGACGGAGAAATTTCAGAGTTTAGGGAAAACGGAGCTCGGCTACGTGGTTATTCCCCTAACCGTGGCTGTTGGGACACCCTGCGCCGCGCTGGTGTACATTTGTACGGCCGTTGACTCACCCCGGATTGTGATGGGAATTAGGTCAAAGTGTGTCCCAAATGCCGGCAAATTTGGATATCAAGGAATTTTCCAACCAACTTCAAATTTTCCCTGCTCCAAACTGTATATATTCCGCACTTGTCATGCAAAATTGACAGATTTTCGCTGGGAAATGACGGAGAAATTTCAGAGTTTAGGAAAAACGGAGCTCGGCTACGCGGTTATTCCCCTAACCGTGGCTGTTGGGACACCATGCGCCGCGCTGGTGTACATTTGTACGGTCGTTGACTCACCCCGGATTGTGACGGGAATTAGGTCAAAGTGTGTCCCAAATGCCGGAAAATTTGGAAATCAAGGCATTTTCCAACCAACTTCAAATTGTGCATGCTCCAAACTGTATATATTCCGCACTTGTCATGCAAAATTGACAGATTTTCGCTGGGAAATGACGGAGAAATTTCAGAGTTTAGGGAAAACGGAGCTCGGCTACGTGGTTATTCCCCTAACCGTGGCTGTTGGGACACCCTGCGCCGCGCTGGTGTACATTTGTACGGCCGTTGACTCACCCCAGATTGTGACGGGAATTAGGTCAAAGTGTGTCCCAAATGCCGGCAAATTTGAAAATCAAGGAATTTCCAAACCAACTTCAAATTTTGCATGCTCCAAACTGTATATATTCCGCACTTGTCATGCAAAATTGATAGATTGTCGCTGGGAAATGACGGAGAAATTTTAGAGTTTAGGGAAAACGGAGCTCGGCTACGTGGTTATTCCCCTAACCGTGGCTGTTGGGACACCCTGCGCCGCGCTGGTGTACATTTGTACGGCCGTTGACTCACCCCAGATTGTGACGGGAATTAGGTCAAAGTGTGTCCCAAATGCCGGCAAATTTAGAAATCAAGGAATTTTCCAACCAACTTCAAATTTTGCATGCTCCAAACTGTATATATTCCGCACTTGTCATGCAGAATTGACAGATTTTCGCTGGGAAATGACGGAGAAGTTTCAGAGTTTAGGGAAAACGGAGCTCGGCTACGTGGTTATTCCCCTAGCCGAGGCTGTTGGGACACCCTGCGCCACGCTGGTGTACATTTGTACGGCCGTTGACTCACCCCAGATTGTGACGGGAATTAGGTCAAAGTGTGTCCCAAATGCCGGCAAATTTGGAAATCAAGGAATTTTCCAACCAACTTCAAATTTTGCATGCTCCAAACTGTATATATTCCGCACTTGTCATGCAAAATTGACAGATTTTCGCTGGGAAATGACGGAGAAATTTCAGAGTTTAGGGAAAACGGAGCTCGGCTACGTGGTTATTCCCCTAACCGTGGCTGTTGGGACACCCTGCGCAACGCAGGTGTACATTTGTACGGCCGTTGACTCACCCCAGATTGTGACGGGAATTAGGTCAAAGTGTGTCCCAAATGCCTGCAAATTTGGAAATCAAGGAATTTTCCAACCAACTTCAAATTTTGCATGCTCCAAACTGTATATATTCCACACTTGTCATGCAAAATTGACATATTTTCGCTGGGAAATGACGGAGAAATTTCAGAGTTTAGGGAAAACGGAGCACGGCTACGTGGTTATTCCCCTAACCGTGGCTGTTGGGACACCCTGAGCCGCGCTGGTGTACATTTGTACGGCCGTTGACTCACCCCAGATTGTGACGGGAATTAGGTCAAAGTGTGTCCCAAATGCCGGCAAATTTGGAAATCAAGGAATTTTCCAACCAACTTCAAATTTTGCATGCTCCAAACTGTATAAATTCCGCACTTGTGATGCAAAATTGACAGATTTTCGCTGGGAAATGACGGAGACATTTCAGAGTTTAGGGAAAACGGAGCTCGGCTACGTGATTATTCCCCTAACCGTGGCTGTTGGGACACCCTGCGTCGCGCTGGTGTACATTTGTACGGCCGTTGACTCACCCCAGATTGTGACGGGAATTAGGTCAAAGTGTGTCCCAAATGCCGGCAAATTTGGAAATCAAGGAATTTTCCAACCAACTTCAAATTTTGCATGCTCCAAACTGTATATATTCCGCACTTGTCATGCAAAATTGACAGATTTTCGCTGGGAAATGACGGAGAAATTTCAGAGTTTAGGGAAAACGGAGCTCGGCTACGTGGTTATTCCCCTAACCGTGGCTGTTGGGACACCCTGCGCCGCGCTGGTGTACATTTGTACGGCCGTTGACTCACCCCGGATTGTGATGGGAATTAGGTCAAAGTGTGTCCCAAATGCCGGCAAATTTGGAAATCAAGGAATTTTCCAACCAACTTCAAATTTTCCCTGCTCCAAACTGTATATATTCCGCACTTGTCATGCAAAATTGACAGATTTTCGCTCGGAAATGACGGAGAAATTTCAGAGTTTAGGGAAAACGGAGCTTGGCTACGTGGTTATTCCCCTAACCGTGGCTGTTGGGACACCCTGCGCCGCGCTGGTGTACATTTGTACGGCCGTTGACTCACCCCGGAATGTGACGGGAATTACGTCAAAGTGTGTCCCAAATGCCGGCAAATTTGGAAATCAAGGAATTTTCCAACCAACTTCACATTTTGCATGCGCCGCGCTGGTGTACATTTGTACGGCCGTTGACTCACCCCAGATTGTGACGGGAATTAGGTCAAAGTCATGCAAAATTGACAGATTTTCGCTGGGAAATGACGGAGAAATTTCAGAGTTTAGGGAAAACGGAGCTCGGCTACGTGGTTATTCCCCTAACCGTGGCTGTTGGGACACCCTGCGCCGCGCTGGTGTACATTTGTACGGCCGTTGACTCACCCCAGATTGTGACGGGAATTAGGTCAAAGTGTGTCCCAAATGCCGGCAAATTTGGAAATCAAGGAATTTTCCAACCAACTTCAAATTTTGCATGCTCCAAACTGTATATATTCCGCACTTGTCATGCAAAATTGACAGATTTTCGCTGGGAAATGACGGAGAAATTTCAGAGTTTAGGGAAAACGGAGCTCGGCTACGTGGTTATTCCCCTAACCGTGGCTGTTGGGACACCCTGCGCCGCGCTGGTGTACATTTGTATGGCCGTTGACTCACCCCAGATTGTGACGGGAATTAGGTCAAAGTGTGTCCCAAATGCCGGCAAATTTGGAAATCAAGGAATTTTCCAACCAACTTCAAATTTTGCATGCTCCAAACTGTATATATTCCGCACTTGTCATGCAAAATTGACAGATTTTCGCTGGGAAATGACGGAGAAATGTCAGAGTTTAGGGAAAACGGAGCTCAGCTACGTGGTTATTCCCCTAACCGTGGCTGTTGGGACACCCTGCGCCGCGCTGGTGTACATTTGTACGGCCGTTGACTCACCCCAGATTGTGACGGGAATTAGGTCAAAGTGTGTCCCAAATGCCGGCAAATTTGGAAATCAAGGAATTTTCCAACCAACTTCAAAATTTGCATGCTCCAAACTGTATATATTCCGCACTTGTCATGCAAAATTGACAGATTTTCGCTGGGAAATGACGGAGACATTTCAGAGTTTAGGGAAAACGGAGCTCGGCTACGTGGTTATTCCCCTAACCGTGGCTGTTGGGACACCCTGCGCCGCTGGTGTACATTTGTACGGCCGTTGACTCACCCCAGATTGTGACGGGAATTAGGTCAAAGTGTGTCCCAAATGCCGGCAAATTTGGAAATCAAGGAATTTTCCAACCAACTTCAAATTTTGCATGCTCCAAACTGTATATATTCCGCACTTGTCATGCAAAATTGACAGATTTTCGCTGGGAAATGACGGAGAAATTTCAGAGTTTAGGGAAAACGGAGCTCGGCTACGTGGTTATTCCCCTAACCGTGGCTGTTGGGACACCCTGCGCCGCGCTGGTGTACATTTGTACGGCCGTTGACTCACCCCAGATTGTGACGGGAATTAGGTCAAAGTGTGTCCCAAATGCCGGCAAATTTGGAAATCAACGAATTTTCCAACCAACTTCAAATTTTGCATGCTCCAAACTGTATATATTCCGCACTTGTCATGCAAAATTGACAGATTTTCGCTGGGAAATGACGGAGAAATTTCAGAGTTTAGGGAAAACGGAGCTCGGCTACGTGGTTATTCCCCTAACCGTGGCTGTTGGGACACCCTGCGCCGCGCTGGTGTACATTTGTACGGCCGTTGACTCACCCCAGATTGTGACGGGAATTAGGTCAAAGTGTGTCCCAAATGCCGGCAAATTTGGAAATCAAGGAATTTTCCAACCAACTTCAAAATTTGCATGCTCCAAACTGTATATATTCCGCACTTGTCATGCAAAATTGACAGATTTTCGCTGGGAAATGACGGAGACATTTCAGAGTTTAGGGAAAACGGAGCTCGGCTACGTGGTTATTCCCCTAACCGTGGCTGTTGGGACACCCTGCGCCGCTGGTGTACATTTGTACGGCCGTTGACTCACCCCAGATTGTGACGGGAATTAGGTCAAAGTGTGTCCCAAATGCCGGCAAATTTGGAAATCAAGGAATTTTCCAACCAACTTCAAATTGTGCATGCTCCAAACTGTATATATTCCGCACTTGTCATGCAAAATTGACAGATTTTCGCTGGGAAATGACGGAGAAATTTCAGAGTTTAGGGAAAACGGAGCTCGGCTACGTGATTATTCCCCCTAACCGTGGCTGTTGGGACACCCTGCGTCGCGCTGGCGTACATTTGTACGGCCGTTGACTCACCCCAGATTGTGACGGGAATTAGGTCAAAGTGTGTCCCAAATGCCGGCAAATTTGGAAATCAAGGAATTTTCCAACCAACTTCAAATTTTGCATGCTCCAAACTGTATATATTCCGCACTTGTCATGCAAAATTGACAGATTTTCGCTGGGAAATGACGGAGAAATTTCAGAGTTTAGGGAAAACGGAGCTCGGCTACGTGGTTATTCCCCTAACCGTGGCTGTTGGGACACCCTGCGCCGCGCTGGTGTACATTTGTACGGCCGTTGACTCACCCCAGATTGTGACGGGAATTAGGTCAAAGTGTGTCCCAAATGCTGGCAAATTTGGAAATCAAGGAATTTTCCAACCAACTTCAAATTTTGCATGCTCCAAACTGTATATATTCCGCACTTGTCATGCAAAATTGACAGATTTTCGCTGGGAAATGACGGAGAAATTTCAGAGTTTAGGGAAAACGGAGCTCGGCTACGTGGTTATTCCCCTAACCGTGGCTGTTGGGACACCCTGCGCAACGCAGGTGTACATTTGTACGGCCGTTGACTCACCCCAGATTGTAACGGGAATTAGGTCAAAGTGTGTCCCAAATGCCTGCAAATTTGGAAATCAAGGAATTTTCCAACCAACTTCAAATTTTGCATGCTCCAAACTGTATATATTCCACACTTGTCATGCAAAATTGACATATTTTCGCTGGGAAATGACGGAGAAATTTCAGAGTTTAGGGAAAACGGAGCACGGCTACGTGGTTATTCCCCTAACCGTGGCTGTTGGGACACCCTGAGCCGCGCTGGTGTACATTTGTACGGCCGTTGACTCACCCCAGATTGTGACGGGAATTAGGTCAAAGTGTGTCCCAAATGCCGGCAAATTTGGAAATCAAGGAATTTTCCAACCAACTTCAAATTTTGCATGCTCCAAACTGTATAAATTCCGCACTTGTCATGCAAAATTGACAGATTTTCGCTGGGAAATGACGGAGACATTTCAGAGTTTAGGGAAAACGGAGCTCGGCTACGTGATTATTCCCCTAACCGTGGCTGTTGGGACACCCTGCGTCGCGCTGGTGTACATTTGTACGGCCGTTGACTCACCCCAGATTGTGACGGGAATTAGGTCAAAGTGTGTCCCAAATGCCGGCAAATTTGGAAATCAAGGAATTTTCCAACCAACTTCAAATTTTGCATGCTCCAAACTGTATATATTCCGCACTTGTCATGCAAAATTGACAGATTTTCGCTGGGAAATGACGGAGAAATTTCAGAGTTTAGGGAAAACGGAGCTCGGCTACGTGGTTATTCCCCTAACCGTGGCTGTTGGGACACCCTGCGCCGCGCTGGTGTACATTTGTACGGCCGTTGACTCACCCCGGATTGTGATGGGAATTAGGTCAAAGTGTGTCCCAAATGCCGGCAAATTTGGAAATCAAGGAATTTTCCAACCAACTTCACATTTTCCCTGCTCCAAACTGTATATATTCCGCACTTGTCATGCAAAATTGACAGATTTTCGCTCGGAAATGACGGAGAAATTTCAGAGTTTAGGGAAAACGGAGCTTGGCTACGTGGTTATTCCCCTAACCGTGGCTGTTGGGACACCCTGCGCCGCGCTGGTGTACATTTGTACGGCCGTTGACTCACCCCGGAATGTGACGGGAATTAGGTCAAAGTGTGTCCCAAATGCCGGCAAATTTGGAAATCAAGGAATTTTCCAACCAACTTCAAATTTTGCATGCGCCGCGCTGGTGTACATTTGTACGGCCGTTGACTCACCCCAGATTGTGACGGGAATTAGGTCAAAGTCATGCAAAATTGACAGATTTTCGCTGGGAAATGACGGAGAAATTTCAGAGTTTAGGGAAAACGGAGCTCGGCTACGTGGTTATTCCCCTAACCGTGGCTGTTGGGACACCCTGCGCCGCGCTGGTGTACATTTGTACGGCCGTTGACTCACCCCAGATTGTGACGGGAATTAGGTCAAAGTGTGTCCCAAATGCCGGCAAATTTGGAAATCAAGGAATTTTCCAACCAACTTCAAATTTTGCATGCTCCAAACTGTATATATTCCGCACTTGTCATGCAAAATTGACAGATTTTCGCTGGGAAATGACGGAGAAATTTCAGAGTTTAGGGAAAACGGAGCTCGGCTACGTGGTTATTCCCCTAACCGTGGCTGTTGGGACACCCTGCGCCGCGCTGGTGTACATTTGTACGGCCGTTGACTCACCCCAGATTGTGACGGGAATTAGGTCAAAGTGTGTCCCAAATGCCGGCAAATTTGGAAATCAAGGAATTTTCCAACCAACTTCAAATTTTGCATGCTCCAAACTGTATATATTCCGCACTTGTCATGCAAAATTGACAGATTTTCGCTGGGAAATGACGGAGAAATGTCAGAGTTTAGGGAAAACGGAGCTCAGCTACGTGGTTATTCCCCTAACCGTGGCTGTTGGGACACCCTGCGCCGCGCTGGTGTACATTTGTACGGCCGTTGACTCACCCCAGATTGTGACGGGAATTAGGTCAAAGTGTGTCCCAAATGCCGGCAAATTTGGAAATCAAGGAATTTTCCAACCAACTTCAAAATTTGCATGCTCCAAACTGTATATATTCCGCACTTGTCATGCAAAATTGACAGATTTTCGCTGGGAAATGACGGAGAAATATCAGAGTTTAGGGAAAACGGAGCTCGGCTACATGGTTATTCCCCTAACCGTGGCTGTTGGGACACCCTGCGCCGCGCTGGTGTACATTTGTACGGCCGTTGACTCACCCCAGATTGTGACGGGAATTAGGTCAAAGTGTGTCCCAAATGCCGGCAAATTTGGAAATCAAGGAATTTTCCAACCAACTTCAAATTTTGCATGCTCCGAACTGTATATATTCCGCACTTGTCATGCAAAATTGACAGATTTTCGCTGGGAAATGACGGAGAAATTTCAGAGTTTAGGGAAAACGGAGCTCGGCTACGTGGTTATTCCCCTAACCGTGGCTGTTGGGACACCCTGCGCCGCGCTGGTGTACATTTGTACGGCCGTTGACTCACCCCAGATTGTGACGGGAATTAGGTCAAAGTGTGTCCCAAATGCCGGCAAATTTGGAAATCAAGGAATTTTCCAACCAACTTCAAATTTTGCATGCTCCAAACTGTATATATTCCGCACTTGTCATGCAAAATTGACAGATTTTCGCTGGGAAATGACGGAGAAATTTCAGAGTTTAGGGAAAACGGAGCTCGGCTACGTGGTTATTCCCCTAACCGTGGCTGTTGGGACACCCTGCGCCGCGCTGGTGTACATTTGTACGGCCGTTGACTCACCCCAGATTGTGACGGGAATTAGGTCAAAGTGTGTCCCAAATGCCGGCAAATTTGGAAATCAAGGAATTTTCCAACCAACTTCAAATTTTGCATGCTCCAAACTGTATATATTCCGCACTTGTCATGCAAAATTGACAGATTTTCGCTGGGAAATAACGGAGAAATTTCAGAGTTTAGGGAAAACGGAGCTCGGCTACGTGGTTATTCCCCTAACCGTGGCTGTTGGGACACCCTGCGCCGCTGGTGTACATTTGTACGGCCGTTGACTCACCCCAGATTGTGACGGGAATTAGGTCAAAGTGTGTCCCAAATGCCGGCAAATTTGGAAATCAAGGAATTTTCCAACCAACTTCAAATTTTGCATGCTCCAAACTGTATATATTCCGCACTTGTCATGCAAAATTGACAGATTTTCGCCGGGAAATGACGGAGAAATTTCAGAGTTTAGGGAAAACGGAGCTCGGCTACGTGGTTATTCCCCTAACCGTGGCTGTTGGGACACCCTGCGCCGCGCTGGTGTACATTTGTACGGCCGTTGACTCACCCCAGATTGTGACGGGAATTAGGTCAAAGTGTGTCCCAAATGCCGGCAAATTTGGAAATCAAGGAATTTTCCAACCAACTTCAAATTTTGCATGCTCCAAACTGTATATATTCCGCACTTGTCATGCAAAATTGACAGATTTTCGCTGGGAAATGACGGATAAATTTTAGAGTTTAGGGAAAACGGAGCTCGGCTACGTGGTTATTCCCCTAACCGTGGCTGTTGGGACACCCTGCGCCGCGCTGGTGTACATTTGTACGGTCGTTGACTCACCCCGGATTGTGACGGGAATTAGGTCAAAGTGTGTCCCAAATGCCGGCAAATTTGGAAATCAAGGAATTTTCCAACCAACTTCAAATTGTGCATGCTCCAAACTGTATATATTCCGCACTTGTCATGCATAATTGACAGATTTTCGCTGGGAAATGACGGAGAAATTTCAGAGTTTAGGGAAAACGGAGCTCGGCTACGTGGTTATTCCCTAACCGTGGCTGTTGGGACACCCTGCGCCGCGCTGGTGTACATTTGTACGGCCGTTGACTCACCCCAGATTGTGACGGGAATTAGGTCAAAGTGTGTCCCAAATGCCGGCAAATTTGGAAATCAAGGAATTTTCCAACCAACTTCAAATTTTGCATGCTCCAAACTGTATATATTCCGCACTTGTCATGCAAAATTGACAGATTTTCGCTGGGAAATGACGGAGAAATTTCAGAGTTTAGGGAAAACGGAGCTCGGCTACGTGGTTATTCCCCTAACCGTGGCTGTTGGGACACCATGCGCCGCGCTGGTGTACATTTGTACGGTCGTTGACTCACCCCGGATTGTGACGGGAATTAGGTCAAAGTGTGTCCCAAATGCCAGCAAATTTGGAAATCAAGGAATTTTCCAACCAACTTCAAATTTTGCATGCTCCAAACTGTATATATTCCGCACTTGTCATGCAAAATTGACAGATTTTCGCTGGGAAATGACGGAGAAATTTTAGAGTTTAGGGAAAACGGAGCTCGGCTACGTGGTTATTCCCCTAACCGTGGCTGTTGGGACACCCTGCGCCGCGCTGGTGTACATTTGTACGGCCGTTGACTCACCCCAGATTGTGACGGGAATTAGGTCAAAGTGTGTCCCAAATGCCGGCAAATTTGGAAATCAAGGAATTTTCCAACCAACTTCAAATTTTGCATGCTCCAAACTGTATATATTCCGCACTTGTCATGCAAAATTGACAGATTTTCGCTGGGAAATGACGGAGAAATTTCAGAGTTTAGGGAAAACGGAGCTCGGCTACGTGGTTATTCCCCTAACCGTGGCTGTTGGGACACCATGCGCCGCGCTGGTGTACATTTGTACGGTCGTTGACTCACCCCGGATTGTGACGGGAATTAGGTCAAAGTGTGTCCCAAATGCCAGCAAATTTGGAAATCAAGGAATTTTCCAACCAACTTCAAATTTTGCATGCTCCAAACTGTATATATTCCGCACTTGTCATGCAAAATTGACAGATTTTCGCTGGGAAATGACGGATAAATTTTAGAGTTTAGGGAAAACGGAGCTCGGCTACGTGGTTATTCCCCTAACCGTGGCTGTTGGGACACCCTGCGCCGCGCTGGTGTACATTTGTACGGCCGTTGACTCACCCCAGATTGTGACGGGAATTAGGTCAAAGTGTGTCCCAAATGCCGGCAATTTGGAAATCAAGGATTTTCCAACCAACTTCAAATTTTGCATGCTCCAAACTGTATATATTCCGCACTTGTCATGCAGAATTGACAGATTTTCGCTGGGAAATGACGGAGACATTTCAGAGTTTAGGGAAAACGGAGCTCGGCTACGTGGTTATTCCCCTAACCGTGGCTGTTGGGACACCCTGCGCCGCGCTGGTGTACATTTGTACGGCCGTTGACTCACCCCAGATTGTTAACGGGAATTAGGTCAAAGTGTGTCCCAAATGCCGGCAAATTTGGAAATCAAGGAATTTCCAACCAACTTCAAATTTTGCATGCTCCAAACTGTATATATTCCGCACATGTCATGCAAAATTGACAGATTTTCGCTGGGAAATGACGGAGAAATTTCAGAGTTTAGGGAAAACGAGCTCGGCTACGTGGTTATTCCCCTAACCGTGGCTGTTGGGACACCATGCGCCGCGCTGGTGTACATTTGTACGGTCGTTGACTCACCCCGGATTGTGACGGGAATTAGGTCAAAGTGTGTCCCAAATGCCAGCAAATTTGGAAATCAAGGAATTTTCCAAACCAACTTTAAATTTTGCATGCTCCAAACTGTATATATTCCGCACTTGTCATGCAAAATTGACAGATTTTTGCTAGGAAATGACGGAGAAATTCAGAGTTTAGGGAAAACAGAGCTCGGCTACGTGGTTATTCCCCTAACCGTGGCTGTTAGGACACCCTGCGCCGGCTGGTGTACATTTGTACGGCCGTTGACTCACCCCGGATTGTGATGGGAATTAGGTCAAAGTGTGTCCCAATGCCGGCAAATTTGGAAATCAAGGAATTTTCCACCAACTTCAAATTTTCCCTGCTCCAAACTGTATATATTCCGCACTTGTCATGCAAAATTGACAGATTTTCGCTGGGAAATGACGGAGAAATTTCAGAGTTTAGGAAAAACGGAGCTCGGCTACGCGGTTATTCCCTAACCGTGGGCTGTTGCGGACACCATGCGCCGCGCTGGTGTACATTTGTACGGTCGTTGACTCACCCGGATTGTGACGGGAATTAGGTCAAAGTGTGTCCCAAATGCCGGAAAATTTGGAAATCAAGGAATTTTCCAACCAACTTCAAATTGTGCATGCTCCAAACTGTATATATTCCGCACTTGTCATGCAAAATTGACAGATTTTCGCTGGGAAATGACGGAGAAATTTCAGAGTTTAGGGAAAACGGAGCTCGTGCTACGTGGTTATTCCCTAACCGTGGCTGTTGGGACACCATGCGCCGCGCTGGTGTACATTTGTACGGTCGTTGACTCACCCCAGATTGTGACGGGAATTAGGTCAAAGTGTGTCCCAAATGCCGGCAAATTTGAAAATCAAGGAATTTCCAAACCAACTTCAAATTTTGCATGCTCCAAACTGTATATATTCCGCACTTGTCATGCAAAATTGACAGATTTTCGCTGGGAAATGACGGAGAAATTTTAGAGTTTAGGGAAAACGGAGCTCGGCTACGTGGTTATTCCCCTAACCGTGGCTGTTGGGACACCCTGCGCCGCGCTGGTGTACATTTGTACGGCCGTTGACTCACCCCAGATTGTGACGGGAATTAGGTCAAAGTGTGTCCCAAATGCCGGCAAATTTGGAAATCAAGGAATTTTCCAACCAACTTCAAATTTTGCATGCTCCAAACTGTATATATTCCGCACTTGTCATGCAGAATTGACAGATTTTCGCTGGGAAATGACGGAGAAATTTCAGAGTTTAGGGAAAACGGAGCTCGGCTACGTGGTTATTCCCCTAACCGTGGCTGTTGGGACACCCTGCGCCGCGCTGGTGTACATTTGTACGGCCGTTGACTCACCCCAGATTGTGACGGGAATTAGGTCAAAGTGTGTCCCAAATGCCGGCAAATTTGGAAATCAAGGAATTTTCCAACCAACTTCAAATTTTGCATGCTCCAAACTGTATATATTCCGCACTTGTCATGCAAAATTGACAGATTTTCGCTGGGAAATGACGGAGAAATTTCAGAGTTTAGGGAAAACGGAGCTCGGCTACGTGGTTATTCCCCTAACCGTGGCTGTTGGGACACCATGCGCCGCGCTGGTGTACATTTGTACGGTCGTTGACTCACCCCGGATTGTGACGGGAATTAGGTCAAAGTGTGTCCCAAATGCCAGCAAATTTGGAAATCAAGGAATTTTCCAACCAACTTCAAATTTTGCATGCTCCAAACTGTATATATTCCGCACTTGTCATGCAAAATTGACAGATTTTCGCTGGGAAATGACGGAGAAATTTTAGAGTTTAGGGAAAACGGAGCTCGGCTACGTGGTTATTCCCCTAACCGTGGCTGTTGGGACACCCTGCGCCGCGCTGGTGTACATTTGTACGGCCGTTGACTCACCCCAGATTGTGACGGGAATTAGGTCAAAGTGTGTCCCAAATGCCGGCAAATTTGGAAATCAAGGAATTTTCCAACCAACTTCAAATTTTGCATGCTCCAAACTGTATATATTCCGCACTTGTCATGCAAAATTGACAGATTTTCGCTGGGAAATGACGGAGAAATTTCAGAGTTTAGGGAAAACGTAGCTTGGCTACGTAGTTATTCCCCTAACCGTGGCTGTTGGGACACCCTGCGCCGGCTGGTGTACATTTGTACGGCCGTTGACTCACCCCGGATTGTGATGGGAATTAGGTCAAAGTGTGTCCCAAATGCCGGCAAATTTGGATATCAAGGAATTTTCCAACCAACTTCAAATTTTCCCTGCTCCAAACTGTATATATTCCGCACTTGTCATGCAAAATTGACAGATTTTCGCTGGGAAATGACGGAGAAATTTCAGAGTTTAGGAAAAACGGAGCTCGGCTACGCGGTTATTCCCCTAACCGTGGCTGTTGGGACACCATGCGCCGCGCTGGTGTACATTTGTACGGTCGTTGACTCACCCCGGATTGTGACGGGAATTAGGTCAAAGTGTGTCCCAAATGCCGGAAAATTTGGAAATCAAGGCATTTTCCAACCAACTTCAAATTGTGCATGCTCCAAACTGTATATATTCCGCACTTGTCATGCAAAATTGACAGATTTTCGCTGGGAAATGACGGAGAAATTTCAGAGTTTAGGGAAAACGGAGCTCGGCTACGTGGTTATTCCCCTAACCGTGGCTGTTGGGACACCCTGCGCCGCGCTGGTGTACATTTGTACGGCCGTTGACTCACCCCAGATTGTGACGGGAATTAGGTCAAAGTGTGTCCCAAATGCCGGCAAATTTGAAAATCAAGGAATTTCCAAACCAACTTCAAATTTTGCATGCTCCAAACTGTATATATTCCGCACTTGTCATGCAAAATTGATAGATTGTCGCTGGGAAATGACGGAGAAATTTTAGAGTTTAGGGAAAACGGAGCTCGGCTACGTGGTTATTCCCCTAACCGTGGCTGTTGGGACACCCTGCGCCGCGCTGGTGTACATTTGTACGGCCGTTGACTCACCCCAGATTGTGACGGGAATTAGGTCAAAGTGTGTCCCAAATGCCGGCAAATTTAGAAATCAAGGAATTTTCCAACCAACTTCAAATTTTGCATGCTCCAAACTGTATATATTCCGCACTTGTCATGCAGAATTGACAGATTTTCGCTGGGAAATGACGGAGAAGTTTCAGAGTTTAGGGAAAACGGAGCTCGGCTACGTGGTTATTCCCCTAGCCGAGGCTGTTGGGACACCCTGCGCCACGCTGGTGTACATTTGTACGGCCGTTGACTCACCCCAGATTGTGACGGGAATTAGGTCAAAGTGTGTCCCAAATGCCGGCAAATTTGGAAATCAAGGAATTTTCCAACCAACTTCAAATTTTGCATGCTCCAAAACTGTATATATTCCGCACTTGTCATGCAAAATTGACAGATTTTCGCTGGGAAATGACGGAGAAATTTCAGAGTTTAGGGAAAACGGAGCTTGGCTACGTAGTTATTCCCCTAACCGTGGCTGTTGGGACACCCTGCGCCGCGCTGGTGTACATTTGTACGGCCGTTGACTCATCCCAGATTGTGACGGGAATTAGGTCAAAGTGTGTCCCAAATGCCGGCAAATTTGGAAATCAATGATTTTTTTCAACCAACTTCAAATTTTGCATGCTCCAAACTGTATATATTCCGCACTTGTCATGCAAAATTGACAGATTTTCGCTGGGAAATGACGGAGAAATTTCAGAGTTTAGGGAAAACGGAGCTCGGCTACGTGGTTATTCCCCTAACCGTGGCTGTTAGGACACCCTGCGCCGCGCTGGTGTACATTTGTACGGCCGTTGACTCACCCCGGATTGTGACGGGAATTAGGTCAACGTGTGTCCCAAATGCCGGCAAATTTGGAAATCAAGGAATTTTCCAACCAACTTCAAATTTTCCCTGCTCCAAACTGTATATATTCCGCACTTGTCATGCAAAATTGATAGATTTTCGCTGGGAAATGACGGAGAAATTTCAGAGTTTAGGGAAAACGGAGCTCGGCTACGTGGTTATTCCCCTAACCGTGGCTGTTGGGACACCATGCGCCGCGCTGGTGTACATTTGTACGGTCGTTGACTCACCCCAGATTGTGACGGGAATTAGGTCAAAGTGTGTCCCAAATGCCGGCAAATTTGAAAATCAAGGAATTTCCAAACCAACTTCAAATTTGCATGCTCCAAACTGTATATATTCCGCACTTGTCATGCAAAATTGACAGATTTTCGCTGGGAAATGACGGAGAAATTTCAGAGTTTAGGGAAAACGGAGCTTGGCTACGTGGTTATTCCCCTAACCGTGGCTGTTGGGACACCATGCGCCGCGCTGGTGTACATTTGTACGGTCGTTGACTCACCCGGATTGTGACGGGAATTAGGTCAAAGTGTGTCCCAAATGCCAGCAAATTTGGAAATCAAGGAATTTTCCAACCAACTTCAAATTTTGCATGCTCCAAACTGTATATATTCCGCACTTGTCATGCAAAATTGACAGATTGTCGCTGGGAAATGACGGAGAAATTTTAGAGTTTAGGGAAAACGGAGCTCGGCTACGTGGTTATTCCCCTAACCGTGGCTGTTGGGACACCTGCGCCGCGCTGGTGTACATTTGTACGGCCGTTGACTCACCCCAGATTGTGACGGGAATTAGGTCAAAGTGTGTCCCAAATGCCGGCAAATTTAGAAATCAAGGAATTTTCCAACCAACTTCAATTTTGCATGCTCCAAACTGTATATATTCCGCACTTGTCATGCAGAATTGACAGATTTTCGCTGGGAAATGACGGAGAAGTTTCATAGTTTAGGGAAACGGAGCTCGGCTACGTGGTTATTCCCCTAGCCGAGGCTGTTGGGACACCCTGCGCCGCGCTGGTGTACATTTGTTACGGCCGTTGACTCACCCCAGATTGTGACGGGAATTAGGTCAAAGTGTGTCCCAAATGCCGGCAAATTTGGAAATCAAGGAATTTTCCAACCAACTTCAAATTTTGCATGCTCCAAACTGTATATATTCCGCACGTTGTCATGCAGAATTGACAGATTTTCGCTGGGTAAATGACGGAGAAGTTTCAGAGTTTAGGGAAAACGGAGCTCGGCTACGTGGTTATTCCCCTAGCCGAGGCTGTTGGGACACCCTGCGCCGCGCTGGTGTACATTTGTACGGCCGTTGACTCACCCCAGATTGTGACGGGAATTAGGTCAAAGTGTGTCCCAAATGCCCGGCAAATTTGGAAATCAAGGAATTTTCCAACCAACTTCAAATTTTGCATGCTCCAAACTGTATATATTCCGCACTTGTCATGCAAAATTGACAGATTTTCGCTGGGAAATGACGGAGAAATTTCAGAGTTTAGGGAAAACGAGCTTGGCTACGTAGTTATTCCCCTAACCGTGGCTGTTGGGACACCCTGCGCCGCGCTGGTGTACATTTGTAACGGCCGTTGACTCATCCCAGATTGTGACGGGAATTAGGTCAAAGTGTGTCCCAAATGCCGGCAAATTTGGAAATCAATGATTTTTTTCAACCAACTTCAAATTTTGCATGCTCCAAACTGTATATATTCCGCACTTGTCATGCAAAATTGACAGATTTTCGCTGGGAAATGACGGAGAAATTTCAGAGTTTAGGGAAAACGGGAGCTCGGCTACGTGGTTATTCCCTAACCGTGGCTGTTAGGACACCCTGCGTCCGCGCTGGTGTACATTTGTACCGGCCGTTGACCACCCCGGATTGTGACGGGAATTAGGTCAAAGTGTGTCCCAAATGCCGGCAAATTTGGAAATCAAGGAATTTTCCAACCAACTTCAAATTTTCCCTGCTCCAAAACTGTATATATTCCGCCACTTGTCATGCAAAATTGATTAGATTTCGCTGGGAAAATGACGGAGAAATTCAGAGTTTAGGATAAAACGGAGCTCGGACTACGTGGGTTATTCCCCTAACCGTGGCTGTTGGGACACCATGCGCCGCGCTGGTGTACATTTGTACGGTCGTTGACTCACCCCAGATTGTGACGGGAATTAGGTCAAAGTGTGTCCCAAATGCCGGCAAATTTGAAAATCAAGGAATTTCCAAACCAACTTCAAATTTTGCATGCCTCCAAACTGTATATATTCCGCACTCTGTCATGCAAAATTGACAGATTTTCGCTGGGAAATGACGGAGAAATTTCAGAGTTTAGGGAAAACGGAGCTTGGCTACGTGGTTATTCCCCTAACCGTGGCTGTTGGGACACCATGCGCCGCGCTGGTGTACATTTGTACGGTCGTTGACTCACCCCGGATTGTGACGGAATTAGGTCAAAGTGTGTCCCAAATGCCAGCAAATTTGGAAATCAAGGAATTTTCCAACCAACTTCAAATTTTGCATGCTCCAAACTGTATATATTCCGCACTTGTCATGCAAAATTGACAGATTGTCGCTGGGAAATGACGGAGAAATTTTAGAGTTTAGGGAAAACGGAGCTCGGCTACGTGGTTATTCCCCTAACCGTGGCTGTTGGGACACCCCTGCGCCGCGCTGGTGTACATTTGTACGGCCGTTGACTCACCCCAGATTGTGACGGGGAATTAGGTCAAAGTGTGTCCAAATGCCAGCAAATTTGGAAATCAAGGAATTTTCCAACCAACTTCAAATTTTCCCTGCTCCAAACTGTATATATTCCGCACTTGTCATGCAAAATTGATAGATTTTCGCTGGGAAATGACGGAGAAATTTCAGAGTTTAGGGAAAACGGAGCTCGGCTACGTGGTTATTCCCCTAACCGTGGCTGTTGGGACACCATGCGCCGCGCTGGTGTACATTTGTACGGTCGTTGACTCACCCCAGTATTGTGACGGGAATTAGGTCAAAGTGTGTCCCAAATGCCGGCAAATTTGAAAATCAAGGAATTTCCAAACCAACTTCAAATTTTGCATGCTCCAAACTGTATATATTCCGCACTTGTCATGCAAAATTGACAGATTTCGCTGGGAAATGACGGAGAAATTTCAGAGTTTAGGAAAACGGAGCTTGGCTACGTGGTTATTCCCCTAACCGTGGCTGTTGGGACACCATGCCGCCGCGCTGGTGTACATTTGTACGGTCGTTGACTCACCCCGGATTGTGTCGGGAATTAGGTCAAAGTGTGTCCCAAATGCCAGCAAATTTGGAAATCAAGAATTTTCCAACCAACTTCAAATTTTGCATGCTCCAAACTGTATATATTCCGCACTTGTCATGCAAAATTGACAGATTGTCGCTGGGAAATGACGGAGAAATTTTAGAGTTTAGGGAAAACGGAGCTCGGCTACGTGGTTATCCCTAACCGTGGCTGTTGGGACACCCTGCGCCGCGCTGGTGTACATTTGTACGGCGTTGACTCACCCCAGAATTGTGACGGAATTAGGTCAAAGTGTGTCCAAATGCCGGCAAATTTAGAAATCAAGGAATTTTCCAACCAACTTCAAATTTGCATGCTCCAAACTGTATATATTCCGCACTTATCATGCAGAATTGACAGATTTTCGCTGGGAAATGACGGAGAAGTTTCATAGTTTAGGGAAAACGGAGCTCGGCTACGTGGTTATTCCCCTAGCCGAGGCTGTTGGGACACCCTGCGCCGCGCTGGTGTACATTTGTACGGCCGTTGACTCACCCCAGATTGTGACGGGAATTAGGTCAAAGTGTGTCCAAATGCCGGCAAATTTGGAAATCAAGGATTTTCCAACCAACTTCAAATTTTGCATGCTCCAAACTGTATATATTCCGCACTTGTCATGCAAAATTGACAAGATTTTCGCTGGGAAATGACGGAGAAATTTCAGAGTTTAGGGGAAAACGGAGCTTGGCTACGTAGTTATTCCCCTAACCGTGGCTGTTGGGACACCCTGCGCCGCGCTGGTGTACATTTGTACGGCGTTGACTCACCCCAGATTGTGACGGAATTAGGTCAAAGTGTGTCCCAAATGCCGGCAAATTTGGAAATCAATGATTTTTTTCAACCAACTTCAAATTTTGTCATTGCTCCAAACTGTATATATTCCGCACTTGTCATGCAAAATTGACAGATTTTCGCTGGGAAATGACGGAGAAATTTCAGAGTTTAGGGAAAAACGGAGCTCGGCTACTTGGTTATTCCCCTAACCGTGGCTGTTAGGACACCCTGCGCCGGCTGGTGTACATTTGTTACGGCCGTTGACTCACCCCGGATTAGTGACGGAATTTAGGTCAAAGTGTGTCCCAAATGCCGGCAAATTTGGAAATCAAGGAATTTTCCAACCAACTTCAAATTTCCCTGCTCCAAACTGTATATATTCCGCACTTGTCATGCAAAATTGACAGATTTTCGCTGGAAATGACGGAGAAATTTCAGAGTTTAGGAAAACAGAGCTCGGCTATACGCGGTTATTCCCCTAACCGTGGCTGTTGGGACACCATGCGCCGCGCTGGTGTACATTTGTACGGCCGTTGACTCACCCCAGATTGTGACGGAATTAGGTCAAAAGTGTGTCCCAAATGCCGGCAAATTTGAAAATCAAGGAATTTCCAAACCAACTTCAAATTTTGCATGCTCCAAACTGTATATATTCCGCACTTGTCATGCAAAGTTGACAGATTTCGCTGGAAATGACGGAGAAATTTCAGAGTTTAGGGAAAACGGAGCTCGGCTACGTGGTTATTCCCTAACCGTGGCTGTTGGGACACCCTGCGCCGCGCTGGTGTACATTTGTACGGCCGTTGACTCACCCCAGATTGTGACGGGAATTAGGTCAAAGTGTGTCCAAATGCCGAGCAAATTTGGAAATCAAAGGAATTTTCCAACCAACTTCAAATTTTGCATGCTCCAAACTGTATATATTCCGCACTTGTCATGCAAAATTGACAGATTTTCGCTGGAAATGACGGAGAAATTTCAGAGTTTAGGAAAACGGAGCTCGGCTACGTGGTTATTCCCCTAACCGTGGCTGTTGGGACACACTGCGCCGCGCTGGTGTACATTGTACGGCCGTTGGACTCACCCCAGATTGTGACGGGAATTAGGTCAAAGTGTGTCCCAAATGCCGGCAAATTTGGAAATCAAGGAATTTTCCAACCAACTTCAAATTTTGCATGCTCCAAACTGTATATATTCCGCACTTGTCATGCAAAATTGACAGATTTTCGCTGGGAAATGACAGAGAAATTTTAGAGTTTAGGAAAAACGGAGCTCGGCTACGTGGTTATTCCCCTAACCGTGGCATGTTAGGACAACCTTCGCCGGCTGGTGTACAATTTGTACGGCCGTTGACTTCACCCCGGATTGTGATGGGAATTAGGTCAAAGTGTGTCCCAAATGCCGGCAAATTTGGAAATCAAGAATTTTCCAACCAACTTCAAATTTTCCCTGCTCCAAACTGTATATATTCCGCACTTGTCATGCAAAATTGACAGATTTTCGCTGGGAAATGACGGAGAAATTTCAGAGTTTAGGAAAAACGGAGCTCGGCTACGCGGTTATTCCCCTAACCGTGGCTGTTGGGACACCCTGCGCCGCGCTGGTGTACATTTGTACGGCCGTTGACTCACCCCAGATTGTGACGGGAATTAGGTCAAAGTGTGTCCCAAATGCCGGCAAATTTGAAAATCAAGGAATTTCCAAACCAACTTCAAATTTTGCATGCTCCAAACTGTATATATTCCGCACTTGTCATGCAAAATTGACAGATTTTCGCTGGGAAATGACGGAGAAATTTCAGAGTTTAGGGAAAACGGAGCTCGGCTACGTGGTTATTCCCCTAACCGTGGCTGTTAGGACACCCTGCTCCGGCTGGTGTACATTTGTACGGCCGTTGACTCACCCCGGATTGTGACGGGAATTAGGTCAAAGTGTGTCCCAAATGCCGGCAAATTTGGAAATCAAGGAATTTTCCAACCAACTTCAAATTTTGCATGCTCCAAACTGTATATATTCCGCACTTGTCATGCAAAATTGACAGATTTTCGCTGGGAAATGACGGAGAAATTTCAGAGTTTAGGGAAAACGGAGCTCGGCTACGTGGTTATTCCCCTAACCGTGGCTGTTGGGACACACTGCGCCGCGCTGGTGTACATTTGTACGGCCGTTGACTCACCCCAGATTGTGACGGGAATTAGGTCAAAGTGTGTCCCAAATGCCGGCAAATTTGGAAATCAAGGAATTTTCCAACCAACTTCAAATTTTGCATGCTCCAAACTGTATATATTCCGCACTTGTCATGCAAAATTGACAGATTTTCGCTGGGAAATGACAGAGAAATTTTAGAGTTTAGGGAAAACGGAGCTCGGCTACGTGGTTATTCCCCTAACCGTGGCTGTTAGGACACCCTTCGCCGGCTGGTGTACATTTGTACGGCCGTTGACTCACCCCGGATTGTGATGGGAATTAGGTCAAAGTGTGTCCCAAATGCCGGCAAATTTGGAAATCAAGGAATTTTCCAACCAACTTCAAATTTTCCCTGCTCCAAACTGTATATATTCCGCACTTGTCATGCAAAATTGACAGATTTTCGCTGGGAAATGACGGAGAAATTTCAGAGTTTAGGAAAAACGGAGCTCGGCTACGCGGTTATTCCCCTAACCGTGGCTGTTGGGACACCCTGCGCCGCGCTGGTGTACATTTGTACGGCCGTTGACTCACCCCAGATTATGACGGGAATTAGGTCAAAGTGTGTCCCAAATGCCGGCAAATTTGAAAATCAAGGAATTTCCAAACCAACTTCAAATTTTGCATGCTCCAAACTGTATATATTCCGCACTTGTCATGCAAAATTGACAGATTTTCGCTGGGAAATGACGGAGAAATTTCAGAGTTTAGGGAAAACGGAGCTCGGCTACGTGGTTATTCCCCTAACCGTGGCTGTTAGGACACCCTGCGCCGGCTGGTGTACATTTGTACGGCCGTTGACTCACCCCGGATTGTGACGGGAATTAGGTCAAAGTGTGTCCAAAATGCCGGCAAATTTGGAAATCAAGGAATTTTCCAACCAACTTCAAATTTTCCCTGCTTCAAACTGTATATATTCCGCACTTGTCATGCAAAATTGACAGATTTTCGCTGGGAAATGACAGAGAAATTTTAGAGTTTAGGGAAAACGGAGCTCGGCTACGTGGTTATTCCCCTAACCGTGGCTGTTAGGACACCCTGCGCCGGCTGGTGTACATTTGTACGGCCGTTGACTCACCCCGGATTGTGATGGGAATTAGGTCAAAGTGTGTCCCAAATGCCGGCAAATTTGGAAATCAAGGAATTTTCCAACCAACTTCAAATTTTCCCTGCTCCAAACTGTATATATTCCGCACTTGTCATGCAAAATTGACAGATTTTCGCTGGGAAATGACGGAGAAATTTCAGAGTTTAGGGAAAACGGAGCTCGGCTACGTGGTTATTCCCCTAACCGTGGCTGTTGGGACACCCTGCGCCGCGCTGGTGTACATTTGTACGGCCGTTGACTCACCCCAGATTGTGACGGGAATTAGGTCAAAGTGTGTCCCAAATGCCGGCAAATTTGAAAATCAAGGAATTTCCAAACCAACTTCAAATTTTGCATGCTCCAAACTGTATATATTCCGCACTTGTCATGCAAAATTGACAGATTTTCGCTGGGAAATGACGGAGAAATTTCAGAGTTTAGGAAAAACGGAGCTCGGCTACGCGGTTATTCCCCTAACCGTGGCTGTTGGGACACCCTGCGCCGCGCTGGTGTACATTTGTACGGCCGTTGACTCACCCCAGATTGTGACGGGAATTAGGTCAAAGTGTGTCCCAAATGCCGGCAAATTTGAAAATCAAGGAATTTCCAAACCAACTTCAAATTTTGCATGCTCCAAACTGTATATATTCCGCACTTGTCATGCAAAATTGACAGATTTTCGCTGGGAAATGACGGAGAAATTTCAGAGTTTAGGGAAAACGGAGCTCGGCTACGTGGTTATTCCCCTAACCGTGGCTGTTAGGACACCCTGCGCCGGCTGGTGTACATTTGTACGGCCGTTGACTCACCCCGGATTGTGACGGGAATTAGGTCAAAGTGTGTCCCAAATGCCGGCAAATTTGGAAATCAAGGAATTTTCCAACCAACTTCAAATTTTGCATGCTCCAAACTGTATATATTCCGCACTTGTCATGCAAAATTGACAGATTTTCGCTGGGAAATGACGGAGAAATTTCAGAGTTTAGGGAAAACGGAGCTCGGCTACGTGGTTATTCCCCTAACCGTGGCTGTTGGGACACACTGCGCCGCGCTGGTGTACATTTGTACGGCCGTTGACTCACCCCAGATTGTGACGGGAATTAGGTCAAAGTGTGTCCCAAATGCCGGCAAATTTGGAAATCAAGGAATTTTCCAACCAACTTCAAATTTTGCATGCTCCAAACTGTATATATTCCGCACTTGTCATGCAAAATTGACAGATTTTCGCTGGGAAATGACAGAGAAATTTTAGAGTTTAGGGAAAACGGAGCTCGGCTACGTGGTTATTCCCCTAACCGTGGCTGTTAGGACACCCTTCGCCGGCTGGTGTACATTTGTACGGCCGTTGACTCACCCCGGATTGTGATGGGAATTAGGTCAAAGTGTGTCCCAAATGCCGGCAAATTTGGAAATCAAGGAATTTTCCAACCAACTTCAAATTTTCCCTGCTCCAAACTGTATATATTCCGCACTTGTCATGCAAAATTGACAGATTTTCGCTGGGAAATGACGGAGAAATTTCAGAGTTTAGGAAAAACGGAGCTCGGCTACGCGGTTATTCCCCTAACCGTGGCTGTTGGGACACCCTGCGCCGCGCTGGTGTACATTTGTACGGCCGTTGACTCACCCCAGATTATGACGGGAATTAGGTCAAAGTGTGTCCCAAATGCCGGCAAATTTGAAAATCAAGGAATTTCCAAACCAACTTCAAATTTTGCATGCTCCAAACTGTATATATTCCGCACTTGTCATGCAAAATTGACAGATTTTCGCTGGGAAATGACGGAGAAATTTCAGAGTTTAGGGAAAACGGAGCTCGGCTACGTGGTTATTCCCCTAACCGTGGCTGTTAGGACACCCTGCGCCGGCTGGTGTACATTTGTACGGCCGTTGACTCACCCCGGATTGTGACGGGAATTAGGTCAAAGTGTGTCCAAAATGCCGGCAAATTTGGAAATCAAGGAATTTTCCAACCAACTTCAAATTTTCCCTGCTTCAAACTGTATATATTCCGCACTTGTCATGCAAAATTGACAGATTTTCGCTGGGAAATGACAGAGAAATTTTAGAGTTTAGGGAAAACGGAGCTCGGCTACGTGGTTATTCCCCTAACCGTGGCTGTTAGGACACCCTGCGCCGGCTGGTGTACATTTGTACGGCCGTTGACTCACCCCGGATTGTGATGGGAATTAGGTCAAAGTGTGTCCCAAATGCCGGCAAATTTGGAAATCAAGGAATTTTCCAACCAACTTCAAATTTTCCCTGCTCCAAACTGTATATATTCCGCACTTGTCATGCAAAATTGACAGATTTTCGCTGGGAAATGACGGAGAAATTTCAGAGTTTAGGGAAAACGGAGCTCGGCTACGTGGTTATTCCCCTAACCGTGGCTGTTGGGACACCCTGCGCCGCGCTGGTGTACATTTGTACGGCCGTTGACTCACCCCAGATTGTGACGGGAATTAGGTCAAAGTGTGTCCCAAATGCCGGCAAATTTGAAAATCAAGGAATTTCCAAACCAACTTCAAATTTTGCATGCTCCAAACTGTATATATTCCGCACTTGTCATGCAAAATTGATAGATTTTCGCTGGGAAATGACGGAGAAATTTCAGAGTTTAGGGAAAACGGAGCTCGGCTACGTGGTTATTCCCCTAACCGTGGCTGTTGGGACACCATGCGCCGCGCTGGTGTACATTTGTACGGTCGTTGACTCACCCCAGATTGTGACGGGAATTAGGTCAAAGTGTGTCCCAAATGCCGGCAAATTTGAAAATCAAGGAATTTCCAAACCAACTTCAAATTTTGCATGCTCCAAACTGTATATATTCCGCACTTGTCATGCAAAATTGACAGATTTTCGCTGGGAAATGACGGAGAAATTTCAGAGTTTAGGGAAAACGGAGCTTGGCTACGTGGTTATTCCCCTAACCGTGGCTGTTGGGACACAATGCGCCGCGCTGGTGTACATTTGTACGGTCGTTGACTCACCCCGGATTGTGACGGGAATTAGGTCAAAGTGTGTCCCAAATGCCAGCAAATTTGGAAATCAAGGAATTTTCCAACCAACTTCAAATTTTGCATGCTCCAAACTGTATATATTCCGCACTTGTCATGCAAAATTGACAGATTGTCGCTGGGAAATGACGGAGAAATTTTAGAGTTTAGGGAAAACGGAGCTCGGCTACGTGGTTATTCCCCTAACCGTGGCTGTTGGGACACCCTGCGCCGCGCTGGTGTACATTTGTACGGCCGTTGACTCACCCCAGATTGTGACGGGAATTAGGTCAAAGTGTGTCCCAAATGCCGGCAAATTTGGAAATCAAGGAATTTTCCAACCAACTTCAAATTTTGCATGCTCCAAACTGTATATATTCCGCACTTGTCATGCAAAATTGACAGATTTTCGCTGGGAAATGACAGAGAAATTTTAGAGTTTAGGGAAAACGGAGCTCGGCTACGTGGTTATTCCCCTAACCGTGGCTGTTAGAACACCCTTCGCCGGCTGGTGTACATTTGTACGGCCGTTGACTCACCCCGGATTGTGACGGGAATTAGGTCAAAGTGTGTCCCAAATGCCGGCAAATTTGGAAATCAAGGAATTTTCCAACCAACTTCAAATTTTCCCTGCTCCAAACTGTATATATTCCGCACTTGTCATGCAAAATTGACAGATTTTCGCTGGGAAATGACAGAGAAATTTTAGAGTTTAGGGAAAACGGAGCTCGGCTACGTGGTTATTCCCCTAACCGTGGCTGTTAGGACACCCTGCGCCGGCTGGTGTACATTTGTACGGCCGTTGACTCACCCCGGATTGTGATGGGAATTAGGTCAAAGTGTGTCCCAAATGCCGGCAAATTTGGAAATCAAGGAATTTTCCAACCAACTTCAAATTTTCCCTGCTCCAAACTGTATATATTCCGCACTTGTCATGCAAAATTGACAGATTTTCGCTGGGAAATGACGGAGAAATTTCAGAGTTTAGGGAAAACGGAGCTCGGCTACGTGGTTATTCCCCTAACCGTGGCTGTTGGGACACCCTGCGCCGCGCTGGTGTACATTTGTACGGCCGTTGACTCACCCCAGATTGTGACGGGAATTAGGTCAAAGTGTGTCCCAAATGCCGGCAAATTTGAAAATCAAGGAATTTCCAAACCAACTTCAAATTTTGCATGCTCCAAACTGTATAGATTCCGCACTTGTCATGCAAAATTGATAGATTTTCGCTGGGAAATGACGGAGAAATTTCAGAGTTTAGGGAAAACGGAGCTCGGCTACGTGGTTATTCCCCTAACCGTGGCTGTTGGGACACCATGCGCCGCGCTGGTGTACATTTGTACGGTCGTTGACTCACCCCAGATTGTGACGGGAATTAGGTCAAAGTGTGTCCCAAATGCCGGCAAATTTGAAAATCAAGGAATTTCCAAACCAACTTCAAATTTTGCATGCTCCAAACTGTATATATTCCGCACTTGTCATGCAAAATTGACAGATTTTCGCTGGGAAATGACGGAGAAATTTCAGAGTTTAGGGAAAACGGAGCTTGGCTACGTGGTTATTCCCCTAACCGTGGCTGTTGGGACACAATGCGCCGCGCTGGTGTACATTTGTACGGTCGTTGACTCACCCCGGATTGTGACGGGAATTAGGTCAAAGTGTGTCCCAAATGCCAGCAAATTTGGAAATCAAGGAATTTTCCAACCAACTTCAAATTTTACATGCTCCAAAC